>CM049794.1:5150926-5750926 GCA_027422405.1 Ptychobarbus kaznakovi
TACACAGATTCATCCACCAACTAAACAATGAACCTTTTGTTTTTCGTGAGGACGATTTCCCCAAAAAACACTAGGTACCACATGGGAACACGTTTGTCTGAGTTTGTTCTTTTTTGCTCATTTTTTTCACTCTCAGTTCTTCAGTCACTAGGGTAGTCAACATTTAAATCATAGCACATTTTATCTAAAGAAAATCGTTTTTTGCACTAAACAACATTCAAATAAAACATGGCACAGGACATTTTTTTCGATATTTTCAAATTTTTTCGTCTTTGTTTCACATATCAAATTCATCTTATTCTTTTCTAAGTTAAAATGGAAAACTTTGTATGCATCTTTTCACTCTTTTTGTATAAAAATGCAGTTGTATTTATATATCTATACACATTTATATATATATTTATATCATTTTCATTTGTTGTAGTTCCTGTAAATTGTGCAAATTCAGCAGTAACACAAGTGGCAGGAGACTGGAGTGAGTGAGTTGTTTGATCAACCCAAAGAGTAATAAAAAAAGACGGTAAAGTAAGCGCTAAAACAAAATTCTGTTTGTGTGTGTATGTTTGGGGGGGGGGGGGCTTTTATCCTTAAAACACCGCTTTTATCCTTCATGGGCTTTAAGGTCTTCTGGCTCATAATACAAGACATCCTTGGTGAGTAAAAGCACACAAGCATTGCTCAACACACACTCCAAAATTATAAAAATCCAAAAAACAAAGTCCTATTGGTTGGACATGGCATCCGGGGAGACATTCTGATGCGTGTTGAGTTCAAAGGAAGTGACGAAAGAGGATTTCCACCTTGGGCTGAGGGGTCTCCAGTGTACTGCTTCTGTCCTTGCAGTCCGTTAGCTTAGCTTAGTGTGTGTGTGTGTGTGTGTGTGTGTGTGTGTGTGTGTGTGTGTGTGTGTGTGTGTGTGTGTGTGTGTGTGTGTGTAAATGTGGGCGAGGCTCGGGGGCGGGGTCAGGAGGTCAGAGGGAGCCAGCTGAGGTGGGTGGAGAGACGGGGAGGAGGTCCTCAGCTTGTCAGAGCCATGGTGTCGATAACCTGTTCCAGTTTACTGCGCAGTCTCTGTCGCCGAGCTAACTCGTCCTTCTGAAGTGCGGACAGGATCTGTAGAGGAGGAAATGACCTCAGATTAGAGTGTTTTCACGGTTTAGTAGGTAGTTATTTAGTTGGTTTATGAGGCAACGGGCTTGCGTGACAAAATTATAAATGACTGTATATACTCTCAGCATAAAAATGCTAAAACACACAAAGCCTTAATAACGCACTGAATATGGGTTTTTGCTCTTTATTTTGTTGCACAAGTCCTTAAAGATGCTTTCTGTGTTGATCAGGATGTAGAAAAAGATACAAACAGATATAAAAATGACACCAAAGTCACTACAACACTCATTGGTATTTCTGAATTAGTAATATACCCTCTAGAAGAACAGCAAGAGCACCATAAACTGATAAAATTGCTGGGGGAGGGGCTAATAAAAGAAGGGCTTGATGATGTCAGCTGAAAAGAAAAGTCGTTTCAGAGGCAGAGTGAATTTAAATGTAATAATGTTGATTTTAAAGAAGGTGGGATTCAAACCTACAACCTTCTGGTAACCAGTCAAGAATCAAGATCTTTAACCACTTGGCTTCATCGCTTCCTTTGGGTGTGTGTCTGTCAGCTGACGGAAATGCAAATGTGCCTCTCAGAACTTGTTTGCGAAACAGCGTGTGATGCTAACACCCATCTGTTTGGTTTAACTAAAAGCAAGTGTCTAAATGTAAAGGAAACGGCAAAGAAAAGAATCTCAAACATCGGATAATGGACTGCTAATTTCCCTCCTGTTTTCACGCAGGTTCAGCGAGGGTGTTCATGTGGACACGTGCGCATCTGGATAATAAAGACTAATGAGCATAAACGGCTGTTTAAAACGCAAGCAGCTGCAGTGTATTAATGTCAGACAGAGAGAGGGAGAGCGGTTTCATAGAGAGCCGAGATGATGTTTGATGAGTTGTGTTAGACTAAACTCTCCCGAAGGTAAGGAAATGGAAGACGGAAATAAAATCGTTTAGAAAGAAACAAGGCTAGGTGCTAACTATGGACACCTTTTTATATGCTTAATGGGTGAAGAAACACAGTTGCAAATGTAGGAATAATTATGCAGACCCACTGTGTCTATTTCTTTTCTTTTCACTAAAAACACACACACACATTCCCTAATTTCTGTGTGAGGTAGAACTAAATGGTCTCCTTCGGCTGCTCATTATCTCTCCATTTATCCAGCCTGGCTGGAATGAGTCACTGCTTTTGACACATGATCTCGTGTGTGCTGTCAGATGGCGTTACGTGTGAAGGGCTGCATGGATAATACTGTATCTAAGTGGTCATGTATTAAAAGTGTTAGATTTCAGATTTTGCCATTTTAACAGTCTATACTGGCCTGCTTCGGTCGAAATCTGATGTACTATTCAGAGTAGCCACCATATTTTTTTTTCATTTTTCCTCTATGAAATATCTTCAGAATGGCCTACTACACACTATTTTTCAAAGAAAGTAGTATGCATTATTTATAGCAAGATAATTTTCTGTATGCATGAAATAGCTACTTCCTATTTGCTGAATTTTTAAGTGGCAACCAGAGCACACTGTATGAAATAGTGTATCCCATGATGCAACATCATGCGTTTTCTGGGATCGGATATCTATCCGATTTATTACAAGGGCTCCATTTACTCTTGTCCACATAAATGTGTCTTGGCAAAACAGATATAAATCCGATCTTTAATTCCCGCGCTATATGCGAATTTAACGGAGTTCACGTCAATGAAAGCAACAAAAATGTGCTGCATTTTATTCATCATCGGCCAATTTCAAGATTAAAGACAGCAACAGGGGAGAGCGTGGCATCAGCAATGGAACGTTAAGTTAGTCTCACTACTTAATTAATGAAGATGATTGTGTGTTGAGCGTCTGTGACTTACTTTATTTGCGGCAGTTTGTGCATCAGCTTGATACTCAGCTACTCATCCGCAGCAATTGTTGCATTAACAGTGTCATACCTGACTATAACATATCCTATAACACGCTCTCACATGTGTATTTCTTATTTTGGGAGGAGTAAAATTTACATATGTGGTTTCAACAACGAGATGCATTTACATTTGTCCAGTTTCACCACCTGAAGTGGTTTGAGCGATCAGATTTAAATCTGTCTGAAAGCGTTTCGGAGGTCATTTATACCTGGTCTTTTAACAATTGGATAGCTATGCAATCAGAGAAAACACATGAAGTGACCAGGTGTAAACACGCCCTAATATTGTTCAAACATCTATTTCTTGACTCATTGTTTGATTTCATTTTTTCTTCAAACTTTATTATCTGCATTTAGCATCTTTAGCATATATAAATAATAGTATGCACTCTGTACTGTCCATTCATTATGCTAGTATTCCATTCTGAACACAGTCAGCTTTTCTTTTTCTTACCTCGTCTTTGTACTTTGTGATGTAGGAGTAGATCTCGTGGAGGGCGCTCATGCTGTTAAACTGGCTCAGGTGGAGTCTGGACTGCTCTGCGAGATAAGCGCTCATGTCCTGGTCACTGATGGCCGGCATGCGCGAGATGTCTGAGTAATACCTGCAGGACAGCATAACAGCAGGTCCAGATGAATGTGATGATTTGGGGTCTTTGAAGGTTATATTTAGCAAAATATTTTCTGCTAAGCAAGATCTTAGTCTACTTACCTTTCTACCCAGTTCTTATAATTGGGAATATCTTTAGCATAGAGCAGCTTATTGGAAGGGGAATCTTTGCCGAGCTTGTGTTCAGATGTGGAGCAGGAGTCCATGAAGGTTTGGGCCACTACGGAGAGACACGCATCTGTGATGCTGTTCTTGTGGATGTCGAACACAAACTGAGGGTTCTTGATCACGTTCACCCAGAACCTCAAGGGCAAACTGAGGACGAGGGGAAGGAAACCGGTAGATAATGAGAACAAAAAAAGTGATTTCATAAAACAGTAATTTAATCTTGAATGAAATGTTTAAGGGGTGCGGCTCCTCACCAGTTGCTCTTCCAGGTGTGACGAACATCTGAATCTGTGATTTGGTGTTTGTCCGCCTGCTCGTCCAGGAAATCAAACATGTATTTAATGGCGAGAGGGAGGGCACTGCCACGGTGAGCCGTGCTGAATATCGTCTCAAACAAATCATCAACGAATTTCTGTAAAGTACCCTGTAAAGAAAGAAGAAAACAGAACGGTCTTGTCTGAAATTATTAAAGAATATGACTGTCAAATGTCCTATTTTTCATATACAATAAATATAAAATCAGTGGTTCTCAACTGGTTATGCATAAACACTAAGTTTAACAGCAAAATTACCCAAATTTATAATAAAAAATAAAAAAATTCTCCTTAACATTAAATACTGGAACTGTCTATATATTAGCATGACATAAACAGAAAAGTGTCAACAAACCATGGGATATTTTTTCCTTTCGGTTTCAAAAGCTACATTTTTATTTTATTTAATGCTCAATATTATGGTAAGTTTTATTAATTACATTTAACATCTTTCCCCCCACAAGCCGACAACCACTGTATTACTGAAACTTTACTGACAGAAAAAGGCTGAAAACGTAACGATTCGAAGCTACTAGAACTTTCTCAGCTGTAAACCTCTCCTATTGATCACAACTGCTTCTTGCACAAAATCGCTACTTGCAAAAACTTACTAAAGGCCTAAAATCGCTAAACAGCCTCAAGCAGCCGAACAGGAGATGTCGGTTTATTCATCATGTCTGAGAGCGGGAGAAAAGCAGTGGCTCTCAGATAATATGGAGTGTGTGGATTAGGATGCTGGTGTGTGTGTGTGTGTACGAGACAGACAGACACAGTCCGCCAGGTTTCCCAACATTCATTCCGCGCTCTGTCACCACGCACCATGAAGCACTCGATCCACAACAAATTACCTGTCTCCTGCTGTTCTCTTCCGCTACAGCATTACATTTATCTATCCTTTTTTATTATGTATCAAAATTGACCACCCGAGAGGCATGTAAACATATTCTGATTTCATTTTTTCCTTAGCCTAACAATTAGGAGGCAAAGCAATAAGCTACAGAACCAAGAATGGGGGAGGAAGATAGAAGAGTAGAAATGAGATAGCAGGAATATTATATTGTGTCCCAACCAGGCACGATGTGACAAGATTCAAGCGATTTCTCTGTCAACACTGAATTTGAATCTGGGACAATTACAGCCAATCAGAACATATTTGATGCTTTTTGCATTTGGTTAGGATAAAAGAACAATTTTGCATTGTTTTTATCATCCTCAAAACATAAAGATTGACAAAGTGGAAATTCATCTCAGTTCTTAGGCCCTGTTTAAACCTGGTATTAAGATGCCATTTTGTTGATCCAATCACAAATACACAATGCTAAAAGCAGGTGTACACAGGGTCCGAAAAGTTTTGAGCTTGTCCAGCGTGCTAGCAAGACACGTAAAAAAAAGTGTTCTCTTACCACTCCTGATTGATTCTAACACAAACCCACAGTGTTCTGGGTATTTTTGTGGCTTTCAGAGTAGAAATGAAAGCAGCTGCTCTAAATATTGTTTTCCGTTGCCTCTTTTGTGTTCAATATGTAAAGTGTGCAAGCTTTTTTCACAATATTAGTTCAAAAGATCAGAAAAAGCACATTCATATACCTGCCCTCAGGTATAAGTCAGGAAAGTGGACAAAAGAAACACCAGTTGTTAACTGCAATGTGCATCCCCCATCTACTCCCTCGTGATCCAATCGACCAAAGCACATCTTATAAGCAGGATTAAGAGCAGTGCTGCCAAGTCCGCTAATTTTACACTGTTGCCGCTGGTTGTAGCGACCCCAATAACGTGATATTTACTCACTGGAATGCAAATTTTACCCGGGGGACCCTGCCAAAAATGCATGGTTGACCCCCGAGAACGCTTTTTTTTTTCAAAATGCAATTGGGCTAGTTTTGATGTGAAAAACCTAGCAACCCTGATTAAGAGAGAGACCGTCATGCAAGCTCACCTTGGTGGCCAGCAGTCGTGTCAGGTAGATCTCTGACACCATCTTGCTCCCGCGATCGCCCTCGCGCTGGTCTGGATGGTCGTGGTTTTTGACTAGGTGCCAAAGTTTGGTACCGCTCTCTAGATCGGGTGTGATCATGGGTGTCCTGGACCGCAGACTGTCTGGGCTGCTGGCCGTCCTCAACATGCTCTCTGAAGAGAAAGACAAAGTCAATCATCAAAAGATTTCTAGCATTTTATAACACGGATAGCACTATTTTTACATTTGCTAGGATGGGAAACAATAATACTTGCCAAAAGAACAAACTATCGGGTAAAAATGTATGTCTTTTATCATGTTCCTTATACTGCCGCCATTTTACCTTAGTCAAGGGTGTGTTAGGTACTCGTACTGCATTAAAATCAAAGTAACGCATGGCCTCTCAAGGCTTATTGCTTTTATTTCATCATAATCTGCGCTATCTGGATGGTTCAGAAATCTCTGGTAGTATTGAACCCACCCATCTTCATAAATATAATATAAAGCGAAAACCTAAACAGCATAAAACAGTCATATCGGCGGTTGTAAATCAGGTCCGGCGGTCTCTTCTATCTGATGAGCAGTCGGCTGCTAAATACCCAGGAGTTACACATCAAAGATGAGAGTAGAGAGGAGCTGAGCTCTGGCTAATGGATGGTTAAGCACAGTAATCTGTCTGAGGATAAGGCATTCTGGGTAAGGATCATTTCCTGTGGATGCCCTAAACTACAATGAATATACTGCATCTGCAGAATCCATCAAAAACTCCCTCAGGTTTATTCTATCCTTAAGTGGCAAGTGGGAGTGAAAGATAGAGTCCCGCGTCTGGAGTCAAGTTAATCAGTCACAGACTGGCAGGCCGGCGTGCTTGAAAGAAACAGCCACTGTAAGCTTAATTCGGCTCCTTGCAGCACTTTTATATTACACCGCATAAAAAAGTCCAGGCTTAGAAAAACATAATAGTAAAAAAGCAAATAAATAATAAATAAAGGAATAAATAAACCAGGGTATGAGCATTTTTAAGCTACACAGAGACCACAAGATAGCAGAGATAAACACTAATGGCTGAAACTTACTCAAGCAAGTACGTCAATGCAGACGTTCAGGCACCGAAATGTGTCAGAACGCCATTCATAATGCAATACGAGTGTGTGTTGCCTTCACAACACTGTTGCAATGATGGGCATTAGCATAAACAGTCTTCTACGGTCAAGTTTCTAGTTCATGTAAACCACAGATGGAAGAAGTTAGGTTTTCTGAAAAATATCTAGTTTGCATTAAATTGATTTATAAATGTATAAATAAAGACATTTATGTTCCTAAAGAAAATTTTCGGTTAAAGTAAATGTTCTTTTAAAATTTAGATCAAAGAATCTTGAAAAAATGTATTATGGTTTCCTACAAAACAAAGCAAAAAAAAAAATCTAAACATTGTTTTCAGCATTGATAATATGAAAAAGCTTCTTAAGCATCAAATCAGCATATTAAAATGATTTCTGAAGGATCATGTGACACTGTGTAGACTATATAGTAAAGGTCATTGCACACTGAGTCCAAAATTGTTCGCGTGCGTTTTTCCTCATTCTTTCCAATCAAAATGCATGCTACGGATGCGAAAACGCAGAAAATCGAACCTGATCCGAATTTTTTATGACGGACAAAAGTTTCGGAGGCAGTGTGTAAACATGATTGACACAACGTGAGGTCGTATTTATTTTTTAACGTGCGGAAATTTCGGACTTAAATTTCAAAAGATATTAAAATAGACAACATTTATTTTAAATTGCAATAATATTTCACAATATTACTGTTTTACTATATCAATTAAATAGTGTATTTTGATAAAAAAACAACAACTAACAACCCCCATACTTTTGAACTAGCTTGTATATTTTATTTGCTTCTGTATATATCAGAATTATATCACTTACCCTGCTTTCTAAATATTGATATCAGCTATAGAAAACCCCATATTGAATGATCGCTGGCCAAACATTTGCCTTTGTGTACTTGCAGTTGCGTTTTTATATTTTTATGAGTATGTTTCTGGCCAAACAAGCCATTCGTGCCAAGTGTTTGTATCTCGTTTCTCAATGTGACACAAATCGCATATAATGTTCAGCTCAGGATAATAAAGGATGACACGAATATATAAAAATACCCTGTGAGCAGTCTGAAATAAGACTTCCTCTGTTCTCTCCCGTGGCCCGTGAATGCATCGTTCATTATTAATGGTACGAGTGTCAAACTTCATTACGGAGGCCCAGGGAGATGCATATCTGTCCGGTGCTCTTATCTTCATGTCCATTCTGGAGGCTGGGGAGGAACATTCCTTAGGGTATTGAAGATATGAATTCACTTCCTGTGCTGGGGTGTGAAGGGATTTGGAACAATGTCGAAGGTATTTTCTGGTGCTTACATATCCAGGCAATCAAATAAAAACTGTAAGAGCCAGATCATGTAATGACCACGATCTGCACCGGCATCACTCCGACACAACAGTGACTGCGCTAACCGCTGCCGTTTCTATGGCAACGAGTGAAACACGACTTGAACAACAATACGAATGTGTGTCCAGTGTTTGAGCACTCAGAGAATTATCCCAGGCATGAACCCCCCCCCTCAAAGGGAAATATAATGGACGTCTGCCATGAGAGAGCCATGGCTTGAGTGCATGTAATTCTGCGGCAATCACGGATACTCGCTTCTGAGGAGGACAGACAACATTAAATAGCCTTTTCTCTCTGATCCCCTTTCCCTTTTTTTGGGTTGAGGAATAAAACACCTTCAGTTCTGTGCTATCATCACCTCTTATTCGCACAAACAGCCAAAGTGCTCTGAATACAAAACAAAAATGATCACAAAGAACAGCGAAAAACATCAAGTCTGCCAGCTTTTTGAAATCGAGACACGAGGACACGATACTAGCGTGAGTCCTCATTTTCAGGGGAAAATAGAGGCCAGTGAGTTCTGGGTGCAATACATACAAATCTTTCGGTTGAATACGGCGAATGTGATCTCGCTCTTCTGATGAACGTCTCCGAGGAGACAAAACTTGGAAGTTCTGAGGAGAAAATCAAAACAAGACGTTGAGACAGAGTTCGTACCGTATCTGCTGAGGGACTTGGTGAAGGTGGACGAGTTTGAGATGTTGTACGCAGAGTTTTGCTTTGGCACCAGGGCGATAACAGACCCATCTGTTACCTGACAACAGTAAGAAACAACATTACTGCAAATTACTCAGAAAAAAACTCAATCATAGAGACATTAGCAGACTGTACTCTGCAAATCCTAGATATATTATGCAACAATACTTGACAAAGCTCACAGATCAACTTGTACATTGTGTATCAGATGCAAAAAAGAAATCACAATATTTACACTAAGCTCCAAGCTTGGATAATTTGTTTTAATGTTTTTGATAACTGAGCACCGAATAAGCATTTTAGATTTAGTTCTAAAGAATCGTGTGATATTGAAGACTGGATTAATAATTAAAATTCAGCTTTGCAGTCACAGGAAAAAATTACATTCAAAAAATCAAATAAAAACAGTTGTAACAATATTTCACAATATTACTGGTTTTACTGAATTTTGAGAAAATATATGCAGCCTCGGTGAGCATAAGAGACTTCTTATTGCAAAATCTTAGTTAAGTGCATCATTTGTTCATTAATTCATTCAAGACCATAAAACAACTTTTAAATGCGTTCCCACCTTATTTGACCAGCGAGTTAGCATGAATTTTACAGTCATTCATGATAAATATAAATAAAAAAATCTCAATTAATTATAGAGATTACTGGAAATAATATCCATTATCAGGTAAGAATACTTGAATATAAGAATATTTAAGATATCCTTTGTGTAAAAAAGTCCATATATACATAGAATTTTATTAAATTTTCATGACCTTACAGTTCATTCCATCTCTGTACATAACACCTTTATTTTCCTTATTAGGACTGTTTATTTTCATGGTAACAGCTCAGGTGTGGCGAGTAACTGTACCTGATAGTGTGCAAGTGTGTTCAGGCGTTTCCAGTCATTATCAATCTTAGTAGTGACATCCTCATCCTGCAGAATGATCCTCGCCAGTCGCCCCTGCCGCCACTCTGAAACAGAAATCAAGATGAGTTTGGTGAGTCAGTAAGAGCGGAATTATGTTTCATGGATAAAAAAAAAAACAACAACAACAACAGATTTGACTTATTCATTAATCGATTTCTCAATGGAGGATGCCCCAAATGGCTCTGAAATGAAGTTTTGCCAAATTTAACTCACTTTTGGGCACAAGTCTGTGCTCAAACTCTAGCTATGTGTGAACAACACGCACATCACTCCCACAGCAAGGACGACTGACCACTTGAGGGAAGCTTTCCTCTTTAGAAAGGCTTCATTTAGAGCATAACCTTGTGCAGGCCTTGTCCGAATCTCCCTGTGCAGAGTGAAGTCACTTTTCCAAGCTAAACAGATATGAAAACATGCACTTGCTGTTACTGAGGTGAGCGACATAACTAGGAAGTCAGAGTCCGGGTCAGATCTAAATTACGGACATGGGAATGATTATTCTAAGCCTCTTACAAGCAAACAGTTCCAATAAACAACCTCCCTGTTTGTTTGTTGCAGAAGGAAGTCACAGTTTCTTATTTCGAAACAGGCTCTGAAAGACAACTGCCAAGGAGCAGAGCAAAGCCAGATGAGATCTGCAGCTGATAGCATCACTCAGTCTGAGCCAGATGACAATCATGTTGGGAACTGCTCGAGCTAATGGGATCTTGCTGTGGATGATATGGTTCCGTATCTATTTCCCTGGTGCCCACAACGGTGACTTCAGCATTCATATATATCAAGCTGCTGATAAGCTGAACATTTGTATCAGCTGACAATACCTGCTTTGACCAGAAGCATTTGATTACAAGAACATGCAATAGGGATGTTAATAATTTAGTTTAATCATTTAATTAAGCATACCAATTGTCAATTAATTTCAGTACATTTTAGTGTGTATATATACATACATATATATATATATATATATATATATATATATATACACATACTAAATTTAATCAAATATTATACATAAATAATATTCAATATTAGAATTAAATACTAAGAACATGCATTTTGTGGTATTAAAATCAGTAATTAAAATGAATAATTGATCATTAATTTTAATGACAATCAACTATGAAACTTCCTGAAAAATGACATGTAATCTTTAAATGATGTATCCATATTGAAGCATAACTGCTTTGCCACACATTCATCCAAACCAAAAATCTCTTCAGGGATTTTTACACCGTATTTAACCCTGGGTTATCATCTTTTAACCCCGGGTAAGGCCACTCTTTACCCTGGGTTATGCAACATTTCACTTGTGTAATTTTGAGAAGAGGTTAAGCACCGCTTTTAACCCTAGGTTATGAAACCCTCACGAATTGCAGAAGCAAAGGTATACACTATACAGTGTGGTGCCAGAAAGTTACAGCAAATTATTTATCAACAGAAAACCAATCATAAACCACCTCATTCGATATTCATTTGCTTTGCCACAGAAACCTCCACTTTAACATTAAACATTTTCAGAGATGGACAGGCAGTTATTAAAACGGGTCATTTGCCAATCAATCTTATTGACCTCATAAATATGCAAATAGGAACATTAACCCAGGGTTTCCAAATGTAGAGTATGAACCCAACTGCCCAGCATTAATTACAAATACGGGGCAAAGTATAAATAGTGTGCAACATGAAACAAGTTAACCCAGTATTATCTATATGTATTACCCTGCGTTAACAATTTCAAGTGTGAAAAGCCCTTTCTGTCATATTCCTTCCTTATCTTTCTCAAGAGTTCTTACCCAGGTCCATGTCTCCTGCTTTGGGCCTCTGGGAGTATGGGCTTCCTTTATACACAGCATCCAGAAGCTTCTCCTTCACCTGGGTGATAGTGTCACAGTTCAGGCATTTCACAGTCACCTCTGGGCCGTTCTCGTTCTCCGGGTTCACACAATGAAGTGTCTAAAATGAGATGAGATAAATCAGTCTGAGCTATTTATTATTAGCATCTGTTTTGAACAGTTAAAGCACCCTGCAATGTAAAATCAAGTTGAAAACATCAGTGAGCTGCCGACACCTCTTAAAGAAAATATTTATTTATAGAGTAATGATTAATATATTAAATTATTTAATGTATATTGAAAATATATTGAATAATATTGTGTTACTACTTACTACATTGATATATTGAATAATACATAATAAATTGTCACTTTTCAAAAATTGAAAATATGTGACAATATATTTTTTTATATTCAGTAATACATTTCATAATATATAGATGCACATTTGATAAAATATAGTACTGTGTTAATAAATACTTGAACATATGTACTATATATATTCCAACATTTACATGGCAACATATGTGTTATTATAGCAATCAATCCATTAAGTTATAAATGTTATAAATTAATCCAGTTGTCCAAATTTCCTAACATTTTTATGTAGTACTTTTGTCTTATATACATCTCACATTCTTTCATACATGAAATATGTAACTATGCAAATAATACAGTTAAATATGTTTATGAATACTGTGTGTTCAGATTTATGTAAACCCACGTGAAAGAGAAATTGAGTGTTTCAATGTAACAATGTGGTACAGTTTGTCTTGTTTGCTATAGATTTTTTTTATATGTATCAATATATCAATGCAGTATATAGCACTAGTTTCCCATAAATATAACTGTAATATATCACATTATATTTTCCAGTATGTTCCCATACACTCACCGGGCACTTTATTAGTACACCTGTTCAATTGCTTGGTAACACAAATTGTTAATCAGCCAATCACATGGCAGCAGCTCAATGCATTTAGGCATCTAGATGTGGTGAAGACGACTTGCTGAAGTTCAAACCGAGCATCAGAATGGGGAAGAAAGGGGATTTAAGTGACTTTGAACGTGGAATGGTTGTTTGTGCCAGACGGGCTGGTCTGAGTATTTCAAAAACTGCTGATCTACTGGGATTTTCACGCACAACCATCTCTAGGGTTTACAGAGAATGGTCTGAAAAAGAGAAAATATCCAGTGAGAGGCAGTTGTGTGGACGAAAATGCCTTGTTGATGTCAGAGGAGAATGGGCAGACTGGTTAGAGATGATAGAAAGACAACAGTAACGTTCAAATAACCACACTGAACGCACAACACGTCGAACCCTGAAGCAGATGGGCAACAGCAGAAGACCAACGGGTGTTGCTCCTGTAGCTGAACAGAGGATACAATTCACACAGATCACCAAAATTGGACAATAGGAGATTGGAACGTTGCCTGGCTGATGAGTCTCGATTTCTGCTGCGACATTCAGAAGGTAGGGATAATTTGGCATACAAAAACATGAAAGCATGATCCACTGCCTGTCTCAACGGTTCAGCTGGTGGTGGTGGTGTAATGTGTGTGGGGGATATTTTCTTGGATGGCTACAGCAGCAGAATGTTGCTGACCATGTCCATCCGACTACAGTGTACCATCTTCTAAGCAAAGTCTTCAGGAGACAGAAGATAAGGAAAGCCAAAGGCCCCTGTCTCTCAGCTGCTCAAAGCCTGTGCTGTTCAGATCTTCACAGATCTTCAATAGATCACTGGACTGTGTGAGTCCCCTCCTGCTTCAAACGCTCCCCCATCATCCCTGTACCAAGAAACCAAAAATCACAGGACACACAGGTCTGTGGTGATGAAGTCATTTGAGACGTGTTGAAGGACAAGGACCCCCTGCATTGGACAATGCAGAAGATTGGAAAAACCGCACCATTGCCTGACACAGCTCCGTCTGATGAGCTTCCTCTCGATTTCTGCTGCGACATTCAGAAGGTAGGGCCTCATAACGGTTTGGCATAAAAGAAACATGAAAGCATGGGAACCACCATCCACTCCATGACTCCATCCTCAGCAGAGAATGTCTCAACGGTTCAGGCTGGTGGTGGTGGTGTAATGGTGTGGGGGATATTTTCTTGGCACACTTTGTGCCCCTTAGTGAAGAAACCAATTGAGGCATCAGGCAGACGCTACAGATCTCTTGCACTAGAAATCTAGGCATAAAAACAGTTTTTTCCCTAGCCATCTGCCTAAACAACTAACACAGAATTATTACCTGTGTTCTGTAATTCTCTAACCCTAATTCTTGCTGTAATTCATCCCCCATCTCAATTATTTACTCTCTCTAGTACTATGTAAATATGTATCATAATTTTCTATCAGCTGTATATAGTCTATACAGTAAATGCACAAACTGTACATAAATCTTCTGTTGTACACATTATTATTATTGTTAAGGCTTATTTAAATCTTCAGATATGTATGTTTATAGTATGTATGATGGCATGTATGTACCAAGACTTAAAAACCACCATTCCTGTGTGTTTGCACACACTTGGCGAATAATGCATTCTGATGCACTTCCAGCAGGATAATGCACCATGTCGCAAAGCTCAAATCATCTCAGACTGGTTTCTTGAACATGACAATGAGTCTTTCACTTTTGACTCCACAGTCACCAGATCTCAATCCAATAAAGCACCTTTGGGATGTGGTGGAATGGGAGATTCGCATCATGGATGTTGCAGCCGACAAATCTGCATTAACTGTGTGATGCTATCATGTCAATATGGACCAAAATCTCTGAGGAATGTTTCCAACACCTTGTTGAATCTATGCCACGAAGAATTAAGGCAGTTCTGAAGGCAAAAAGGGGTCCAACCCGGTACTAGCTAGGTGTACCTAATAAAGTGGCCAGTGAGTGTATAATTTTTTGTTTTCTAAGCGAGTAGGCAGTTGCCTTCTTAAAAAGCTCATAAGTGACTGATTTGAAATGCTCTACATTTGAGAAATCCATCAACAGGGAGTATGAATAACACTCTTTACATGAAGTGCACAGAGAATTGACTCAATTAATTTCAACAGGGTTTAGTGTTAGCATGTTGCTAAGCTAACAGCGTGACACGTTAACATGACTTCAAGCTGACTATTTTTTTTTCTTCCATAATAATGTGCATGAATTGTGCACATGAATTATACCTGAGACCAAATTTGGGTTTAATCTTGATTTTAATACAAATTCAAATATGGAGAGACATGGAGAAACATCAGATGAGTTCGATAATTTTGTGCACTTGCACTGACCAGCGTCTTGTAGTCAATCTGTTGTCGGATGAGTTTGTCCTCACTGAGAGAGTATCGGGCCTCTCCGGTGATGGCGTCTATAGGGCCTTTTTCCATCTGCTGTTTCATAGCACAGTACAGCATGAAGAGAGGCTCACCTGCACACTCCTGTGGAGAGAGAGAGTCAGAAACAACAACAGTGTGTTAGGACTCCACAATATCATGAATACATGCACTGTGACTTTTTCACCTCATAAAAAGGGGAAGACAAAGCAAAAAAGATGACGCAATCAATATCCCTTCTTCCCTTTCATAGTAATACACGGACATAAAATGCATTTCAGCTATGTATATTGAGCAAAACTTGATTACTGATAAACTGTCACTTCAGATGTGAAAAACAAGCAGCTATAATGGCGCACAGCTTTCAAATAATCACAAGGACTTGCCAATCAATACAACCATTAGCCTCTCACACCCTCAAAAGCCCCTCTCGAAAAAGACAAACAGTTTAAATGCAGGGGAGAGCGAGAGAGCGATAGATGGAGGTTAACGATTGGGAGGAAGCACTTAAACCCCTTTGTGAAACGAACGGATAGGTGTGGAGAGAGAGAGAGAGAGATTGCTGGGGTGTGGACTAATAGGCTGTTTTCTGCATTAGCATTAACATCTTCGCTGACTAACAAACAACTTTTAGTTTTTCAGTTTCTTAGTTCTTTATATTTATGTTCCTGGTTGATTAGTGTCCATTAGCAGTTAACTAGCCTTATGTACTGTAGTCTGACTCATGGTTCATAACTTATTCTGGACAATTAGCATCCACTCAGAGAGCATTGGTCTGACTGACATGTGAAACTAAATAAACCGTCACAGAAATTCCAATGGTTTCCATTAAAATACCATGATAAACCATTAGCTTTTTTCAGTAAAACCATTACAAAATTCCTTTTTGTAGTGCGTATTGGGCATTTTTCCAATAGGATTTAACATCCCACCAATATAATTCATCACATACCAGTAGACACCATTATAGTTTCCACTAAAACCAATACAATTCCCATTATAACCATTAAATCCATTACATTTATATTGTTTTTGAGCAGGGTTCTATTGTTTTTTTTTCAGCAGGGGAATAAACATGTTAATCGTTAGTTTCTAGGGGAAAATATTAATTTGAAAAATACTGAGACAAAAGCTAACTATTAGAAGTCTTATTTTTAGCCTCAGATTTTGTGAGCTATAATAAACTATAATCGCTAGTTTTTGCCTCAAACTACGGATTAGCAAACATATTCGTCATTGTAGATTCAGACAGCAAATATTGTGTGAATTACACATTTATAGGGCTGCAACAACTAATCGATAAAATCGATTATTATCGATAATGAAAATCATCGACAACGATTCTCATTATCGATTAGTTGGGTCTGCCCACAGTGCACGTCCAACTTCAGCTGGTTGCGTCAAATTACAGCACTGAATAACGCATTTCTATCGACAAAATGCATCTAAAAATAGTGGAGGAAACAGAATGAGATGCTGCGGGAGAACTAGGCTACGTTATCCAAGCTGCCCAAAACATGAGAATTCTTTATTTTAATGCATTAGCGTAATGGCTTGCCCTGTCAGGCTCTTTGACAGATGCGTGTGCGTCCTCAGTGCAAAAACTTTCAGTTTACGGTCATATCCTTATCTATAAATGTCACAGATTCACGCTGTGTTTATTTAAAATAGCATTTAAACTATATTCAGTGCTTAAACTATATTACAGTGCTTAACAAATTTATTAAAACACATTTATGTAAGGTTTTTAACAAATGATGTAAGGTTTGTGCCACTGCTGCTCTAAACTTAACAGCATTGGTGATTACCAACGTCATTTTTTTAGCTTTCTGTATTGGTTAGTCCTCCAATATGCGTAAGCTCCTTAGTAACAATAGTAGGCTATTTCTAATGCTATAATATAATTATTGCTGTTATCTATGAAAGAAAGGTAGAGCGCTTCATGGTATTTTTTTCAGATACCGAATTACAGTCAAAAAGTACATAATGGCAGCAAGAAGGCAAGCTGTTGCAAGGCATAGGAGGCCATTTTTGTTATAGTGGGAATTATATGTGTTCCTGTGGCTCAGTGGTTAGAGCATTGCGTTAGCAGCGCAAAGATTTTGACAATACAAATGTATAGCCTGAATGGAATTAAGCGTCTGTTAAATTAAATGCATAAAATTGGATTGTTTCAGTTTGTTATTTGCCCAATAAATGACAATAACATTTTTAGATTAAATTTGTTTTTCGACAGATTCCTAAAATATTTGTGTTTTCTCTTTATTATGATAGGTGGTCTAATAAATTGTTAAGTACTGTATTTATATCATTCAGTTGGCACGTTTGTTTGAAAGACATTGGACAGAATATGGAGTAGTGTGTTTTTTGTCAATAAAGTAAAAAAAATAAAATGTTTTTTAAATCCGATTAATCGAAATAATAACCGGCCAACTAATCGATTATCAAAATAATCGTTAGTTGCAGCCCTACGCATTTACACACAAAATCTGGAGCTACAATGAATAGACTCGATAATCGCTAAATACAAATAATCTGAAGATCTAATTATTAGTTTTTGCCTCAAACTAGCAATTAGCATTCTTATCCATTGTAGCTTCAGATTTAGTGTGGTACTATGTGAAAAAGCTTTCTAATTGCTAGTTTCTGCCTCAGAAACTAGTGATTAGCAAGTGTATTCATCATTGTAGATTCAGACATTGCAAATATTGTGTGAATTAGACATTTACACACAAAATCTGAAGCTACAGTGAATAAACTTGCTAATCGTTAGTTTCTGAGGCAGAAGCTACAAAGGATCCGAAGCTACAATCTGAAGCACAAATTAATTGTAATGAGTTTCTGAGACAGAAACTAGCAATTAGCATTCTTATTCATTGTAGCTTCAGATTTTGTGTGGTACTATGTGAAAAAGCTTTCTAATCGCTAGTTTCTGCTTCAGAAACTAGAGATTAGCAAGTTTATTCATTGTAGCATCAAATTTTCAAGTCAAAATCTGAGATAATTTCAGAGGATTGATCAGGTTCAATGCAAGAAACTTGTAAGCCCCCCAAAAAAATGCAGCGAGCTGTCACATGCGAGATGCGTCAGGCATGTACCCCTCCTCAACCGACCCCCGACCGCAGTGATAATGATAGGCACGGTGAAACGAGAAAACCCACCGTCTCCCTCCGCCTTACACATACACACATGAAACTGTTTCCTCTGGTTTCCTCCATCACTTCATCCTGTTTTACTCCACCATATGCTGTTAACGTCTCGTTAGCATCTGCGCTAATTAAGCCGACAGCTGCTAACGAGAGGGAGTGCGAATACATCACTCTTAGAGACCCCCACAGTAGCGCACGCGGCCGAGAGACCAGACCTCATCCCACGCTTCAGCTTCATTAAAGAAAGAGACAGAAAGAGAGCGAGAGAGTGCAGACCACATAGCCAGACCTCACCCACCCATAGGGCTAATGAACAGTAGCAGGAAAATATCCTGTTGAAATATAGAGCTAGCAGATCAATTATTCCACACCACAGCCTGAGCAGACCTTGTTCAAAAGCAACACTGTGGCCAGAATGTTGATAAAAAAACGCACTTTGTGAGAAAGATTTGATTCGTGTCAGTTTGCTTCAACTGTGCTGTCTGAGCAGTGTCTTCATATGTGATATTACAAGCTGTGTGTTGGTGACAACAGCTTGTCAGTTCCACTAACTCATGCCACAATCCCATCCATCTAAAACAGCGCCGCTTTTCCTAATGCTAATTAGCAATCTCAAACTGTCCGCTTCTGAACTTTTGTCAGCTAGCAGAGGAGCCAAACGAGGCCTGTAAACAGTCAAAGCTTGAAACGGACTTCAAATGAGCAAATCGGAAATTGGCTTATTTGGTCTGAAAGGATGAGTTCATCCAAAAATACAAAATTACCCTCATGTCATTGTAATTCTGTGTAAATTCCATAGTTCATAAAAGGAATTAGGCAAAATATTCTTGCTTCTCCAATGATAAATTACAAAAAGCACCATATTGTCTCATTTTAGCCATACTTCATATATAAAAGTTGGGAAATATTATAACTGTTATTATAAATAATAATGTGTTTAATGAAGTCTCTTATGCTCACTAAAGTTGCATTTATTTGATCAATATACAGTAAATATAATGCAGCACAACTGTTTGCAGCATGGATAACAATAAGAAATGTTTAATGAGCAGTAAATCAGAATATTAGAATGATTTCTGAAGAATCATATGAAACTGGATTAATGATGTTGAAAATTCAGCTTTGCATCACAGGAATAAATTACATTTTAGAATATATTATAAAAGAAAACAATTATTTTAAACTGTAATACTATGTCACAATATTAGTCTTTTTACTGTATTTCTGAGAACATAAATGCAACTTTGGTGAGCACAAAAGACATTATATATATATTTTATTAGTAATGTGAATAAATAATGACCATTTTCATTTTTTGGATGAAATACTCCTGTACAAGCAACTACATCTGATGTTCTCGAATAATGCAAAAGCACGTTCAATTTGTGTCATCGTTAAATTAATCTTTATGAAGTGAAAATATTCTGGACTCCCGTTTCCTGTTGATTAAAATTCTTCCATTGCATGCTGAGCCCTGCATGATTGAACTAATAAAACTAGAGAGCTGCTAATGGGAGAGTGAGAGAGAGACAGACAGGGGAGGACTGTCTTCCTGCAGCTCAATCACGCTCTGTGAGTGGCGTCATGGAGTGAAGCAGGAGGGTGGGTGGATAGGAGTATATAAAAGGAGATAGAGCTAAGAGCTGATGGAGGATAGGATGCAGAGGTGCCTGTAGGGATGGCTTCTGACCTGCCCGACCACTGACAGAAAGCTTCTATCTCATTGTCACATCATGTTGGACCTAGTTGTGGAAAGGCCCTTTGGTTTCTCTATTCTTGCAGAATAAAGGCAAGTTAAATTTTGTCCTTTTGTATGTGACTGGGTGCATTTTTGTTTTTTAGGAGTGAGTAATTACACAAAAATGAAAAATTCTGTTATCATTTACTCACCCCAATGTTGTTTCAAACATTACTTTTTTTCCTTCTGCACAAAAGATGATATTCTGAAAGCTTCGAAAGTTTTTGTCCATAAAATTGAACTAAACGGGGTCTAAAACAACACCACTAACTTTAGACAGTATCATGGTTTGTACTTCACAGAATAAAGTCATACAGATGAGAGTAAATAATGACAGGTGACATATCCTTTTAAAACACAAATTTGGATTCAGAGTGATTAGTAAGACTCATTTAAACAAAAATTCAAAACTGTGTGTGTGTGTGTGTGTGTGTGTGTGTGTGTGTGTGTGAGAGAGGGGGGGGGGATTCATTACAAGAACTGGCTCATAAGAGTCAATTGTTTGTCGATCAGAGTTGTGAATCAAACTGTGAACTCAAATTAGGAAGAGTATAATTCCTTTTCTTGTGATGCTGGAGATACAAGGGTTACAACCCTAACCCTAACCACAAAGTAAGTACATGTATTACACAGAACAACACAGAAACAAGGACACCTTAAATAAAGTGTAACCAACATTTCTTAATATCAATACAGTACACAATGCTGTCTTATCAGTAATAATTACTGTACACACTTACTTTTAAGAACTTGTACAGAAGAAAAGTGAACCAGTTTGTAAGCATCTTCTCAGCAACAGATTCGGTCCTAAAAGAGAAAAAGAAGAGTATGAGAAAATATGAATCAAAATTCATACAACACAAATGCAATCCAAAAGTTAATGAAAGCTTTCTCAAACAAACAAATAAACAAAAAAACTCCTTCCAATAAAAAAACTACACTTTTTTCAAAACAAACCACCAATCTTCATTAAGACCAGACAATTACAGTAATTGGGCGACGTCTTCCATTAATGGCCAACCTGTCGCCAGCCGAAGACCCCAAAAGCTTCCCCAGAACAGAAGTAATTAAAGCATGCTGTAATTAATGGACTTCAATGCTCCTAATTCATCTGTAGCTGGCAAACGAGAGTGACTGTTAGCGCGAGCTGCTAACTGCGGCTCCTTCCTCCCTCAGGCCCACCAGGAGCCTTTTCTGCTGTTCAATAATGCATTCACATATACTAACCAACTCCCATTACTTCCTTACATAAGGGCCTATTATTAAATTATATGTTCATTAATAAAACGGTGAAGGGGAGATAAGGCGAATGGAGTGGGACAACAGGTATTTCATGAGTGCGAAGTGTCCCGAATAGCTCATTAGCGTACTTCAGTAAGCGTGCTAGATCAGGGTCGGCAGTCGGGTGAGATGGAGGATATTGACTTACATGAATTTCTGATAAAATTTGAGGTGGTATTTCCAAGCTAAGGTTTTGATGGAATTATAAGTCTGTCAGTCAAGTCAAGTTATGTCAGTCAAAGTTTCTTGCACAGAAGTCGTGATTTAGTTTTACAATATTTCTGCCCTCTCAATGACCCTTTTGAACATGCTGTTTTTGCTACTGTACCTTTAAGAGTGCTGTAACTAAACAACCTTGGTTTTGATAGGCTAAAAGCCTGTTCACACAAAGGATAACTGTAGCAATAACTATTAAGTTTAATAATTGTTATAATGTATAGGGAAGTTCACACTGTATATATAACAATAACAACACAGAGGAACAATATAGTTATTTTTCCCCAGCTGATTAATAATAAAAACATTGACAGGCAATCAGAATCCATCCAGCTTTAAAAAGCTTGAGCATTTAAAGCAGCACAGTGTGTGCTTATAGTATACGCTCTTGTTGTGAAGGGGCATTAACTCAGTGTGACAGTGTGACTGTGTGTGTGTTTTCCCCCACCTCCTGAGCAGCAGTTTAGGGTGGTTCTTGCTCTCCAGGTTCTTGTCGATGAGGTCAGAGAGCAGCTGTTTGAGGACTCCTGTAGCATACTCCATCTCTCCCTGTAGAGCTGTCATGATGAGTGATGCCACATTGCCACGGTCACGCATGGAGAAGGAGCGCTGAGCTTCCAGCGTGCGGATAAATGTCAGCAGGAAGTGCTTCTTGGTGAGGAGTTGACCAAACAGAGTCAAGGCCTTCTCGACATTAGCCTGCACCTGTGGGAAATCACACAGATGAACTATTATTCAGTGTAGAATAAATTACAATAGCTATGTTGTATTCTGACTAACAGATAAAAGATAAAATCAAATCAAATCGCAATAGGATTCATATTAATTTAACATGATTATTTTAAAGGCTCTAAATTCTTTCACAACTTTGGGTCTTATTCCTGAAACGCGAGGCGAATGAATCAAAAGTTTGGGGTCTGTAAGATTGTTTGCATCTCTCATGTTCACCAAGGCTGCAGTTATTTGATCAAACATATAGTAAAAAGAAGTGATTTGTGAAATTCTATTACGCTTTAAAATAACTCCAGTCTTCAGTGTCACATGATTGTTCAGAAATCATTCTAATATACTGATTTGCTGCTCAAGAAACATTTCTTACCAATTAACAGTTGCGTTGCTTAATTTTTTGTGGAAACGTGATACATTTTTCCAGGATTCTTTGATGAATAGAAAGTATAAAAAACAGTATTTATTTGAAGTAGAAATCAGTAACATTATTCTCTTCGCTGTCAGTTTCGATCAACTTAATCTGTGCTTGTTGAATAAAAGTATTAGCTACTTTCAAAACATAAATGAATAAAATTAATAAATCTAACTGACCACAAACTTTTGAACTGCAGTGTAAATCATTTTTAGAACAGTTCATACCCAAATTGCTGTCCTGAACTTATTCCTTTATATCAATATTATGACTGATGCAAATTTGTTCTGCTTGTGTTTCATGCTTGAGGCCCATTGTGTGACAGGTTTGAGGTCTTGATAAAACAATGGCTCAAAAAAATGGCATGAATTTGGGGGGTGGGTCAATCTATTTTAATCACCCAATAAGAGAAGACGACAACACTCATATTTCTGAGTAAAGGTCTTTGCACATTGAGTCCGAAACTCTTGTCCGAATGTTTTGCACATAAAGAAAATAAATACGACCTCACGTTGTGTCAATCACATTTACACACTGCCTCCGAAACTTTCATCCATCATACATTTTTTTGAATCAGTTTCGATTCTCTGTGTTTTTCGCATCGATAGCTAGCATTTTGATAGGAAAGGATGATGAATATGAAAAAACGCATACGAATATTTCAGACTCAGTGTGCAAGGACCTTTAAACTGATCATTAACTGGAAAATAAACAGACTTAATTTAATTGTACAGTAAATTAGATAAAAAAGATATTTAAGAAGCTGTGCACATGAAGACCAGATGAATTTAAAATAAAGTTTATGTTGATTTGAATGTTTTTGATTGACGTATTCTGCCTTTCTGAAACACAACGTAGAAGCCCTTTTTTAAAGTAAACAGCGTTCAGGCAGAAGTCCGCATGAAGGACGTGCAGCGTTCTGATTGACATCAAAGGGAATCCAAGATGTTAGCAGCTCAAAACACAACAGAAGGAAATGCAGAGTGAGGGCGAGGAAGGACAGAGAGAGAAAGAGTACAGCAGGAAGCAGACGTGACCTCGGAGTCCAGGAGCGAAAGGTGGTGATGTGTCCTTCTGTGAGCCGCACCTGTCACTTTTCATCTGCCTCGCTCTCTCACACATCTTACCTGCACAATTTCTTGAAGCCACATATTTATACTAACATAATAAAAGCAACATTTTACATGTGTCCAAACTAGCTGTGACAAGCTACTGGGCATTGTTGTTTATGTGTTTTGGTCCACAGCAGTGTCTACTAGTGTTGGGAAGGTTACTTTGGAAATGTAATAGGTTACAGATTACAAGTCACCCTATTTAAAATAGTGCAACTATTTCAATTACTTTATTCAATTAATGTAACTGATAACATTTGATTCCTTTTCTAAATTTCTAATGAATGTTTTCAACTGATAATCATTTTCAAACATTTAAACAAAGCAGGGTTAACCTTACAGTAGCACTTAACACTGATTACTGTTAGACTTTCAGAATTCTTCACCGTTTTAATTAAGATTATAATAATTTAATTTAAAGCACAGCCACCACAAAATCAGACTTTAGCACCTCTTTTCACTTTGAGATTATTCTGAGGTTAAATACTATGATAGGAAACACCGGAATCTAACAGTTTGGGCCAGAAATACTAAACAGGGCAAATTAATGTGAGAGCGCAATTCCAAAACTGCGCTGATGGGCGTGGACATTTCTGCAGGTGATTTAC
This sequence comes from Ptychobarbus kaznakovi, assembly GCA_027422405.1. Classification (NCBI taxonomy): domain Eukaryota; kingdom Metazoa; phylum Chordata; class Actinopteri; order Cypriniformes; family Cyprinidae; genus Ptychobarbus; species Ptychobarbus kaznakovi. Next base: position 5,175,464 of record CM049794.1, read on the forward strand.
TGACAATGCGCAAATTAAAGAACTACAACATCTCATTTCCATAATGACCAGCACAATCTACCAAGCACAGTGCAAATTAACGTAAAGATGTTGGGATTCAAATAATGTGTTCTTCTGGCATTCCAAATAAATCAATAGGTGTGGAAAAGAATCTTCTCCCTTCAACCACACGCTTTCTGTTCTCTGCGGTGTCTCCTCCTAGCAACAACAAATGCAGCATTTCAAGCGCAAAATAGTTTAAGACATGCTTTTTTTGGGTGTTAAATAATGATGCAAATACCAGTAATTTGTCGAGTGCAAATGTTAGTAAAACATACAGTAAAAAGTTAGTTTGTGTCTGAAAGGGAAACTCCTAAAAATGTATATTCAATAAGGTCTGGAGCAAAAATAATGGTGTCGACGCCTTTTTAGTGCTAATTCTTCACTGCGCGTCTTTAGTAAATCCTGACAGTACTACTTTAACACCAAAAGACAGTTTGCGTTGGCTCAAGCTGTTATTAAATCTGGCCTATACATATACATAAACCCAAATAGGATATAAAAAGGTTATCGTATAAACATGTCCTATTTTGTGTCCTAAACTCCTGAAACATTGGTGTCTCATATTTTAGAGCAGTCAATGCAATTTAGGAAAGAAATCAATGAAATCTGTATGTAAAAATATTCAGATGTTATACCCTTTATAATTGTTAACATTTTCACAAGTAATTGTAATTTAAAGGGATAGTTCACCCAAAAATTCAAATTCTGTCATTAATTACTCACCCTCATGTTGTTTTAAACTCATAAGACCTCTGTTCATCTTTGGAACACAAATTAAGATATTTTTGATGGAATCTGAGAGCTCTCAGACCCTCCAAGGGTCCATTCAAGATCAAGGTCCAGAAACGTAGCAAGGAGATCGGTAAAATAATCCATGTGACATCAGGGGTTCAACCGTAATTTTACGAAGCTACGAGAATACTTTTTGTATGCAAAAGAAAAAAAAACGACATTATCAAAATTAATCTCTTCCGCGTCACCCTAGCGCCATTTTGGAGAATATCCACTGAACGCAAACAGCGTATGCTCTTCTGTGTCAGCTGCGCCACACAGATACGTTGTTTTCGCTCAAATCAAAGTGTATGTACAACATAGAAAATGTATCTATGTGGCGCAGCTGACACAGAAGAGCATACGCTGTTTGCTTTCAGTGGATATTCTCCAAAATGGCGCTAGGGTGACACGGAGGAGACACATTTGAATAAAGTCAACTGATCTATATAGATCAGTGATAAAGTCCTTTTTTCTGGACCTTGATCTTGTAAGGACCCTTGCTGTTTATGTAGGGTCAGAAAGCTCTCAGATTCCATAAAAAATATCTTAATTTGTGTTCCGAAGATGAACGGAGGTCTTACGGGTTTGGAACAACACGAGGGTGAGTAATTAATGACAGAATGTTCATTTTTGGGTGAACTAACCCTTTAATAATAAAAAAAAATTCTCAGTAACTGTAACTGATTACAGTTACATTTATTTTGTAATTAAATTACGTAATTCCATTACATGTAACTAGTTACTCTCCAACACTGGTGTCTACTGAGTAGCCCCGTCACAGTGAAATCTCATTGGTGCAAAATTCTGCATGACATATAAAACTTGGCTGTAATTATCTCATATTTTCATTGGAAAGTTTTCACGGCTAGTTAGGACAAAGTGTTATAATCCATAGAAATTAGGAAAAACTAAAACGAATCTCCAAGCGAGGCAGCCGGAATCAGACTTCAAAGCCAACAGCGTCTGTTATTGTCCCCTTCAGCACCTTGTACCATGTAACCTGACATAGGCCTTTTTTCCCCGACAACACAGACTAATAAAGTGCCTCAATTCTTCTCTGCTGAGCCGAATGAAATTTGCAGCCTCTCGGGTAGGCCGATTGTGCTGTAGGTTGCTTTGGGGCGAGAAGCTACACAGAGCAATAAGGGCCTGAGCCGTGCGCATAGGCACTTGATTACGCCGGGGACTCGGGGGCAAATACAGTGAAAACAAACCCCAGATGAAATAATAAACATACGAACCCTGCGCATAGCCAAAAGCGTGACCTGCCCTACGCAGGCCGGTGGACGTAGCATGTAGGAGAAATGGAGTATTTAATTGCGCTGACCAGTGTGTTTTGAGGTTTCATGATTGCTCTCGTTTAGCTGCGTTGTTTTCTTTAGCTCGTGCTATTATGTGTCAGTCATTAGCGTCTGGCTTTATTGTACAAGAGGTCACAATCTGTAATGTATTGAACTTGTAAACTCCAAATTGCAGGTTCAAAGGTTTTTTTTTCCACTCCCGAGAGAGTAACCAACCCCATTTATCAGAAGCAAGTGATGTCAAAAAGATTGGTAACTGATTTTACAATATACATTATGACCTTTCAAGAGTGTTGATAAGGAGTCTACGGCCCAATCATAGTTTATACAATCTCAGCATCATGCTGTAGTCTCTAGTTTTAGAAGTGGTATGCTGATTTTAGATTGCATTGTTAGTTCTGCTCTAGGGTTACCGTGGTGATGGCGATGTACTGACCCGTACCTCCATCTCCTTGAGCACTGGGTGGTCCTCAATGCCAGGGAACAGGACCCTCATGGCGTAGGTTCGGTAGTCCAGGAACGGGATACCCGCTCCATCCAGCTCTTGGGTTAGTTCATGGATGTCAGTTTGGAGTTCGGCAAAAGCTGTGAGGAGAAATGAAATGGTAAGTAGAGTTTCAACATCTAAACCAATTAAGTTCCATGATTTTTTCAGTTGTATGTTGAGTATATAAAGACATTTAAAAATCACTTAATAAAGCTAACACACATAAAGAGTCATTTCTAAACTGAAAAAAAGAGTTTAGATCACAGCATGAAAAGAATCACAGCAAGAAAAATGATTATGAAAAACGTATAGGCATCTTTGATTTTTTAACTGAATAATAAATTAATTAATTGAAAAATCATATATATATATATATATATATATATATATATATATATATACATACTCACAAAACATGAAATTATTAAATGTACAACATTTCTAGATATTATTTAAAAAATGTATAGAATTTATTGATGCATTTTATTTATTTGTATATATACTGTATATATCACACACACACACACACACACACACACACACACACACACACCATTTACAACCAGGTACTAGGTCTATGTGAGAACTCAAATATTTCTGGTGTGGCTTTTCAATGCAGATAAAGATTTTAAAAAGTCAGATCAGGCTTCATTTAATAAAATATCTCATAATAGAAGTTAGATTTGCTTTAAGCCTTCCCTAAGTATGAATCAAAATGAACTTAAATAAAGCGGTTGATTGGGAACTCATGAAAACGTGGTCACTAGGAGCCTTGTGCAATAACAGGTACGTGTTGGGTAAACAGAAGCAATGCTGAGTCTGTCAATCTGTTTGTTTATTCGGTTTATGACTAATTTGGTTTTGCTATTCGAAAAGAGCGGGAGGGAAGAGACGTAAGAGACACAAAGTTCACGGGAAAAGAAAGTCAATTAATTGCATGAGTGGGTAATTAATAAAGGAGCGGAGCTTTTCATGCATAATTTCCTCCAGCTGTTGTTCCTCCTCGTTGTCCGCTCCTACTCTGGGATGAATGCCCAAGATACTGAAGCAAGAGAAAGTGACAGGCCTAAAGAGCTTTTAATTCAATGGGTCTTTCTCATCAAAGTGCACTTGAAAGGCCCAACAAAGATTTCCAACATGAGGGATGGCCTTGTAATTCAATTTCACTTCATTCCTTGGAGAAGCGCGTGTCGATCGTAAAGCACGAGGGGGCATTACAGACAACTTGAATGTGAATTTTTAAAGGCTTCCTGTTGTAGTGGTCAAAACATTACGCCTCTCAGGAAGCAGCAGCAGTGCTGGCAAGGTCAGCAAGCAAAAAGATTTCCTTTAGTGCTGAACTGCCCTGATAATGTTTCTTTATGGATTTTCAAAGTCCTCCGTCATGTACACACACGCTTGCACTAACATTTCTCGGCTAAAAAAAAAAGACAAGAGAAAGTGACAGCCGGCCTACTACTGCGCTCTCTGATGGGCTGAGCTTAAGCCTTATGGTGATTCAATGGGTCTTTCATCATCAAAGTGCACTTGAAAGGCATTTAGGTAAATCTCATGAAACATGGAAAGAAAAGAAGATTTCTCAACATGAGGGATGGCCTTGTAAGAAATTCAATTTCACTTCATTACTTGGAGAAGCGCGTGTCCGACATCGTAAAGCACGAGGGGCATTACAGACAATAAATCATTTTCAAGAGAATGCATTATGGCAAGGAAACGAAGCGTGCACAACTCAAATGCCGATAGACAATAGTATAGTGTAACGACGATAGTCAAAGATAACGCCTGTTGCTGATGTCTTTGACGACAGCGAGACGATTATTATTATTATCCGTCAAAAATAGACTAGGTGTCTATCTTTAGTGATGCAGTGCAGAGAGCCGCTTCAGAAACTTGCCCCGGTGACCGTGGATCTGTAACGCGCCGCAGACGCATGCAGTGTAAATAAGGGGTAAGAGATTTATTCATCATACAGTGTAGATCGCATAATACTCGCGCTAGACTGAAGTCAGTTATGATGCTCTTTGGTAATGTAAATGTTCTTTGCTCGTTTTGAATAACTGAGGAAATGTAACCGTTTGATTAAGAGCTCGTCGCCAAATTTCAAGAACATTCTTTGAATCCTTTGAAAGATTGTCTCCTCAGCGCCATCACAAGCCCCTGCTGGCAACTCCTAACCACTTGAGAGACCTCTCCAGCGGTCTTAAATAACTGGGAGAGTAAGAGTGATTCTTAGCTTTAAGAAATTTGATAACTTGCTTTTATACTTAAGTTTGAAAGTAGGAGTACATTTCATGAATTCTCAGCACTTAAGACTAAAATGGCACTTTGAGAAGCTTGATAAATACGGGCCCTGATCTCCAACCGTTTCACCGTTTGTATCACTCTGCTTGCAGTATTTGTCACAGCGAGTGTCATGGCGGATGCCCAAATACACATTTTCATAAACAATACTGTTCTTTGTCACGGAATGCAGTTTTAAGAGTATTCATATCGCACTGCTACTCGTGTTATTGCTTATATATATATATAATATATATATAAACAGTATATTATGGGAGTATGATAACCTCTTTTATATGTTGGTAATGGGAATTTGGGGAGAAAATGTGCAAATCAGAGTTTATTTAAATTACTATTAAAAATGTTTAATGGTTATAAAATAACCTCTCTTTTTTTTCCTTGTGATTTTGGTGTAAAAAGTGACATTTCTTGATGATTTTTTAAGATTCACACTTTTGTAGACTGCTGGGGTGGGATCACTGGTTTCACTATCACTATTGGATGAATATCAATCAAACTGGCAAGAAAATTTCATATATGAGACTTATTTAGCCTCAAACGAACAATTCTATAAGACATTTATATAGAGACCATTGTGTTTCTTCAATGGTCACCAAAAAAACTGCTCCAATGATGGTTTTCATTGCTCTATTGCAGTAATTATATAAAATATGCAAAATGTAACAGATTTTATGATAATGTATTTAATAAAAATATTACCATTAAAATATTTTATAAAATATGAAACAAAACAAACCTTTCTTTATCCAAAAACATTGTTTGGCGTAAAATATGACACTTCTTGACAGGTTTTGTGAGATTCACCCTTTTGCAGCCCATTATATGACCCTGGCTTGGACAGACCACAGATTTGAGAGCTTTGGGTCATTACCAAGTAAATCCAATCCCAGCCCAAATGAGAAAAAACAAGCTAAGGTCATAAATATTTTGCAGAGGTTGTAAATAATGTCAGCGTATATGATCCAAATAAAATATTGATGCGCAGATCGAATGGCATTGCGATAACAAACCGTTCAGGTTGTCCACTAATGAAGGCAGTCAGCCAATCAGTGAGAATCTGGGCTAAAGAACGTGACAGCTAATCAATGCCTACCAGTTCCTTCACCCATTTGCCAAGAAGTACATTTCTTTCATCATTCTCCCTCTGCCATTCAGCTATCTTCCCCTTTGCAGTGAAAAAGACTGTTTGTTAGCTAGCTAGCCACACCATACTTTTTCATCCTCCTGACAGGGTTGTGACCAAGAGGGCCGACAGTCCTAAGATAATGGCCAATTAGACCCGGTGCATCTCTACGAAAGCAGGTACAGTGTGGTATTGGGAACCTTTACAGCATATGGAAACTGCATTTCAAACTGGGCGGAAGACGGAATGCCATAACAGCACAACCCACTAACACCAACCTGTTACCAAGACATGCTAACAACCATAATGGTGTCACCATGGCGACAAGAGAACGGAAAGACATTAATGTGGAGCTTGATAGTACACCTGCAGGTTTCACTTCAACAGTAATTTAAATTCTATATGAAATCCACGCTCTGTAATGTGGACATTTATCACAGAATGTGGCTTTTATATAAAACATTCATAAATGTATACGCAGAAACAGTTAGAGTGTAAAAGCTTTTGTGTCATAAAATTATATATCAAATTTACCATTATATTTTTTTGTAACAAAATATAAATTGTATTTCTAATTATATATATATAAACACACACACATTATATATTATATGATTTAATTGTATATACTTTATGAATTAATAAACAATTATATATAAATATATATCCTTTTTATATGTAAAACAATTGTACATTTTATTACATACATACACAAACTCTATATATTTAACTATATATTTGTAATTTTTGAATACATTTTATTTTCAAAATTAAAAAATAAATATAAAAAATATATTAATATTTTATATCAATTTTTGTATATTGAATTTTTTTATATTACATATCATATAACAAAAATATATATAAAAAAGTTTGTATGTCAGGGCTGTACAGTGCGACATATACACGTGCTGTGAAAAAACTGGTCTGTGCGATGAATAAATCCAATAGAGTCTGGCTGCAGACTTGCATTCTCAGTACTTGCACGCTCAGACACTTGCACTTCCGCGAGTGATGTCACTTGCAGTCTTTTTTATTTAGTTCTATTTATTGATAATTTTTTGTTTGAATCTCTCAACATTTTACAACAGTAGCAGGTTGTGAAGACAAGAAAAAAGAAACTAAAATACAATGTCACTTGCAATCGCTGCTGGCACTTTCTGCTACCTGTGACGTCCCTTGCATTCGACACGAATCGTGTACGTTGCCAATGGAGACAAGACGCTTTGGTGATTAAACGATTAAAACTAATTTAATATCATAACATCCAAGGTCCTGCAAGTCATCTGTAGGAGAAAAATACAAGACCCGCAAACAGAACAGCAGAATATGAAAAATCAATTAAACAAAATCAATTAAATTATATATTTTTTATAAGGAATAAAAATGTATTATGTACAATATATATATATATATATATATATATATACATAATTAATTTGTATTCCTTATAAAAAATATATAATTACATTTATTTAAAGAAAGAGAAGTTTGTTCAGTAAACCATTGTTAAATAATAAAAAAAGCAATTTATGTTTAGTTCTCTTTCTCCTACTGTACTGAAATCATACCAAACCGTGACGTCAAAAACCGAGGTACGTACCGAACCATCGTGTTTGTGTACCGTTACACCCCACCCCTATATACACTCACCGGCCACTTTATTAGGTACACCTGTTCAATTGCTTGGTAACACAAATTGCTAATCAGCCAATCACATGGCAGCAACTCAATGCATTTAGGCATCTAGATGTGGTGAAGACGACTTGCTGAAGTTCAAACCGAGCATCAGAATGGGGAAGAAAGGGGATTTAAGTGACTTTGAACGTGGAATGGTTGTTGGTGCCAGACGGGCTGGTCTGAGTATTTCAAAAACTGCTGATCTACTGGGATTTTCACACACAACCATCTCTAGGGTTTACAGAGAATGGTCGAAAAAGAGAAAATATCCAGTGAGCGGCAGTTGTGTGGACGAAAATGCCTTGTTGATGTCAGAGGTCAGAGGAGAATGGGCAGACTGGTTAGAGATGATAGAAAGGCAACAGTAACTCAAATAACCACTCGTTACAACCAAGGTATGCAGAATACCATCTCTGAACGCACAACACGTCGAACCCTGAAGCAGATGGGCTACAGCAGCAGAAGACCACACCGGGTGCCGCTCCTGTCAGCTAAGAACAGGAAACGGAGGATACAATTCACACAGGCTCACCAAAATTGGACAATAGAAGATTGGAAAAACGTTGCCTGGTCTGATGAGTCTCGATTTCTGCTGCGACATTCAGATGGTAGGGTCAGAATTTGGCATAAAGCACATGAAAGCATGGATCCATCCTGCCTTGTCTCAACGGTTCAGGGGTGGTGGTGGTGGTGTAATGGTGTGGGGGATATTTTCTTGGCACACTTTGGGCCCCTTAGTACCAATTGAGCATCGTTTAAACGCCACAGCCTACCTGAGTATTGTTGCTGACCATGTCCATCCCTTTATGACTACAGTGTACCCATCTTCTGATGGCTACTTCCAGCAGGATAATGCACCATGTCACAAAGCTCAAATCATCTCAGACTGGTTTCTTGAACATGACAATGAGTTCACTTTACTCAAATGGCCTCCACAGTCACCAGATCTCAATCCAATAGAGCACCTTTGGGATGTGGTGGAACGGGAGATTTGCATCATGGATGTGCAGCCGACAAATCTGCAGCAACTGCGTGATGCTATCATGTCAATATGGACCAAAATCTCTGAGGAATGTTTCCAACACCTTGTTGAATCTATGCCATGAAGAATTAAGGCAGTTCTGAAGGTAAAAGGGGGTCCAACCCGGTACTAGCAATCTAGGTGTACCTTATAAAGTGGCCAGTGAGTGTATATATAATTAATGTTAATTCATTTATAAACAATTACAAATTATCTTAAAGTAATTAGCCTATGTCTGACCAGTCCATAAATACCACAATAACTTAAAATCACATAATGAATGTGGTTAAACAATGTGATTGATTGACAGTTTGTTAAAAAGAGTAACATGCAGCTGCACTAGGATACAGTTTGTGAACTCACTGACCAATCGGTGCAAACCCTAAATAATATATTACTTACTAATAATTCATCTCACCTTCTTTGCACTCGAGAGCGACTCTAGACTCCAGGTTGTCCATTTGCAGCTGGAGTCTTTTGAGGGTGCGGTCAGCGTCCCGGGACTTGCGCTTGTAGGCGATGAGCACCGCGATGATGACCAGCAGCAGGAGGCCTCCACCTCCTCCGATCCCAATGATGGCAGGCAGGGTGAGAAGGCTGTCGGAGTAGATCTGCAGCGTGCCGGGGGAATATTCGAACCCTCCTGCCCGGATCTGTAACAGAGGCATGGGAGACCTGGCTCATTGAGGTGCAGGAAGCAAATCTTGTGTAGTGATCTGCGATCTGCAATTAGCCTGCGATTAGCATTCGTAATTTTGTTGTGGCAATTCATTTGTGAGAATCAACTTTTTGCGTCAAGAACGCAACAGCAGCTTTAAACAAAGACCTAAATTAAAACTTTATGAGCCAATCACATTTGTGAGACAAGCTAAGAGATTGAAAACCCATTTAGCTTGAAATTTCCTATTATTTCTGGATCATTTCAAGCTTGTATTTCGAAAATAGAAAATTTAACAAGGAACTGTGTGATTGTTTACACAGCTCTGTCTTGGCAAAAATCAATCCACACGGTGTCAAGGTGTTTGTTTTAACCTTAAACATGTTTGTACAACAGAGTAGTTAAACGTTTAAAACCAATAAGAAACCAATAAAACCGATAATTAATTTTTCTAAAGAAACTATGAGGATGTTTATCTAATAAAACTTGCAAACATTATGATCTGGCACTGCTTAGCCCTTGCAAAATCTCTATGGTATCTTAGAGGCAGTACTGGGTCATAAATGATTGCATGTAACCTTGATTACGTAATCAGGTTCTTAAAATTAAAGGATTAGTTTGAAAACAAAGTATATACTGTATACGTCACACGTGAACTTCCCAATGTGATTACGTAATGCGTGAAGTCGCGGACACGCGTCGCAGAGCTAGTGCAAGATGAGCATTTGTGGTTAAAAAGTATATAACATTTTATTTATTTTAGAAAATGAATGGTCTTTGGCTCCCATTGAAGTCCACAATATGGAGAAAAACCCTGGAATGATTTCCTCAAAAATCTTACATTCTTTTTTTGCTTAAGAAAGACATGAACATCTTGGATGAAATAGGGGTGAGTCAGGGGCGCCTTAAGATAACCAGAGGCCCCTGGGCTACCGCATTACAGTAGGCCCTCCTAGATTTTTTTTTTTGCTTCCTGACAATTATTCATCAAATTTTTTATTTTTTTTTTGTTAATATGCCAGTTAACATTCACAACACTAACTACATTTACAAGCGCACGAATAATGCGAGTATTTCCAATAATCAGAGTAAGGACTTCGCATCGCATTATGATGTTTACATGTCACGAGCAAAACTCTTACTCCCGTTTACATATTTTTTTTACTGCCATTATTTACATACCTCATTGCACAGCACAAATGATGGACTCAGAAAGAGCAGGTGTGTTTACTGGCCGCTGTTTTAATTTATTTACATCTAATGCATAATGATTTTGTATGGCTGTATTGCACGCTTTTCCGGCGCCATAGAAATGTGATGGAATTTGTGGCCTATATGCTGCCGTCGCGTTCTCGCCGTTTCTGGATGAGGGTAGGGAGCAGAGACTGGTGGCAGCGAGATGTGTTTTCCCCAGATATGTGATGCTTTCTTCACCTCCATCGTTTCTAATCTGCGTACAGGTGCGCGTCCCGTCATTCATGTACATCACGGGTGCATGCGCACTTTGGTCAGAGCGGCAATACTGCGATTAAGGTGTTTACATGCCTGTATATTTCGATTAAAATCGGCATACCTATGTTAATACGATTATGCTTGGTGCAATTATAAGCTTAATCGCCTTATTTAAATCGAAGTATTGCGTTTACATGAGGTAAAGATTAATCGCAATATTGTCAAATTCACATTATAATCGCATTAAGAGGGTGCAGGTAAATGCACTTACTGTTCTGCGTAAAATGTGAATATGCAAATTCATTGTTTGCCACAAGGTAGCGCTTATGAACAGTAGAATATAGCGATTACATAACAGTACGTTATTACATGCATTATACAGAGGTAATATGAAAATAAAAAAATGCCATCAAAACTTTCCTGGCTGAACTGTAAGTTTACAGGTATGATTCATACACCATAAATCACACAAAATATTCATTATTCATCATCAGTAGAATGAAACAACACAACATGTTGGCATAAACGTGGACTGTTTGGTGATTTACTAGCTGCGTTTTTATTTTGAAACATGCCATGCTCACGTTTAATTAATTAAATCAGAGCCGTATAAAGTTTAATGATCACATTTAAGCAATAGGACGATTCCGATTTAAAATTGAGACTTTGAAGCAGCACCTTAATCTAACCTTCAGCTAACAGACACATGTATTACATCCACGCAAATTACTGAACTCGCATTGTATGATGTTACAGAAAGTAGTCCGGTCCAGTTCCTTTCACACAGCAGTGTTATTTCTCTTGTTCATCTGCACGTTAACATAAAGACACTCTTGTGCTGAGCTACTTTACTAGTAACGAATGCATTGATTGTGCTGCATTCCGCTTACAGTATATCGGTGGAACATACCAACTACACAAACTGTGTGGGGGGAACCTAAATGGAACCATTCACTGTATAGGCAACTACAACCAGGGCGTCGCTGAAAATGAGTGTGTGAGTTTGCTTACAGAATGCTGTTGTCACTGCTGCAAACTCCCATATAAATACTTATTCGAAAAATATAATTTCCTTGCAGCCAGTGGGCCCGCTTTCTAGTGTAGGCCCCTGGTCTTCAGCCCCGTGAAGCCCGTGCATTAATGCGCCCCTGGGGTGAGTAAATGATATAATTTTAATTCTGGAAGTGAACTAATCCTTTAAGTACTTGTGATTAGATTACATTACATTTTAAAATACACATAATCAGACTACAGCTACTTTTTAATTTGTATTGTTTACATGATTACATATTATTCTCATGACACATGCAGGTGCACAGGTATAACATTTCCTATTTTTTTATTAAGTGTTTTATTTTAATAATTGTCTTTTAAAAAAATATTTATTTAAATTGCACATTTTCATGATTTAATTAATTATTAGCTTTTCACTAAACTCACGAACCCAAGGATGGGAAACTCTGACGTAATATAATGTTTAATGCACTTCATAACAATTAATTATTATTCATGACACTGTTAATAACAATGAATGCATTATTGTTGATAACAAAGTGTCATGTAAATTAGAATCAGTAATGACTACAATTTTCCAGTAATCTACCCAGAACTGCTTAGAGGGCATAATTTCAATTTCGAATGTCTGTGAGATATTTTTCCATTTTATCATACAGTAGATGAAAATCAAGGACAAGCACTTATATATCAATTTAACATATATATTTAGTATAATTAATTATTAATACATTTTATAAAGCAATTAACCTGTGTCTGACCCCAAAAAATAAATTCCAGTAATGACTTATTATAATTAATTTATCTCTTTAACAACTCACCCAATGCGAGGTATCATTCATGTAAAATAAATCATGCACAAAGTTCATTAGATCGGGTAAGAGGTGTAGAAATACAGTGAAATGCTTTAGGAAACAGCGCTAACATGAATATTTGGAACTCCAGTGCAAACATTACGTGAGCGTATGTACTGCACCGCAGGCATGTTTGCTGTCTGCAAAACTACAGGGACCCCTGGGAAGGCATGGGGTCGAAGATCACAGCCATGTAAAATTTCCTAGAGAGACCCTCTTTAACAGGGGTCACGGTGGTCAATGCACAGCTGTGTGACGAACACACTCACATCATCACACATGTATACACACACATTCTGTAATTCTCACATACAGGCCAAAAGATACAGAAATCACACACACTGAGAGCTGCCAGACGTGATCCAATGCACCAAGGGCAGCCCATAAGTAGGTCACTGTACATGGGACAGGAGCACAGCTGTGCCTGCGTCTCCCCGGCCTCGCCTCACATCGCCTCTGAGTCCCGCACGGGAAGGCAACGCAAAGAGACACGTCTATTTTTGAACCAGCATTTTTCAAAGAGCATTTGTACAAACATATATTTCACACAATTTCTCAGAATTCAATGTGACATTTGCGACAAAAATAATATGAATGCAGAAAACAGGCGTAAATATTTTTCTTCTCGGAGCATTTAGCTTTCAGAGCCATCACAACGAATGACATGCTGCGGCGAGATAAAGAGTGTCCTTTCAAGACATTTTCCTTCAGCAGGGCATTCGGTTGCTGTTAAGTTCATTCCTGGCTGCGAGTTGTCACTTCCAATCTTTTGACATTTGGTCAGTGTGAACTTGAGGATCTAAGTACATACCGTCACTTTGTGCTGTCCGGTGAGGTTGGGCCACTCGCACAGCAACTGGGTCTCAGAGAGCGTCAGAACGCACAGCGTCTCTCCGATAAACACAGTGTAGTTAAGTCTGGAGTTACCGGGAGCTGCAGGAATCAAATTACGACCCTGTAATGACAACAAAACAGAAAGAGATATCATCAGATATGAAAAGAAACAATAACATATAACTAACATGAACTGTTTTAACATAAAAAGAGTGTTTTCCTCATGATTCTCAACAGGGCTTTGTCACGTACCATTTAAAAGCATCAACTATGTTAATAAATACAATTTCCATAAAAAAATATTATTGCAATAAACAATATAAAAAAACAATATTTGTTGCAACAAGTAATTTATGTGAAAGTATAATATTTAATATAAATGTAATTACATTATATATATATGATATACAAATAATTTTAGATTTGCATTTATTATTATTATTATTATTCATCATCATCATAAACATTTATAAAATTAAAATAGCTAAATATATATATATTTATATATATATATATATTTGCATTTGTTATTATTGTTATTATCATCATCATAATCACGTTTACACAAACATTTTAATTTAAGTTTAGAATTTTCTACATTATTACTGCAAATAAACAATTTATACTTTAAAATAAAAAATATATAAAACAGCTTATATGACATTTGCATATTATTATACACACACTATAAAATATAAAATGTAATTAATTAAAAAAATAGATTACACTACATATGAAAATTATACATTTATAAAAAAAAAAAAAACTGTGAAATCACACTTTTAAATATATATATTTTTTTGTTGCAACAGTGCAAATGTTGGCAGGGAAAATATGTTTATTGAATGTATATAGATATCTAAAATATTAATTTAAGATGCTGGAATGGGTTTTCAAGATAATATCAATGGTCTCTTTTCTGTCTGAATTAAATTTAGCATCACACAACCTTGGACACGTAAAGGTCATGCAGATATTAATTTAAAAAAGCAAAGAAAACCCCAGAGTCTTGAACAGATATGAACATATCCTACGACTGATCTCCTCAATGGAGATAAACAAGAGGGAAAATAAAGGTCGGAAATACTCTGCGGCCACATGGACAGAAGGGACAGGAAAAAGAAATGTTGATGAACAACAGCAAAGCACCCCCCCATCTTCAGGGTTCAGCGAGGCCACGGCACAATGCTCTTTAATGCAAATTCTGCTCCCTCTCCCCGTCTCATCTCATCCGCGCCGCCAACCCCAGATCAAATTAGATGAGAAATTAATTGCGTGGAGAATGTGATGCATCTCCAGAATATCCCTGATTATTTCACCAAATTGCATTTTCGTATTTTCCTTCGCTTTGCTAATGCACCGGGGTTGTTTTCTCTCCCTCCCAATAAGCCAGGCGGGGGATCGGGCATTAAGTAAAAAGGTTTCGTTAATAAATTTCCATTTAACAAAGAAATATCACCCGACATGCTTCGACTCTCACCTCAGTTAGTTTAAAGAAAAGAGAATATTTCATTACAGGGGAAACCAGCCGGGGCCTGTGATCAGCATTTTGAAGTTTATAAACGAAGGGATGAAGAAGAAGTGGTACGTATGGAGAGGACAGTTTCTAGTTATTACTGTAGCTAGTTTGCAGTATTATTTTGCTCCTTTTATTCAGGAAAGGAAGATATGGGCAGAAGAAGCGGCAACGCGATCAGCAAATGACGCAAACTCCAATTGGCCACATAAACCTCACGTCAATAACCACAAATCCATCAACCGCTTGAGTGAAGTGTACTGTACCTTCAGAATAAGGGGCGATGTTGGTTTGAGCTCCAGAATGCCTGTGGGACTGAGGGGTTCAAAGACGGGGTCCTGGTAGTAGCTGAAGCTCTCGTTGACGACCACAAGGGCGTGGACGTTATCCATGTAGAAGCCGATCTCATCCGGTCCGCTGCCAGTCTCAGCAAAGCCTCTATCCGAATCAGCCACCGACGGGGCCAGACAGACCATAACGGAGTTGTTGAAAACTGTGCAGTTCTGAGTAGAATAATAAAACAGAGAGAGACAAAACTGAATAAACTTTTTTTTAAACAACATTGTCGCGTGTCAATTAAATGTGTTCCTTATACAATTTAAGTATGTTATTTTTTTATAATAAGAAATAATCATAATTAATTGAAAACAACATTTATTGATAAAGAAAAAAACACTATTATAAAACACTTTTAATCTCTTTGATGTTTTATTCATCTGCAATATAATGCAATTAATTATTTGAATTAACAAAAACAATTTTTTTATTATTAACAACTATTATTATTATTATTATTATTATTATAATAATCTATCTGTAGTCTATCGCTCCATCTGACTAGTAAGCCAATTCTCAAATAACTGCTATGATGACTTTTGTTCTACCCACTTAAATGATAGAAGTACTTGCAGTGTCCAATCTATACAGACTGTGTCTGTTCCCCGAATAGTGAGGTCAAAAAATAAATGTAATGCAGGATCTATAAAAAATCTGATCGTGATTAAATCAGAAAAATGCAAAATAAATGAACAAAAACAAATTTTAAAGCTTGGGCTCCTAAACATTAGGTCACTCACACCCAAAGCAGTTATTGTAAATGAAATAATCACAGATAATAGTTTTGATGTACTCTGTCTGACTGAAACCTGGCTTAAAACAAATGATTATTTTGGTCTAAATGAATCTACTCCACCAAGCTACTGTTATAAGCACGAGCCTCGTCAGACTGGTCGTGGCGGCGGTGTCGCAACAATATATAGTGATATTCTCAATGTTACTCAGAAAACAGGATACAGGTTTAACTCATTCGAAATACTTATGCTTAATGTTAAACTGTCAGATAAGCAAAATAAATCTGTCCTATCTCTTGCTCTGGCTACTGTGTATAGACCGCCAGGGCCATATACAGATTTTCTAAAAGAATTTGCAGATTTCCTCTCAGACCTATTGGTTAATGTTGATAAAGCACTAATTGTTGGAGATTTTAACATTCACGTTGATAATACAAATGATGCGTTAGGACTTGCGTTTACTGACCTAATAAACTCTTTTGGAGTCAAGCAAAACATCACTGGGCCGACACATCGTCTTAATCATACACTAGATTTAATTATATCACATGGAATTGATCTTACTGATATAGATATCGTACCTCAAAGTGATGATGTTACTGACTGCTGCATATTACTGATATTAACTATATGGCTCCGCATTATCGTCTAGGCAGAACTATTGATCCAGCCACTAAATACAGATTCACAAATAACCTGCCTGATTTATCTCAACTGCTCTATGTACCCAAAAATACAAATGAGCTAGTCAAAATTACTAGCAACATGGGAACTATCTTCTCTAATACGTTAGAAACTGTTGCCCCCATCAAATTAAAAAAGGTAAGAGAATAACGTGCTGCGCCATGGTACAACAGTTATACCCATTCTCTCAAGAAAGTAATCTTGAGCGAAAATGGAGAAAAACTAACTTGGAAGTCTTTAGAATTGCGTGGAAAAACAGTATGTTCAGCTATAGACAGGCTCTAAAAACTGCAAGGACCGAGCATATCCGCAAACTCATAGATAATAACCAAAACAATCCAAGGTTTTTATTTAGCACAGTGGCTAGATTAACAAATAAACAGATGTCACCCGATCTAAATATTCCCTCACAGTTTAAAAGTAATGACTTTATGAATTTCTTCACTGATAAAATAGATAACATCAGAAATGCAATAACAAATGTAGATTCTACAGCGTCTAGTACTTCAGCTTCATTCATCGCACCCAAAGAAAAACTGCATTGCTTTACAACTATAGGACAGGATGAGCTAAATAAACTTATCACTGCATCTAAACCAACAACATGTTTATTAGATCCTGTACCCACTAAACTACTGAAAGAGTTGTTACCTGTAGCAGAAGAACCGCTTCTCAATATTATTAACTCATTATCTTTAGGTCACGTCCCAAAACCATTCAAGCTGGCGGTTATTAAGCCTCTTACTTAGAAACCACAACTAGATCCTAGTGAAAAGGCAAATTACAGACCCATTTAAAATCTTCCGTTTATGTCTAAAAAAAACGTTAAAACATTGTGTCTGCTCAATTGTGCTCCTTCTTGCAAAAAAAACATATATCATTATCTATGAAGAATTTAAGTCAGGTTTCAGGCCCCACCATAGCAAAAAAAACACTGACTTGTTAAAAGTTACTGCACAGAAATGTTACTTCTTACGTCAGACAAAGGCTGCTGCTAGTTTTACTTGATCTTAGTGCTGCGTTCGACACTATAGATCATGACATACTCATAGATCAATTACAAAACTATACGGGAATTCAAGGGCAGGCTTTAAGATGGTTTAGATCCTACCTGTCCGATCGCTACCACTTTGTTTATTTAAACGGGGAGTCATCTCAATTATCACCAGTAAAGTATGGAGTACCACAAGGATCTGTCCTATGTCCTCTGCTATTTTCAATATACATGTTGCCCCTTGGTAATATTATTAGAAAATACGGGATTAGTTTCCATTGTTATGCTGATGACACTCAACTATATATCTCAACAAGACCAGATGAAACTTCTAAATTATCTAAGCTAACAGAGTGTGTTAAAAATTTAAAAAGTTCTAAAAAGTAGAAAAATAATTTTCTCCTATTAAATTAAGATAAGAGAGATATTACTTATTGGACCAAAAAACAGTACACAGAATCTCTTGGAACGCAATTTGCAACTAGATGGATGTACTGTTACTGTGTACAGTCTGTGTGTTAAATTATCTGTGTGTTAAATTAGACAGCAACTTGTCTTTTGAAAATCATATTTCCCATGTTACAAAAACAGAATTCTTCCATCTTGGAAACATTGCCAAGCTACGGAACATGTTACCTGTTTCTGATGCAGAAAAGCTAGTTCATGCATTCATGACCTCTAGACTGGACTATTGTAATGCACTGCTAGGTGGTTGTCCTGCATCTTCAATAAACAAGCTACAGATAGTACAAAATGCTGCGGCTAGAGTCCTTACCAGGTCAAGAAAATATGATAATATTACCCCAATTTTACAGTCTCTGCACTGGCTACCTATTAAGTTCCGTATCAGTTACAAAATATATTTACTTACCTATAAGGCCCTAAATGGTTTAGCTCCTGCGTACCTAACTAATCTTCTATCACGCTACAATCCAACCCGCTCCCTAAGGTCGCAAAACTCTGGATTCTTGGTAGTACCTAGGATAGCAAAGTCCACTAAAGGAGGTAGAACTTTTTCATATTTGACTCCCAAACTCTGGAATAGTCTTCCTGATAACATTCGGGGTTCCAACACACTCTCTGTTTAAATCTAGTTTAAAGACACATCTCTTTAGCCAAGCATTCATATAATGCATCTCATAATTTTGTACTGCAGTCATATCTGATCAAACGCACATTATTATGCTTTAGCTTTGGTTGAACAAATAGTTTTTGCTATAAAGAAGAAAGAATATTTTTTTTATTTGTCACATACACAATTATACAGAGTATAACCAGCAGTGAAATGTGTTCTCTGCATTTAACCCATCCAAGTGCACACACACTCTTGGAGCAGTGGGCAGCCGACACTGCGGCGCCCGGGGAGCAGTTGGGGGTCCGGTGCCTTGCTCAAGGGTCTCACCTCAGTCGTGGACAATTCCTGCCGGAGCCGAGATTCAAACCCACAACCTCGGGTTACAAGTCCAACGCTCTATCCACTAGGCCACGGCTGCCCCACTATATAAATATATTGTAGAAACTTAATTTCCTGTAAAGCTGCTTTGCAACGATTGTATTGTAAAAAGCGCTATACAAATAATCTTGAATTGAATTATTCATTTCTAAAACCACCTTCTTTTGAATTTTTATTTATCTGCAAAATAATGTAATGCATGTAAATTATCTCTATTTGTGATCATTCTCATAAAAAATACATTTATGTAATAAATACATAAATATAAATGCATTGCATTATTTGCATTACACATATTGTGCAATTCATTTGATTTAAACATCAGATTGACTCTACTTAATCATTTATTATTAATATTTGTATTATTGCTGTTGATTTCTAGAACCACTTTCTTTTGGATATTTCAGTGATCTGCAAAGTAATCTAATGTATTTAAATTATCTCTATCTTTGGTCATTCTCAGGGAAAAAAGGATGGATGGATGGATAGATACATGTGATCATTTAAATTCATTACATTATTTACATAATTATTTTGTGTAATTAATTAATTTTATTAAAATATTTAATTAATTGACCCTAATTACAATTAAATGGGACACAAATTATGTTTTGTAACAGCAGAAGGCATGTCAGATTGTAAATGTGATTATGAGGAACACAGAGGACACTTAAACTCTGAGACTGCGAGAAAAAATGTTTAAATAGAAAATAACAAAAAGCGAGAGAGACACTTCTGTGACCTTTCTCAAGATAAAATGCTGTTAAGAATCGTGTGTGTCGCTGTTACGGAGTCCTTTAAGCAACACAGCGGCAGAGGAAAATGTGGAAGCTTTTGTAAGATGAACATTAAAAAAAGTATGAAGAGCCTAGAGATGTAAGGAAAGGATAAGGAAACAAGATACTTACATGGAAGGACTCTGCAGAGCCGTACTTGGCACGGATCTTGGGTTCTTTAATGGTGGCCAGGTTGGTGCCGCTGATCGTCAGCAGAGTCCCACCGCTGGGAAGAGAAACAGGAAGTCATCATCGAAACATGATGGGTACCGATCTCGCACAATAACCCAATCATACTGTCAAGCTCAACAATTGGCCTTGAAATCTGAAGAAATATCAGTCTATCAAGCTTTTCATCCCAAAGGGAGGCAAAACAGAGCAGAGGTAATATATCCCATAATCACTTTTGGCGATGAGACACAAAAAGGATTTTCGTGAAGAGCCGGGCGTTTAAAGACATTCTACCTCTACATATGCGGCATCCATTTCATAAGTCGTAACAGATTAGATGATATTCACAGAGCCCATCAAATCAAAAAGAGTTTCATAGCTTTCAGTCAGCTTCTGTTAGCTTCAAGGCTAACTATATGCTAGCACACTTCTGTACTTATTTAAATTCCTTCAGTTCTGGCCAAAAATGCTTTTAAATCAGATATTTTTGGGGGTAAAAAAAGTACAAGTACAATTTTGCCAGGCTGTGATGTAAACAAAATGCTACTAGCTATTTAAAAAAAGAGACAAGCCCTTTAACTTCGCCCTGCCCCAACTCCCTGTTTCAATAGGAAATCTGTTAACCCTAGAGCTCGGTTTGTCTTACCAGGTTTTTGGAGATCTGCTCGTTCACAGCACACTTTATGTGTGGAGTTCTTACAGTCTCTCTTTTCTATGTCTCTGTCCGTTTCAGAGAGAAATCCCTCTTAACTCAGGTACAAGCTTCAGGGAACAAGAAAAAGGACACCCTGCCTACAAATAGATCCTCTGCCTACCACTTTCTGAGAATATATCTCATTCCAGTCACAATGCTTGCAAGTACGCAACTGTACACTTGATGTATTGCAAGCATGCAGCCCTGTTATTGTATTACTGTGGCAGCAACCAACCTCAATACTTACAAATGACATTAAACCAGATGTGCTAGCTGAAAATATGTCAACAGTTTAAATTATTCCAACTATATGTATTAGCATAGCTAGTTTTGGGCCTGACTTTTCTTGGTTTATTTCTTGTTTGTCCTAACTTTTGATCTCTTTGCATCCGTCTTTAATTGATAAAGTTATATGTACCTTCGGCTCCTGTTTTTTCGACTTATCGAACACAAAATTGTTTCAAGATACTAATTTGCCTAGGGTTCCCTATTCTGACGTCTTGTGTTCACAAGCTTGTTGACATAGGCGGTCTGTGAGTTTGAGTCTCACACTGTACCGCCGCTGATGTCTCTGCCTGTTTGCCTCTGTGACACCTGCTACGCCGTGGCCCTGAAGGGCATTTTCAGCTCAAATCAATACAGCTTCAGTCGGTGCACACTAACAGGCTCTGGAGGGCACAACATTTGGGTTCCAGTTATGTCTGTTCAAGCTAGGGGCGACTTCTGCACAGGCGCAGTCCTTTCCGGTACTGCTTTGATCCCGGAGTGTGTGCGTTTGTTTTTCTGAGGCAGACAGAGGGGGGAAAGGTACTGTGGTACACACTCATGGGGGCTAATGGCCCCGTTCAAAGCAGGGCTCGGTGGAGAGAGTGCACGCTTGACTGTGGAGGCCTGGGTCAGCAACAAAACACACAATCACACAAACACACAGTCGTGACATAACCAACTCACAACTCTTTTGTGAGTATGTGAGTAGAGGAAAAAGCCAGGAACTTCTTTAATCAAATTCAAATATAATACAACACACACACACACACACACACACACACACACACACACACACAAATAAATACAAAATATACCATATCTATGAAGTGCCAAACAGGAGATAATTATATAAGATCTGAATATATAAATGTAAATTGTGAATATATAGAAGTAAATCAGAATATATATTTATAACTCTGAATATATAAATGTAATTCAGGATATATAGTTATAAATCTGAATATATAAATGTAAATCAGGATATATAGTTATAAATCTGCTATATAAATGTAAATCCGAATATATAGTTATATGTCTAAATATATCGATACAAATTATAATATATAAATGTAAATAAAACATATATAGAAGTGAACCAGAATATAGTTTTAAGTCTGAATATATATAAATACTTATGAATATGTACTTATAATATTTTCAGATTTACTTTTATATATATTCACAATTTACATTTATATATTCAGATTTTATATAATTATCTCCTGTTTGGTGTTATCATACATATCTTAAAATTAATTATTTAAATATAAAAATCAATGTCTTCCACTTTTTCTACTGTACTGCATATATTCATGAAAATGTAATAAAAAATGTAACCTATTGTAATTTAATTGTTTCATTTATATTTTATATAAGTCAATGTAAAGATGAGTAATGTAAACAATTATTCTATACACACACAACACTATATATGTACTATATATACACTACATATACACACAAATGAGAAACGCAATATTACAGGACAGAATTCTACAATAATTTAAATATAATACACATACAAAAAAAGTACTACATACACAATTTATAATTACACACGCAGTACTACAACACAATGCGTATATATTATACCATTTTGTTGGCAAATTAAATATATCACTGTGTTGATGTTTAGACAATCTCTTTCTTTCTAAAATGTGATTTCTTTTTTTGGGGGGGGGGGGCTTATATTAAGCCATAATGTAAACCAGACCTTATTCTGTTTTGTCACTGGTCTGGTTACATGAGACTAGGAACATAACCTGGATGAAACATCCGAAGTCATTCAAATACCGCTTTAAAAGCAAAAAACAACTAACAATTGTTATACACAGATGCCTGCTAAGTGCATAAAGTCAATAGCTTCGCTATATAGCTTTACATTTTTCACCTTTTTGCTCTCCGAGCTCTTACCGCTGACACCACACAAAGGTAAATAAGAAAGTGAGTGATAGAAAGAGGAGGAGCGAGAGAGAGAGAGAGGGAGTGTTGAGAGCTTCTTTTCATCTACAGGCTTTTAAAGAGCTCTCTCTATAACCCGCAGGAGCAGTGAAGTTGCAGGTGATAAGTGCTCTATCCTGCCTGCCCCATCTGACACTGCTGATGGTGTTTCTATAGACTTGTTGTTTTTATTTCACCCCCGACACCGACAGACCAGACATGCTTTAGTGCAAATCGCTGCTCCTCCCTGGAAAGCTGCAAAAACATCACCTGACAGCAGCTCTGCTCACAGGTGCAGACGATGGCGTGAAGGGAGCGACCCCTAAAATAATCTCATTTTTCAACCTCTTAATGAGTTCTGCTCATGTGTCAAGAGAAAGCGTAACACAAATGGCTTTGTATTGATTTTTATTACTTCTTCCGTCAGCGAGGTAGAAGGAATTGCCATGATTTTTAATTTTGCCATTTTTATTAAGAGAGAAAGTAGAAATATGACAGAAAATAATGACAGGTAAATTGGGACACAAAGTGGGCCAGATCTGAACCCATGACTACCCCATGAGCACCACAACAGTATGTTTTGGAGCACGTATGACCACAATGCCACTACAAAAAAACAACAACACATCTTTTAAAGGTGAAGTGTATATATTTTTTTAAACATCCAAATACCATCTGTTGAAGCTCGACATATCTAGATACAGTGTCCAAATTATCTACAAATTATATTTTTCTGTGAGCAATTTTTGGGCCACAATCGGCTAAGGTTCGTAATGTGAAACTCCTAGCACATTTAGCCACAAATCATTATGAAAGTAATCATAAAGATATCGTTCCTCTGTGTCATTGTCGTTATAGTGTGAACATGCCTATTCTCATAGGATTTGAATGATTATTAAAACGTTATAATTATTGTTACAGTTACCATCTTTGATTTATACAGGCCTTAAATCTACAATATAGTTATTAAAAGAAATTTGATGTGTGCTACTTAAAATTACCTTAAAGTTACCGAAACACTGTTCGCCATCTTCATAAAAACAAAAAGTATAAAACAAACAAACAAATAAATATATAAATATTTTTTTTTTATAAAGATGGAGGACAATAAAGGAATAAAGGGGAAAAGATCGGGAAACAGATTCAAACTTGTGGTTCCTCCATGATTGCCCACTGCTCAATGTATTAGGGCACATAAACAAACCTCTAGGCCATGGTTCCAACAAAACAACATAGTAGTCAGGCTTCCATTCTATTCTGAAGTTAACAACTCAAATGATGGGCCGTGTAACAGTTGTTTCGCCTACCTAGCAATGCTCCAGTCCGGGTCTATCTTCAGGATGGTGGGGTCCTCTGTGTAGTTAAACTTCACCTCAGGGTTCCTCAGCTCAGCAGAGTCAATGTCCACCATAACCGGAGTGCTTCCCGCGTTCACGCCGGCCGGGGTCACACACACGATCTCTTTAGAGCTCCGCCTACAGTCATGGAGGAAGGTGTGTTAGAGAAAGAGCAACTTATATGTTTACTGTAATTCTCATTACAATCAGAGCATGTGCTGTGTAAGCATGTTATCACATTCGTATTTCATCATGACACAGATTCTGTACTCAGTAAGAGTTAAGTATGTTTGATGAAGCTCCATCATTTGTGTTAACAACCATATGGGTTTCAAAGACTTGGGCTCTGTTTTTGTCTGTCTGTCTGCTTTACTCTCTCCTCCTGTACTGGAGACGTGCCTGCAATCTCCATGCACATCCCCTTAGCACGTTGCCATGGGAACGCTTTTCAGATGCACATCCCAGAAATCCTCTGAAGACTGCACATATTTTGACAAGGTGGTTGTCACAAACAAAAAATAAAAATATAAAAAGATGGAAGAGTGCAAAGAGAATGAGTTTTGGAGTGGAAAGCCAGAAATTTCCTCAAAGGTAAAATATACAGACGTTCAACGGAATGCAAAATGCAATCATTGCTTTGGGATATTTTTTTAGAGATTTTGCATTTTAAATATGTAATTTGGATTACAGACATGTAGAATAAATTTGAATATGTATTCACTGGATATTATGAATGGAAGACACAAAACACACACGATAAAAGAAGCAGGGCATATGAAAGGAAGGTTTCAGTTGAAAATGAAGATCTTTTGAAACCAGTTTGACTCTCTCTTCCGCAAAACATAAAAGCAGATGTTTTACAAAATGTCCAAGCTGCTCTTTTCCATGCAATGAAAGTGCAAAAGGGACTAAATCTTTCAATGACTTTCAGTGAATAATTCATTCAAATTTAGACTGGTCCTCATACAATGATATGTTATGGATTAAAATATAGTGCAAATGTCATATATGCTACTTTTATCGATTTTTTTAAGATTAGTTTTTGGCATGTTTGCCTTTATTATGATAAGACAGATCAGAGCTGATAGGAAGCGAAGTGGAAGAGAGAGCGGGCAGGATCGGGAAAGGTCCTCGAGTCAGGATTCGAACTCGGGACGCCCGTAGCGCAACAGCACTGACCGACTCTTTTGATAATTCTCTAAAGGACCGGTCTAGGCAAAAATTCAGTCATCATTTACTCACCCTACAAAATGTTTGGTTTTCTGTCTTTATAAAAGTTGTTACTTTGAAAATGTCTGTTTTTCAGAGCAGAAGAATGAAAGTCACACAAGGAAGTCAAAAATCGAAGGCTTCGAAAGACATGAGGGTTAGTAAATAAAGACAGAACTTAAATTTTTTTTGATTTCTGGGGCATGAATACCCCTAGTCTCCATCCACTTTCATTGTGTTAAAGCAAGCATTGTGAACGTTCTTTAAAATTGATCCTTTTGTGTTCTGTAGTAGAAAGAGTGTCATATATATTTAGAACAACATGGGTGAGTAAAAGATAACACATTTTTTATTTGGGGGTCGACAATTCCTTAAATTGTGGCTTTTTGGGGGCATGAATCTACTTCGACCTCAATCCATTTTCATTTCACTGAAGTGAGCACTGTGAACATTATTCAAAACGTCTCTTTTCTCGTTCTACACAGGTTTGGAACAATGTGAGGGTGAGTAAATGATGAGAGAACATTCATTCTTGAGGGAACACCCTCGCACAATGAGTTAACAGGAAGTGGACTTTCTCTCTGAAATGAACCCTGGCTCTGAGACCAGGTGTGGCTGACGTCTCAGTCAGCGAGAACCACGGTAATCCTCATTCTCTACCTCTCTCATGTCTGAGTCTTGGCAGCGAGACAATGTTTTTATTCTCCGCTGCAATGCAGAGCGGTCTGGTGCTACAGATAGACAGGCGGACGGCAGGAACACTCATTCACTGTCCCCGTCCACAAACGGAAGCGCACAATCGACCGAGACCGCCTGTGCCATAACGTGACTGATGTTCTTGCATTCAAAGTGTCTCTTTATGCTGTAGATACACGCCGAAGGGTATAAAAAAAACGGGCCTGGGCGTTTTGACTGATGGAATGACAGGTGGACGTGCTAAGGTGAGAAGCCGGAAGACAGCTTTTTGGAAGGATACAGATAAAGACAGAGGGAGACAACTTGGCAGACGAATAAGCTGAGAGAGCGAGAGAGAGAAAAGAGACCACATTAACAAGCGAGTGGAGACGGTACGTTGGCAAATTCTACACCAAAACAGCCAACAGGCTAACCATCAAAATGACTGGCACAGAGCCTATGGAATATATAAAACAGTCAAACAAACAAACAAACAGAAACTATATGACATACAGAAACACAAAGTTAGAAAGAAAGCCAGACAGATGGAGGGATAAAACAATAACAATACGGACAGAAGGGAAGTCAAACAGACAACTGTATGCTTTTTTCATAGTTTGGGGCTTATCATTAAACTACGGAATCTTGTTCCTGCTACGGAATATTTGTTTTTAAGATAATTGTGACTTACCTCACAAATCTGATTTTTTTTCTTGCAAGTTCAAGTTAATATTTCACAATTATAACTTTTTAGATATAAACTGCAAGTTTATTTCTCGCAATTGCAAGTTATAAAACTCATAACTGTGAGTTTACATCTTGCAATATTGACTTTTTTCCTCAGAACTTCCAGTTATAAACTCGTATTTGTGAGTTTACGTCTTGCAATTTTGCCTTTTTTTATTTCCAGTTATACACTTGTAACTGTGTTTACATCCTGCAATTCTGACTTTTTTCCTCAGAATTTCCAGTTATAAATTCGTAATGAGTTTATACATATTACAATTTTAAAGAAGTAATTTTTTTCTTGTCTTCTCAAATTTTACATTTAAAAATTGTAATTTATTTTTCCACCCCACTTTTTTTTCTCACAATTGCAAGTGTATATCTCACAATTTAGAGTTTCCTTTTCAGAACTGGGAAACTGCTAAACAATGGCACCAACAAAAAGATAAACAGGAGATAAAGAAAATAATTACTTCTTAAAGTGACAAGGGTGGCGCCCAATGTTGACTGCAACAGAGCTGCCAGCGTTGAGATGGTTTCCTTCAATAGTGATTCTGGTTCCCCCTGAAAGAGGTCCCTCTGCGGGCTGAACACGTGTGAAGTACGGCGTCTAGGGAAGAAAATGACATATTGAAGAAGCAAATTGTTTGTTATTGGCATCTTATTGCAAACATTATTATTAAAATGTATAAAACCACAAACTCTATGCAAGTAGAACCTCATTCAATACTGATACATACTACCGTCCAAAAGTTTCGGGTTGGAAAAAATGTGTAAAGTTTTTAAAAGAAGTTGCTTATGTTCACCCATAGCCCAGTGAAGTGATTTTACATTCTATTATTTGTTTTTCTTACTTGAATGCTTTTGGTTAGATGGAAATTAAAAAGAGTAATGCATTATTTGTTTCTTTATATTTCTTCTACTGTTGTTTTTTTTTTGCATCTGTTCTTATTTTTAATAACAAATATCAAATAAAATAATGGCTAAGAACATTGTGATTTATTAATATAGTAATTATTATTAAGAAAGGAAATGGAGGAAACAATGCAACATTGCTAGGTGATTTTGCTTTGGAACCTTAACTCGATTTTTCTCAGAATTGACTTTGCTGACTTTACCAATTCAAACGGGTGTTTTTTATCTGATTTCAACAAATCATTCATCATTTTGAAGTGTTTTTAATGGAGAATGCGAAAATAAAAATAACTCAATTTTGAAAATTTGCTTACTGTGACTCATTTTGCCAGCACAGGTCACATATTTTATAATGTATTTTATTCCTATAATGGCAAAGCTGATGAACAGAAAGTTAGAAATAAAGGTAGTGCCTTTATACACAAGTTTGGAATTATATGCATCCAATTTGCATTTAAATTATCCAAAAGACAGGCAGATCTGAATGTATCTGTAGGATTAAGAGTCTCCAGACTCTTAGACGCTCACCACAAAGGTGAAAGCCCTGGGTGAGAGGGCTCTGTAGTCAGCTAGGCAGTCTCTCACGCACACCTCCACCTGGGCTTCCTGTACGCGGTATCCTGTGGCGTCAGTCAGCAGACACACAATCCTGCAGAAGAGAAAAACATCAGAATCCTCTTTAGGGTATGTGATTAACAGCACCGCTAAGTTACCAAAGGCCTCAAGGGGACGAAGGTGAATGGATGGATGTATATGATACAGCACAAGTAAATATTATTACTATAATTAATCTGTGTCTGATTTATTCGTCGGCCCAGATGGAATCTGAAGACTTTTTTCAGCATTTTCTACACTGATTCAAGGATTCTTGATTTAGATGTGGTAAAATGTGTTAAATGGATCTACTAGACACTTATGCTGAAAGAATAATCAGTAACCAGAACTAACAATGCATTAAAAAGGCACTCTGTGGACTGAGATTGACAGACTATACAGTAAAAAGTAAGAGTGTTATAGACCTATAGATCTTCTGAACAATTGGCATGTTGTTAAACAACAGTAGAATCTACAGAACACACTGTATTTCTATTCCTCAAAATCTTGTCTTAATTTCTGCCAAAAACTAAATATGGCGGTAATCAAGTCAAGTCACTTTTTTATGCCCTTTTTACAATAGCGATGGTTTCAAAGTAGATTCACAGTATTAAACAGGACAGACAAATTGAAGCCAAAAAAACCATGTTGTACCCACCTTTCCGCACTAATGTATTCCTCTTCAATAGGAACACAGGGTACTTTTCCCAGCCGAACGCCTGTCATAATGTCTCTAAACTGCAGACCCAGGTTCTCTCCGGTGATGGTGAGTCTGGTTCCGCCTTGCCGTGGTCCGGTCTCAGGAAACAGCTGTACATTGAGGACAATAGAGACATTAGTTTGACTGGAGATGGAGGAGGAGATGTAACTTACCATTATACAACAAACCATATTTTATTTTTGGACTTTGTCCCATGACGGGCAGAAGAACAGACAAAAGACCTTAAAAAAATTGTCAGAGCATTTTTTTTTATTCTGATATCTGTAGAACATATAATGGACCTCTGGGTAGTGGACAGTTCTTGGCATTGAACCCTGTAGCTCCTTATAGTCTCGCAGTTACAACACAAACTCAGATGCCTTGCATTTTAATGGAGACAAATCACCCCTTGGCGCAGGGGAGCAGAAGCCCCTGATGCTGGGCTTGGTGAGACACCTCCCTCCCCCCCCCCCCCCCCTCCATCCATCCTCTAATTGAAACTTATTACCCAGGCTCCCGAATCCACGCTTCAGAGCCGCATGGCGCAAGGCAGTAGGATAATGTGATTTATTTAGCCGGATTATGCTCCGTAACGAGGACAGGTGTGGCATGACAAAACAAATATGGTGAATGATGTGCAGTGGTAACAGCAGGACGGCGCCCCGTAACAGCCATCATGAGGTAATTACAGGTACTCTGTACGCCTGATCTCCCGACCACAAGGTCTCCACAGAAACCTGGAGCCGGGCCTCGGCTGCATCACTGCCACAATGGCTGGGGGTCTAGAATAGAGCCATGGGGGACCCCTTTGTGGAAAATTATGTAGCATAGCAAACCTTATATTCAACAAGTGTGAAATGAGAATATTTGCAATGAAATTCTGTTTTTAATTTTGTTAGTGCCTTAGCCACACTGATAACTGAAAAATAATTCCTTTCAACTGGAACCTAAATTCAACTGGCCACACAACACAGGAAGTCGAAGTAGAATTTGATCTGGAATGGCAGGAAAATTAATTTGAAATAAATTCACCACAGTTTTCTGGGAAGTCACATGTTTTTCATTTTGGTGCATAAAAAATAAATTAAATAAGAGCAGAAGATTTAACTGACCATAAAACAGCAAACCAAATAAAATACAATAATTATTTATCTATGTATATATTTATTATTAGTAGTATCATCCATCCATTCATCCATGCAACCATCCGACTTTTTAATTTTTTTTACCTTTCTTTTTCCTGGTTTGTCAAACCAACATTTACCATAACATGGTCAATGGTGTATGCATTTCTATGAAATTCAAGTAATTTTAATTCCACATTCTAGAATTCAAAGTTGGAATGTGAGAGACATTTTCAATTCAGTTCTGAATGGTATACAAACCTTTTGCATACATAACTCGCAAGAGCTGGCCAACTCAGATTGGTTTGGCTGACTACACGCAACTTCCTTATGCCTGGAACAAGGCTGGGAGTATTGATACAATGAGCACTTTTGAGAAAGAACAATTTACTGGATTCGCCAAATTCCATAAACAGCACAGGCTGATTGCTTCACATATTGATCAAAATAACCTGCAATGTAGAGCCGACATAATGTAAGTCTGGCCTTGCAAAACTCCAGAAACCCCAGGAACTGGTCAGTACAGTTACAATGCCTCAGTCTACACTGCAATATCAATACAACAGCCTGAGAAGCTAAATTAAATCCAAGCTGTTTTGATAGAGCATGTACTGTAATACAGTTGTCTTGACCTGAAAATCACAGAATTGGACTGAAGCCTGTCGCTCGGGATTACAGTAAAATTAACCTACATTAGATGTCTTTTATTATGTTCAAAAAAACAATTTATACGTTTCTAATTAAATCAGCCTTAGAGCGAAATGATAGATAAAAATAATATCTCTCAACACAAGTGGGAGAACACTAATATACACACACGTTCTCCCCCAGGACCTTGTTAAATTATACACAGTTAAGTAAATCTCCCTTCATTATCAGCTCTGGGTAACGATACATTTCAAAAAAGATATGCAATTACTGAGATTAATGTGCACCAGAATGCATGAAGCCTCCTGCAGATTTCCAGTGGCGAGATTATTACTGTTTGTGTGTCGTGTTCCCTCAGCCCTCCGCCAATAGGTGGGAGGATGACAATGGATGGAGAGTGGGAGGACTCAGAAAAGACGGCGGGTGAAAAAATAGGGGCAGATTGGGGTGTCTGAAGAACCCCGTCTTCCAGATCCCATCCGCCCACAAGCCACCTGCACAGTATGTGAGGCATAACGCTTTCCTGATGTTGCATTTGTCTGCTGTCTGTTTGTCAGTCTTTCCCTGATCTTCATCAGCAAGGTGTCTTTCATCTTTTGGCAAACAAAGAAATGCAGCATGGGTAAAATCTTTCAAAAAACAGTTGGCGACAAATTGCAGTCAGATTCCACTGGGTGAAACATCTACTTGCTCTGTTCAGCCAGACATGCAACACAGCTCTGTCTGGGACCCCCTTTTCCATTCGTCTATGGCTGCATGCTTCCTGATGTAATTGAGGTTAAGTGTCTTTGCTTACGGGTACAACAGCAACACTTGGGATTTCACCCAGAAAACCTCCTATTTATAGAGCCTCCACCAATCTGCTGAAGAATGGAAAAACGCATCAAAGTTCTGCCATATCTGTCGCTTCTGTTATGTAGCTTTCCGGGGCCCTAATTTGCTTCCTTTTTTCCCTATTTTCCCATCCAATATTACTAGTTTGTAGCATATGTTCTCAAATCCCTTTCCCCCTAAGCCAATCTTAGAGCCTCGTATAGACCATAGAGTCAAAAATTGGCTTTTTGTACAGAGCGATGCCAATAAAGAATACAGCATAACGAAACAAGGAGAGGAAAGCAGCCTGTAATTGGTTTCAGAGGGGTTGTTTTACATGTAGCTTGGTGGCTTCCAATCATGGCCAGACTTGGATGGGCGGCAGCAGAAGTCCGTCTCCCTAAAGGAACGTGAGGCTTAAGACTATTTTCATTTGTTACCTACATGAGGAGAACGCAAACCAAATCATCCAATCAGAGGCCTACCACCCTTCCGTTGCCTGTCTGACATAATCTCACTGCATGGAAAACAAGGCAGAACAACATGTATATTTTACATATTTCAGTGTCAAAGCTTATCAGAGCTGCTTACTGTTGACAGAGGTGTGATAAGGGTGTGTATGTGTGTGACAGAGAGAGAAAATCCCAGATAAAGAAAAGGTTGTTTGCTATAAGAAACCTTGCTGTTGCCCCCGGTTAGGAGCATTTTCCTCTGCTATAATTAGAAATGGAGAAAATCTACACTCTGAGCAAGTTAATGCGATATTGATGCCGAAGAGGTGCATTTTTGGAAAAACAAGAGCTAGGGAGCAGCTTAGGAAGGTCTTTTCCCCATGATTGTCAGGGTTTCTATACTCAGTTTGTTGCAAAACTAACTGCCATTGAGATGAATGGGAAAGCGAACGGCTAGCTCTCTCCAGGTATTATACATGTCTATGGCCCTTAGAATAAAAGAGCAAAACTTTGACGTCAGCAGACAGCTTCAACTGAGACGCAAAACATGAGACAATAAGACAGACATAAAGCAAATTCAATTACTACTCATACCCAGGGGTCTCTCTGAGGAGACA
This sequence comes from Ptychobarbus kaznakovi, assembly GCA_027422405.1. Taxonomy (NCBI): domain Eukaryota; kingdom Metazoa; phylum Chordata; class Actinopteri; order Cypriniformes; family Cyprinidae; genus Ptychobarbus; species Ptychobarbus kaznakovi. The sequence goes on from CM049794.1 coordinate 5,208,381, forward strand.
GAGACAGACAATCCCAGTTTAAATACTCTATTCCAAATGAAATTAGAAGCTTATCCACAGGCTAATATACTAAGTCACACGACTCTGACGTGAATGGAGGAGAAGCAAGGGAATGAGCATGGTAGGAAAGGACAGACTTCAAGAATATATATATAGGCATGGGTGACATTGGGGGTGGGGGGTGGGATGCAATAGCCAGTCAGTCATAGAATCTCTGATGTCAGCCCAGGCCCAGTTGTACGGGGTACTAAATGGTGCTGTAAATACCCTCAAATGAAAGCAAAAGCACTTAAAAGATCTAGCAAACTATTCAATGTGTTTTTCCAGTGTTGAGCAATGTAGCCAATCAAAGACATATTTTGATTTCTTCAATGCAATGGCCAATCAGAAACATTGCAGTTTTTCAGAATTCACTCTCCGCTGAAACCGCCAGAGTTTTGCACTCTCGTGAATCATCTCATAAGTGCAGACGTGATGTAAATAAGAGATTCATTGTGTAGTTTAGAGAGCTTGATTATAACGGAGCTTTGTGAGATCGCGATGAACTTTGATGAGTAATGCTTTTAGTGATAATAAAGGGAGCACGCTTTGTGTGTTTTTTAGGCTATAATCCATTCAGAATTTGAATGATGCTTTCGTTTTTCAGACATGTACATGCTGCAAAGTTTCAGGAATAATTTGGATTCATTCTTGAAATATCAGTGATAAGCAATGGACGGGACAAAAATGCCTCAGTGATTTATTCTGGAACCGGTCCTGGCCAAACTTCCACACAGATCCAGATCACAGACGGACTAAAAGCATGTGTAAAATGATCAGGACATATCAACCAGTAATTTAATTTCCAGTAACGGATGGTATAAAGTTCGGAAATGAATGATATGCCATTTATGACAGAATAGTCCCACAATTGATCGTTTATTTTTTTCCACACGTGTCTCACCACAATGGTTCAAAACGGACACATTTCAAGTGACACGGGAAAAAGATACGGAAAACTAAAATGAACATCAGAAAAGCAGTGCGCACATTTCTGATTAAAAATTAAAGGCCATCAACTGACACTTAAAATGGGAAGCATCGCCATTCAAATCAGCAGCAAGAGTCAAAGCTCCACAGTTTAGTAAACGCAGGCAACCTCTTTATTCTTCACTGTGCTGCATTGACACAATGCCTTGCAATATAATTTTGATGCATACATCCAAAACATTTTTTGCTTTATTTTCTTGCCCCCGTGACTCGAGAGTCAAATGTCGCCCATGTATATAAGGATAGCATAATATTACTTGAGTTAGGATATTATATATAAACTTAATACTCTGGGCCAATAAATGATTTGTACTGATAACTAAAATTAATTTAATAAAGTAAAATTGAATTGCAAAAAAGCTGAAATGTGTTGAAAAACATCAGCTAAAAGTTATTTCAGTTAAGCAAGACAACATTTAAACACTGAACGTAATGTACTAAAATTACTAACTGGATAACTAAAACTAAAATAAAAATGTCAAAAAAAAAACAAAATTGCTATAAAATAAAAGCATATTCTTACAAAAATATTAACAAATTAAATACAAAAACAAATAAAAAATATATAATAGTATTTAAATAATACCAACACTGATATCTTGACAAAAACATGAAGTTCAGAAGGAATAAAACCCTAGTACCTAGGATAGCAAAGTCCACTGAAGGAGGTAGAACTTTTTCATATTTGGCTCCTAAACTCTGGAATAGCCTTCCTGATAACGTTCGGGGTTCAGACACACTCTCTCTGTTTAAATCTAGATTAAAGACACATCTCTTTAGCCAAGCATTCATATAATGCATCTCACAATCATGTACTGCAGCCGTATATCTGATCAAACGCACATTATTATGCTTTAGCTTGGGTTGAACTGATAATTTCATCCAGGGTTGTTCCTGAATGGAACAACTGCTACGCTAATTGTCTTTATTTGTTTCTCTGTTTCTGATTATACAAGCTTCAGTCTGGATCCAACCCTTAAATGATCTGAGATGACCGAACACCTGAGAAGAGATGATGCCAACCCCTCGGAGGACCTCAGAGGAAGCCAACCATCAGCGATTATACTGAATTAACCAAAGTCTGCCATAAGTTAATTATATTGAGTTTCTACAATATAAATCTATTTTAGATCTATTGTATCGTAAAAAGCGCTATACAAATAATCTTGAGTGAGTAACTAAATATCCCCACTGACTATTTAGTGGATGGTTTGATTTGCATTGCTAAATATCAAATTATCATTCTCAAAATTTGAATTAAACCATTGATTGGCACAGTGCTTAATACTGGGCCAACTAGCTACTAACTCCCTTTTATTTACTCCACAAAGACAATTTTACTCACATTTGGCCAGTGTTTATTTTGGACCTTGTCCACTACCCTTCTGTATTCCATCTAATAACATCAGAGCTGTATTACAAATGCCCAAAAATGAATCTGTGAAGGAAGTACAGCCTGTGTTACTGTTTTACAGAGTTTCGTTGGTTTTGAACACATTCAATTCATTGTATTTCCATCTTTTACAACTTCAATTTCATCACTGTAACTCTAAATCAAACATGGCGCCATTTTCAATGTTTGGTCACGAGACAGATAGAATTTACAATACTTAATGTCATGTGCCTAAAGACAACAAATATCTGATTTAAGAAAGGAACTTTGGAGAGGAATATCTGTGTGACAATTAAAACTTACTTTGTTCTTCACTTAAAGCTATCGTATGACTTCAGAAGACTTGGTGGTGCAAACCGATCAGCTGATTCAATGTGAACTGAAAACAAGCATACACATCCCTTTCTTTGTCTCTACCTCTTCCTTCATTCAAGCTTTCAGCTCTGGTTATAGAGCGATAAGTAAGCAGAGAGACAGGCATGAGCTAACGGATTAGAAACTGTGCCACTGGCAATTACCCAGTATCAGGGGCTAATCTTACTGAGAGACGCCGCTGTCTCTCAGACTGCCAGCTGCCAGCACTGGCACACCACAGTATATTAGCATCAATACACCGCTGCACGGCAATAAAAGCACAGCGAGAGATTTGTTTGGCACGGCCGCTGTAGAAAACCTAAAATGGAGGTCTATTGTTTCTTTTCTTAGATGAAGAGTGTCTGTGTTATAGAAACTGAGAAACAGTACACCATCGTTAGCATACAGGAAGTAAACGTATGGCTTCTATGAATGGACTTTTATGAGACGTGAAGAGGGAAACAACACAAATTTGTTAAAAAAACTTTTATAATAAACCTACTAAATTTATATGTGATAAACAGTGGTGTTTAGTAAATATACACTAAACTTACAATGGCTTAAATTGGCACTTATTATAAAAGTAAATGGGGCCAAATCATACATGTTAAAACTTAATCACATTATATAATTATATAGTTTCAATTACATAGACACAGGACAAACACATTTACATTAAAAAAAAAATTAAACCTTCTGTGTGAAGTTATACTGCGTTCAAAAGTTTGGGGTCAGTACGTTTTTTATTTTTTAGGGGAAATACTTTTTATTTAGCAAGGATGTACTGAAATGATCAAAAGTGACAGCAAAGACATTTATAATGTTACAAAAGTTCAAATAAATGCTGTTCTTTTGAACTTTCTATTCAGCAGAGAATCCTGAAATGAATGTATCACAGTTTTCACTCAAATATTAAGCAGCAAAACTGTTTTCAACATTGACAAAAATATGAAATGTTTCTTGAGCAGCAAATCAGTATATTAGAACGATTTCTGAAGGATCACATGACACTGAAGACTGGAGTAATGATGTTAAAAAATGCAATAATATTTCGCAATACTACTGTACTGTATTTCTGATCAAATAAAAGCAGCCTTGTGAGAAAAGGAGACTTTAAAAAAAAACAACTTTTTAAATATCTAACCGAACTGTGAACAGTAGTGTAAGAGCTTACATTTTTTATAGATGCTTTGCATTTCTGATTTTACATGCTCCGAAAATTGGTCCCATTCACTTCCATTGTAAGTGCCTCAACATAGCCTTGATTTTGAAGGACAAAACTTAGTATTTGTTTGTGGAAATCAACATTATGCCACAAATGCAGTTGACTGAGCTTAATTTGCATTGAATTTATATTTCGTTTCATTTTATTTCTTTAAAATGCAGTTATTTTTTTAACAAAACCACAATGGTGCTTCAAAGTTCCCAGGAGGACTTCTGTTTCCTCTAACAGATGTCATACATTGTATATAATATATACATTTTAGGTACACAAATGTAAAAATAATCTTTAAAGGAAACATAAAGCTACTTAAAAACTTTATACAGTCAAAAAATGTACTTGATAGATTATTTGCTGAACATAAGATGCAAAGCACCACTGAAGAACCTTTCAACACGGCTCTGCAAAAACAACACCTGTTAAATGCTCACACAATAAAAAGTGTGTTTGACAGCCTTGTAAATACTGAATGTGTTAAATGGGGTGTGACAGAATGGGAGCGGGTGCTACCTTGTTGATTTTAGGGTGTGTGCAGCGACTGTTTCCTGCGCTGGGGTGCATCCAGATGCTCTCTGGAGGAGCACACTCCTGTCTCAGCGAACACTTCTTCTCCTGCACGCACCAGCCGCAGTCGAACCGAGGATCCGCTTTCAAACACATCCCACAGCTGTCCCTCATCGCGTAACACTTGTACAGGTGCGCTGCCGAGAGAAAGAGAGATAAAGACAGGGATAAATAAGCACGCAGAGCAGAGGACAAAACCTGCGACCGCACATCAGATGAATTCTGTATTAATGTGCCAAGTTGCTTGGCAACCATAAATCGTCTACAGATGAGCTAATGAACTACATTACTCGACTGAAGAAGTGTTTATCGTCATTATTAGACTTAATAAATGTGATTACTGTTTAAACACCAGTGTGTCTTTTTCATATTGCTGTTGCCACTGTTTTAGGCGTGAGATACAGTGATTCACCTGCATCTCACAATAAGCCCAAATGCACCCATTTTACTGTGGTAAAATCATGTAAAACTTTATAAGTGGCTTGTTTAATCAACAGAAAAAGCAGTAACAAGTTAAAGTAATGGTAGTAGATGTAATACAAATGTATATATATATATATATTAGGGGTGTAACGATATGCGTATTCGTATTGAACTGCTCGGTATGAGGCTTTCGGTTTGGTACGCATTACAAACTGAACGATTCGCTGGACTAATACTATTACGTTTGGGAAATAATAGCTTAAAGTGTGTGAACATATAATGTTCTCAGTGCTACGGACGATCAGCTCAACAACACAGCCCAAACGGCAAAAAGCCCAAACGTACATACATGCATAACAGACAATGCCCCGCGATAACCTCCCATTAAAATTTTTTGCTGGGGTGCATCGATTTGACGATGATCTATATCGACGATAGCCCGAAATAAAAAGCAAATCCTTTTGTCAAAAACCTAAATTTAGTATTGGCAATCTTAAAAGGAAATTTGGCATTTGCAATCAATGTAGGCTGTTAAACCTCCTGTTTTATAGGTGCATTTTTGAATTCGTTCTCGTCGTCAGAGAGAATAATATATGCTGATTATGAAGAATCACTTTTAAAATTAAATGTGATTACAGATGTTAAATTCCCATTGTAAAGAGAAAGATGGCAGCTTCAGGGGACTGGGTGAATGTTCTGTTGGCGGGCGTCTTAGACTGCCGCCGGACATCAAAGGAGACAGTGTATCCATCCGTCTCAGCCTCATGCTAATCTGATTAGCCACGGCTAAGCTTAAAAGTAGCGCTGCGCTAATTAAACTGAACCAAATGAATGATTTAATTACATTAACATTTCCACTTTTCAGCAGGGCAAAGCTCAATTTTCACTTAGTCCAGTTCTTGCAGTGTGGCGACCACATGGATACATTCAGAAATCCTTCTATAAAGATGGTGATTAGACAGAGAGAGAGAGAGAGAGAGAGAGAGAGAGAGAGAGAGAGAGAGAGAGAGAGAGAGGAGAGGAGGGGATTTGGGCCATATCTCAACATCCTGAAAACAAGACAATTTGCAAGTTGCATAAGATTTTAAGAGTAGTTTTAAAAATACATATTTTGAATAAATCTTTAACTCATTTTGTTTTCTTGTTCTATGCATTTTTAAAGAACAAAAATGATTAAGTTGTTTTTTTTTGCAGTGCAGACATCCTTTTAAGAAACCAATAATAACTTATTTTTATTATATAGCATTCATAGGTTTGGGGTCAATTTGATTTTTACTTACTGACACAACAAACACTAACTACAGTAAAAATAGAATATTGAGAATTTTATCATTACTATTATATTTCATTAAAGAAGAAATATGTTATTATTCACCAGCCATTATTAAAAAGTCTTCAGATATATTCATCATCATATTCAGAAATTTCATAATTTTATATGGCGATTACAAATTGTAGTTGATTTTCACCATCATCAATTTTGTCACCAGCCAAAATGTTACAGTGCCGCATTTTCATTCTTTGATTCTTTCAGAAAAAATACAAAATAAAAAAAATGTGAATATATATTATTACATATCATCAGTATTAAAATGTTGAGCTGCCTAATATTTTGTCGAAACTGAGATACATTTTTCAGGATTCTTTGATAAATAGAACATTCAAAAAAAAACAATTTTTTTTTAGGAATATTATAAATGTCTTTGCTGTCACTTTTGATCAAACTTTTGAAAAGTAGTGCATAGAAATGCTATCATAAACGGACATTTATGAATTAATTTACTTATTTTAGCCACTCCATCCAACCAAAGTGAAGCATACATCTGTGCTACCTTCAAAAACCGACCAGACAAGATATTACACAAACATTGGATCTGAAAGTAGCATTTTTTTACATTTCGCAGACAGCAAAGAGATGGGAAAAAGAAAGGAAACGCGTGATATGTGTCACCATCAGTCAAGGTGAAGAGATCTTGATTTGGCCCAGGTGTGGTGATCAATTGGATGGTCCTCTGGAGTCATTGTTCACTCACCGCTCTCTCTAAATAGCTCCTTACCAGCCTGACACTTGAAATATTAGCAACAAATGGACCTGGACTCGACCCAAAATGACCAAAGCAGTCATCTTGAGTTATTTGGAGAGTCAGGTTGATAGCCATCGAGATGGGGATGTAAACCCAAAACTACACTTTCTCTGCTTCCACCCTTTTCATTCTTTCCGAATGAGGGTTTCACGTAGTTTCTTATTGTTTAGCAGCAGCGAGCTGCAGTCACAGCTCAGGAAGGACCAGATAAGCCGTATGGAGAGCAGTGAGGCCTGACATGAAGCCAGGCATAAAACGGACCTAATTTGTCTTCACAGACATACTGGAGAGAGGTGTGGATACACAAAAAGAGCAACTATAGAAGAACGGATGTGAGTTTTACCTTGGATATTGTAGGGGTTGTCAATGACAAAATCTCCATTCCACACAACCGAGAGATCCACCGGCAGGTCGCTGATGTCATTTCCTTCATAGTCATACTGGAGAGAGAGGAAAAAAAAAGAAAGACATGATTCCATGCTATACTTCCCACGTGATGTTTTCTTAGTGTTTTGTACAGTATAAGGCCCAATCAAGCAGAAATCCTGCCATAAAGCAAAAAGCCACAAAAGGTTATGTTTTATAACAGGTAATAGGTGTTCTTAAAAAAAGTTCAATAAATACTTTTTATAGGCATTTCAAAACCAGCGGGAATGATTGTAAATTGATCTGTAGTGTTCATGAGGGAAATATGGATTTTAACATGAGTCACGGCTTTTCCAATCCGATTTCTCCTGCTTATCACCATCATTTCCTGTCTCTAAAGTCTGTCTATCCACCATAAAAGACAAAAAAAGAAAATAAAACTAGTAAATGGCACACTGAACTGCTGCAACATTTTCAGATCCGATTACTCCCGCTTCTTATCATCACTTCCTGTCCTTGCTTGACAGTTTATCCACTAAAAAGAAAAAGACGGAAATATAATAAAAGATACCAAAATGTGGGGAAAATGAGTTTGAATTAGGCACTAGACATTACTCAATCCCATTACCCTCTCTCTATTGTGTCTCCACCAACAAAAAAAAACAACATTCAGGAAATATGTTGTTTATGCACCAATTATTTTTATTTGTAGCCATAATGTCATGCCCTCTGTCTACTAAAACGACAAAAATACCTAAAAGAACAGCAACTTGCAGATTGAAACTTTTCCATTACTCACACTTATCGCAATAGTTTCATGCGTTTCCTTTGCATTTAGGTAAAATCTGCCAAAAAGACATTTAAAATAAAACAAAAACGTAACATTGAGCTGTAGTGCTGATGTAGGTAAACAGGTTTGAATCAGATTTTTCTTTTCTGGAAACCAACTGTTTCTATTTCTAGGCATATATTTCTGTTCTTTCTCTACTTGAGACAAAAATGCTGGACACATTCAGCTTGTAGTGTTAAAGAAGTAAACGTGAGTTTGAATTTGGCTCACAACATTTACTGATCTCATTACCCACATTTCTTGCTAATTTCCTGTTCTCCCTTGGTAGACACAATTAACCAGTAGAAATTTGTCAGAGATTTGTCTATCACGGTTACACACTCACATGACATTTCTGTGCAATGTGGTCACGAAAACGTATCGTTTGCATGTGTTTTTAAGCATTGCAGTTTTAAAAAAGCCATTGAAACGCATGGTAACCATGGAAGACCATTGTTAATTTGTGGTTATCATGGTTTAAGTATAGTAACCAAGTTTTTTTTTTTTTTTTTTATTTGTATAAAACCATGGTTCGTTTTCGTAAACGCAAGTACGACCCGATGACGTCATAAATATGATAATAATGAATCATATATAAAGTTGAATTGTTATATAAAGTTTAAAGCATGTTTATAAAAAACAAGTTTTGTAACAATTATTTCGGACCTTTTGACGTTGATGATAATTCAGATTCAGACCTTTGAATGTAAACTTTGAGAACCCTTGTTGTATAGTATCCTTAACGCAAAAACAGCAATTTAGGTCTTAAGTAAAAGCAAACGGCTGAGAAACAAAACATGTATAACCAGGCAGCTCTTAAAGTGACAGCAGTCTAATACTCCTACTGTCTATCGTTCATGTTAATCAAACAACATAAGAGGGGAAACATCTCAGTGCTCTTGACTAAATCATTTTATAACTTTAATAAGAAGAAATATATATTTCATTTACACAGTAAAGAAAATGCAGCGTTTTTTATACATTTGATTACTTTAAACGTAGCATTTATGTAGCAATATATGTAGCATTTCTTATTTATTTATGTTCTCCTGTAGTTTTTGTCCTACTGCTTGTAATTAGTTTCTTATTTAATCGCTGAATGTTTACTTGTCTTCAGTGAGCCTGAGTTTTATTTTAGGCTAGTATTAGTTTTTTTTGTGATATTGACACTGGTTACAAGAAATTAAATCAAATTACACTGGTATCAAATTAAATAAAATGACTTATATCGTGAGACTTTGACCATAATCGCCCACCCATGGTTCCTCCTATACTAAAAAGCCAAAATACTTAACATAAAACAAATGCTGGAGACATTCAGCTGTAGTGTTGATATAGGAAATTGGAGTTTGGCTCGCAACATTTTCCAATTCCTATTTCTCACGCATCTCACCATCTTTTCCTGTCCTCTGTCTATGCGTGTCGGTAAAATCCGTTACAAAGGCTCAAAACAACACTAAATAAACTTGCTGGACACATTGAGCTGTGATGCTCATGCAAGACATGATAGTTTGAATTCAGTATCTGTCCATCCACTAAAATGACCTAAAATAAAACAAAACAACAAACAAATCCCCCACGAATACGTTTAAGTGTGCATTCTGCCAATTCAACGTGACCACATTGTTGTGCAGCGCATCAGTGATTTACTGCACTGATCCTGACATGCAACTAGGGGCTGCCGGGATGAAGAGCGCTCAGGAAAATGCACGCAAACCATGTTCTGGTGCACAGCTCGAGCTCAGCCCGGCTAAAATGGCAGCGAATGAATGAAACATGCTGGCTTATCTCGCTCCATGTAAATCTTGCCATTTAAGTGTGTATCCTTGAGAGAGTGAGACGGATAAAACGGAGAGAGAGCAACAGAGTGAGACGGACAGCGAAGGAGAGACAAGTCAGGATTCTCATCACGCAATTGTGAGACTGTCAGATCAATATGGGGGGAGGTGAAAACACTCCACCCTGACAGCAGTCTCCTCTCTACGGCCCCTCTCATTCACACACACTCCTGATAAACAGCAGCAGACATTCAGCACGCTTACAGACGAGGTTCTAGTATCAGAAACCGTCTCATCAAGTAGAGCTACTGACTCAGAACCAGCATGCAGAGATAAATGCGATTTGTCTGCGCGAGCCCTGCCGTTTCTGGATGAGCGGAGGGGTCGGGGAGCGCACGGGAAAGAGGAAGCAAGACGGAAACGGGGAGGAAGATGGGGTGAAACAGATTGAGGGTGTGTGGGTGTGCTCAAAAATCTAAATTACAGAGCGGAAGCCATTAATTTACACATGAAACAAGTGGCGGAGTTTAGGCGTGAAGCGCGTTGCCTGGACGTAAGTGAAATTGGCATTTCCAATTTGCTTTCTGACACATCTCATTTGGCTTCAACTGTCTCCAACATATACACACACATATGTGCGCACATACACACACACATATCATAGTGACCATTGAAATTGAGGTAGTTTTTTTAAAGACTACTTGAACATACAAATTACATGTCAAGTCAGTTTTTTGTGTGTGTGCATTTCAAATGTGTTAAAATCCTGATGCAATCTTTAAATGTATATGAAAATGTATATTTTTGATCTCATAAACCATATCCTATCAATTATTCCACTGAGCTACACTTGGAATCTCTTGTTTCTCTCACTGAAATCTCCATCACATCTCTTTCTTGTCTCTTCATGGGTGTGCTTCAAAGCACAATTTCTATGTCTAATGTTTTATTCACTTCCAAATAAGCATATTTTACTGTAGGATTGCTTCCAAAGTCAGAAAATGTACAAGGCCATATGGATTTGTTATCTTTCGAAACTACGAAAAGCATTCTGAATTACTGTATTATTATAACAGTACTGTATTATTATATTATAAGTAAATTATACAATTTTGGAAACAACCAAAAAAATTGGTTCAGTGCAACAAAATAAGTGTTAAAGAGTAGACTAGTGAGCACTGAGCACAGGACCGGCTTTGTTCACATAGCACATAAATCAGTTTTTTTTTTTCTCAAATCTGATCTTTATGACTTTACCTGTCTGTCAAGTTATAAGTGATGAAATCAGGTCCGTTTGTTCTGACAGTGCAGTCAATATCCGGTTTACACATCGGTTGGCGCAGCACTGATTTAAGTGTCAACGTGACGACGAGAGACTTACTTCTACTATAACTGAGTAGCTGTCACAGTGGAAAGCCAGGACAGAAAACTGAAAATTGCCTTTGCTCATGTCCATCATGACATGTCGCCATGACGAACTCACGAAGCGCATCAGACGGGATTACAGCACTATTGACACGTTCATGCTTACACCACGTCTGAAACATCTCCTTCACCATTTAATAGATGAATGCCACATCTGAACTAATGTTCAAACATTTGGGGTCAATAAGATGTTTTAAATGTGTAAAAACATTAAACATAGAAAAAGCATGCTCAACAATGCCGCATTTATTTTATCAAATATTATTACAATCTAAAATAACAGTTTTCTATTTTAATATTTTTTTATATTTTTAAACGTGTAATTTATTTCTGTGATGCAAAGCTGAATTTTCAGCATTTCCAGTCATTACTCCAGTCTTTAGTATCACACTGTCCATCAGAAATCATCCTACAGTGCTCATTTGGTGTGCAAAAAAACTATTATAACTGCTTTTTATTATTATCAATGTTGAACTCAGGATTGCTGCTTCTTATTTCTGTGGAAAGTGTGAAAGTTCAAAGGACAACTGTTTTTTTTATAGATATAAATGTCAAACATAAATGTCGTTGTCACTTTTGATTGTTAATCAATTTGTGCTGTAAATAAGTATATAGAAATCAAATAATAATAATAATATACTATTAAAATATGTAATGTATTCATCTATCTATATCTATATATACTGTATATACCTCTGTACATCTATTCATTTCCTAACTGCTTTTATTCTTAAAAAAGGCCTCTAACAGCTTTCTCTTTTCTTTAACTATTATATCTACTTGTTTTCTTTTTGCTATTTATTTATTTATTTATTCCTGAAAGGATATCTAATCTCACATTTAAAACTGAACATGATAGCAAAACAATTTGATTTAAATTAAATAACAAACCATATATGAATGTCACTGTAATCATATTAATGATTGGTTGGTTCATAAATAAAAAAATAAATATGTATCACTTGAATTTAGGAATTATGTTAATCAGATTTCAAACAACTAATAAATGTAAACCGCTTTTTAGCTTTTAACTTATTGTCGGATACGCATAAAAGAGATATTTGCTGCCTCTCTGAACAAAACCAAAGTGTCAATTGACGAGTCTTTGAAAGACGCAAGGTCAAGGGTAAACCGCTGAACACCCAAGTCACAAGGCCTTTCTTTTGACAAGCACTGACAGCTTCTCTGAACGCTTGGATTTGATCAAACACATCCTCCACGCTTACAAACACACATTCTTCCCTAAGCAGACGTGAACCCTCACACTCCTCCTGCCTACGTCTCCTCACCAGCGTCCCAGCTCCATTAAACTTTAAAGAGCTCCAGCAGTCCTCCCACACACACGTCTCGTCTTAACAACGGCCGTCGCTGTTCTCTGAGGGCCGTCCAAAAACAGATATGATTTATTCATATCATCATTAACATGCCTTTGACATTACACTACGCGCTCACCTCAGTCAGACAATCGCTGTATTCGATGCTAATTGCGGCGGTTTGATCATGTGACTGGGGTCATGTGACTTTTGGTGACCACAAAATGGCTGGAAACAACTAAAAGGCGTATTGTTCTTTACCAAAAGGTCACATAAGCAGCATTTATGGAAAAGGTGGTTGAAAACAGCAGGCTTTGTTACGTGAGAGAGGCCAGCGTGAGAGGAGCTCGGGGAGAACTGTGCGTCTACTTCAGACTGGATGAATAATAACGCTCATTATTCAGCCCGTGGTCATCGTGGAGACATGGCGGAGAGTAATTAATTGCTTGTGCAAGTGTGAGTTCCCATGAGGCCGATGGAGGCCTCCAACACAAGGTGAGGAGAAACACGCACATGACCCAATTAAGCATAACCATGATCCGGCAACTTATTCCATACGCGCCGAACCTGGCGCAAATGCACACGCGGTCTTTAAAAAAGCCCCTCAGGTGCTGAGCTGACATGACAGGTGTTGATAAATGTCAATGACTGCTAGACTGTGGCTTTCTCTCTCTCTGTATATATATATATATATTCATATCTTTGTGATCACAACACCCACACCATGCCACAGTTACTACGTTAATTACAAAAAATATATTATAAAGTGGGTATATATATATATATATATATATTCTGCCACATTTTACTTAAAAAGAGATAAAAAAATTAAATAAAACATTGACAGAAATTACATTTACAGAAATTAAATTACGCTTATAACCTATAAAGCATTTTTATTTGTTTGTTTGTTTATCTTTTTATTTATTTATTTTGTCATGACAATTTTTTTCCCTGACAAAAATAAGTATAATTACTATAATGCACCTGGACATATATATATATATATATATATAACATTTTATTATTATTTATTTATTTATAATTGTAATTAAATACCATTATTCTCAAAGGTTATTACTTATTTGATTACACTTAAATATAGTAATACAATTTTATTTATTTTTTAGCATTAATTAATTGAGCATTGCAGAGAGAAATTTGTTAACAATGAAAATAAATATCACAATATATAATGTTCCTAAAAGCAGATAAATTAATAAATAATAAATACATTTTCTATTACGGTGATCACTGCAGAGACAAATGTGCTAATCATAAAAATAAATGTTCACAACAATTCTAAAACATTCCTAAAAGATGGTTTCATAAAATGGAAAAAAGTATAAAAGCGCTCTTCCTTTAAATCTGAATTTTCTTAAAGACTAAACATCTTGTCAAATGTGACAGAACATTTTGTCAATCATTTCTGCAGCATCTTTGAGGTCTTTTGCCACTTATGACAAAGCCATCTTTGTAAACTGCATTGAGAAAAAAATCATGAAAAACTAATTTACAAAAAGCAAAACTTTACTTCTACAAGACTGAGAGTAAAACTCTCTTGCAGAACAGAGGCTGGAACTACACACTGTCCTTAAAAGAGAACAAGCAGGCATGAAACTAACTTCTGAACATGACAAAAGACGAGCAGAACTCCACTCATTATACATCCAGTTATAATAAACCTATGAAAGCTGTAAGCAGTTGTGCATGTACAATAGTCTGAGAACGGAGTACCATATGAGTTGCATAGGTCCTCTTTCTTTCTCTCTCCACCTGCATGCCCAAAATGCATAATTACCCTCACAGGGGAAAATGAATGGAGGCCAGAAATAGAGAGACACACTGGGCATCTCCCCAGCCTGCGCCCGTCCTCTGCTGGCAAGCCCATTGATCAGGGGGATGGAGGGAAGGAGGGAGTGTACGGATACGTGCGGGTGAGGCAGGAGATTCCGGGTCCATGGGGCTGGAAAGTGCTGATGATAACAAAACAGAGCAGCTGCTGGAGTGTGAGGAGGGAGGGAAGAAAAAAACGCTGCCTTTTGTGTGGGTCAATCTTATATAATTAGTCATTTTGATAGCATACCTGTGTGCCTGGGTAAAAATAACACATCAGCACACACGGGAGTCACACACACACACACCCACACATTAACACACACAAACCACACACACACCACACACACACACACACACACACACACACACACACACACACACACACACACACATGCACACATCCAAAACATCCAAAATAGCATTATTTTGATCCTACAGAACGAACAATGTCATTGTTAATTGTCAATAAGCATCTTATGAAATATTTACTATTGTGTTTTAAGGTAAAAATGCACCATATAAAAATGTAAAATATACATATTATAATTCCTATATTTATACACATATAAAAAAATTCACGTCATATAAATATGTACTTTATATATATATATATAGTGCTGTCAAACGATTAATCCATAATTAAAGTTTTTTTACATAATGTCTGTGCGTATATTATGTATGTATATATTTGAGAAAAATATGTTATGTTTATATAATACATATATTTATATTTAACATAAAATATAAGAATATAAATATATAAATGTATATGCATATAAATATTTCCAAAATATGTGCTGTATGTGTGTATCTATATATACATAATAAATATACACAGTACACACACATATATTATGTAAACTAAAACTTGTATTTTGAATGCGAATAACTGTTTGTATATATATATAAAATATATATAAAATTAAATTTTAAATCAAAATCAAAATTAAATCAAAATAAAATAGAAAAACTTATGGAGGAAAATTCCTGTATTGAAAACAAAGTGAATATTCCACTGGCAGCAATTATATAATACATAAACCATATTTTAGTTATAATAGAGAAACTGTCCAATAAATATAATATCTAATATATTTTATACATAACACATTGCAAACTAGTGATTTGTAGTTTGCTGAAATCTCTAAACAGAACTACATTTGAAGTAATCACAAGGGTAGCTCAAAAAGTGCAACTGCTGTGTTGTTTTTGGCAATGAGAGTGTTTTTGTCAAGGTATTTGTAGCTCATTATGCAGAGTTGTCTGACACACTCTTAATGGGAAGCAACTGGTGTTCTCACCTCTCCCTCTCACCCCAACATACGAAAGCTGCTTCCCGTTCCCTTCCTCAAAAATGATGACCCTCCTCCTCTTCAGCTCATTTTCCCTCCTTCCCTTCCGTCGAAGTGTTTGGGGAGGAACTGGTGTGTTGAGTCTGAAGCAAACCATCTCTCTGCTGCACGGCTGCAATTCATCATCATTTTATCTACGACGGCTTTTAATTGGATCCTATCAAACTCTCCCGATAGTCCTCATTTTGCTGTAGACGGCATAGACGAGATTCTGGCTGAGATTTTTCTTCCCTTTCCCCCCTCCGTTCCTTTCCATCATTGTGTTTTCTCTGTCAGTCTCTCGTTCTCTCTCTCCGGTCATTTATCTGAGCTGAAGGTAAGGAGTAAAGCGAGTCTACCACGGGACCCAGCACTCTTGAACCTCTCTTTTACCCAGAGCAACTGAGCAACTGAGAATCCTTCAGCCCTTCCTGTCACCCCTCTTACCTGCTTCATCTGTTCCCTTCCTCCATGATGAAAACCCAAGGTCTCAGTCATGGCCAAATTTTATCCTTCCCCAGTTGTACAAAAGTGTTTTGAGTAAATGAGAGGAACTGGTTAATGTGTTGAGTAAACACTGTAGCAAACCATCTCTCTGCTGCACGGCTGCAATTCATCATTCATTTGCATCTACGACGGCTTTTAATTGTTCCTATCAAACTCTCCCGATTATCCTCATAATTGCTGTAGACGGTCACAAGAAAGATCTGGCTGAGAATAACTGTCCCCCCTCCGTTCCTTTCCATCATTGTGTTTTCTCTGTCAGTCTCTCGTTCTCTCTCTCCGGTCATTTATCTGAGCTGAAGGTAATGTTGTAAAGCAGAGTCTGATACCATCAGCCTGTTCTGTTCATCTCCTGGGTCCCGAGCTGTGGCGCTCCGAGAGAGAGAGTGACTTTAGACCTCTTGTCTCGTCTTTTATACACCCATCTTTACTCCTTCATTTGATTTCCTCTCATCTACTTCTTTTCCACGAATGTGTGCTGGTGCCAGAGCAAAATCTACATAAGTTGCCCACAAACATATAGCTGCCTTTGTTTATGAGTCTTAAAGGGACAGTTCGACCAAAAAATTACATTCTGTTGCCATTTACTTCTAAACCTGCATGAAATTCTTACCTCTGTGGAACACAAAAGAAGATCATTGAAGAACGTTTCAACTGTTTTTCTCCATACAATGAAAGTCAATAAGGTCCCAAATGGCATTGAACCGTATTGACTTCCATTGTATGGGCAAAAAAGAAGGCATTTATCAAAATGTTGCATTCGGTGAAAGAAAGCTCAGTTGTACAGGTTTGGAACAACATATGAGTAAATAGGTGAGTAAATGATGACAAATTTTATTTTTAAGTGAACTAATCCTTTAAAGAGTTTACACTAGAATAGGGTTCACTATTACCACATAATAAACACTGTAGCTATGTTTTCTCCCAAATTATACATTTGTAAGTAAAAAAATTAATATAAATAAAAATAAATAACATATAAATGATGGTATTATTGTAAGTATTGTGCACTAACAATGAATGACAGCCTTTTTTACAGAATTAATTCTTCTGTAATATTAATTTATAATATACTACTGTTTATTGTTAAATTATTTTCTATCACAAATTAAAATAAATTGATATAACATGAAATGTTAAAACTGTATCAGAAATTAGCATTTTGTTTCCTTTTTGAATCTTTAGCCTCCAAAATGAAAGAGAATGAGCAATAACCTACATTAATAAGTGCTGTAAACATATTGTTTGTTCGTGCTAGGCATTGTGGTAACTCATGTTAACATATAAATCCTTGTTGCAAAATCATTTTTATCCAAGCATTTCCATCCAGCATTTTTCAATGTGCCACAGTGAAAATAAATGACTAGAAAGCTGAGTTGTGATATACATTATGATTAAAAACATGCACTGCACTCAGGATGTCAAGATTGGGTCAATATTAAAAAAGTGCATTTGCTGCACCAGTCTCAATCTCTCTTAAGCATTTCACATTACTTTTGTCCAGTTCAAATTTATTTTAAAAAGAAACATATACATGGCTATCTGAATACATCTACAGGCATCTCGACAGACGGCTATACGAACAACCCAAACTCAGATAATAAGTTCTTCCTCTTCAGTATCAACCTGCTAATGCTCAATGATGTTCTTCCTTCTCAGCACATCTCATCCTAAGCTCTAGATCCTTTGTTTACTCAATCGATTGAGTCAGGACTGCCCGCTTCCCTCTGCGTCCAACACACCGTTGTGTTTTATTAACCCGTCTCTCTATTGTCTTAAGCAGAGACAAAGGATCGAATTGATCAATCTCCGGCAAACACAATCAGCTCCCCCTCCCTAATCATACTACACCAGCCATCTGCCCACTGTGAGCCTGGGATTCCAGCGGCCAGCTGTTGCCTCGGATCTACCCGGCACGCGCTTGACCTCCACCGACCAGCGCTGAGGAACGCCGCCTGCTATATTATTCAGAATACATTCACGATCGTATACGTCTATTTTTGTGCCATGCAATCTTAAACATTTGGTTTTGTGATGCATTCTACATTGTTCTGACAAATTCTTTCAAATCTGTCACCATGATAACTTTATCTACATAGCAAACACAGATGAGGTTGTATAATTTCAAAAATCACTTGATTAGTAAACAAGTATTTTAATATTTTGCAAAAAAAAGTAATATTTGAAAAAAAAAACATTGTGAATTGAAAGCAAAATGCTTTTTATTTGAATTTAAATTTGACAAAAAGTATTTGAATTTGATTGATAAAACAATAGTGTTCAACAAGCATTTGGACACTTACAAGCTATTGAACTTCATAAATATCAGACTTCCTAAATTGACTAAATAAAAAAAAGAATAATAATCTTGACAATATTATTAAAATGTATTTTAGAAATATTTGGAAAAAGCGAATATAATTCAAATGTCTAGTATAATTTTTATATTTTTGTTATCTATTGATTTGACATCCTGGCATTTTTTTGTGTCTTCAATACTCAAACACTTTTTGAAGCAATTTAAAAAGTAGCAAAACATTCCCCAAAAAGTTGAAATAATCAGTTTTAAATGATAAAACAATAGTGTTCAACAAGCATGAGGGCAAAAACTCAAACTTAAACCTACAAGGAAATTACTTCATAAATTGAAAAAAAAAATATATATATATATATATATATATATATATATATATTATTGACACAATTTTGTTAAAATGATTTTATTTAAAAATAAATAAATTAATTAATTCTTGACACAATTTTGTTAAAATTACTTTCAAAAATGGCTCAAGAAATAGAATATAGTTCAAAGCTCTAGCATAATTAAAATTTTTTATCTAATGCATACACATTCACACATTTTAAAGTGTCATCAATATTAAAATATTTTTTAAATGAAACAACTCCGATATTATGATGTAAATTCACACAAGTAACATTTATTTTAGCGAAAAGTACCCTGATTATGTAACATTTTGTTCCTTGCTGCCGACGACCTTAAAATTGCCTTTCTCAGAATCAGTGCTGTTATGGCAAAGCAAACGGATCAAATCCCTCTGAATTCAATAAAACCGTTAGTCAGCATCATAATTAATCATTCAGATGGAAAAGTTTCTGCGGCGTGAATGAAAAGAACTGCAGAAGCTTTGGCGGGTGATTCATATCCGACCTGCCGGCTGGCACCTCAGCCAAAGCGTTCAAACACGGAAGTCCTTGGAATGTTCCGGGACCGATTCAGCCAGAGCCTATTGACGAACAGTCATTTGATCAGCAAGGAGTGACTCTGTGAATGACTAAAACAATAGTGCCAAAGCCTGTCATTCGAAACATTCTCCTACTTCTGGTAATGGAACTCTCACGCAGGGCTACACAGCACTCATGCTAAAATCACTGCACGCTAAGTAACTGATAATTGCTGGCATTTAATGGTGTAATTGCAATGGGATCTTAACACGGCTGTAATTGCGGCTCTCATTAGGAGTGACAGGCTGTCTGAATACCCAGCAGCACAGAACCAAAGCCGGCGTGGTTCCGTCACAGGCATAAACCGCATATGACCAGGGAAAAATAAGGAAAACCACCTTTCTTAGAACTTCAAATGAGATAAAGATGACGTACTGCTATTCATCAGTGTTAAAGAACATCAGCTATACAATCAGACTGAGCTTAGGAAGTATTTATAAATTAACAAGCTACTTTTGTACTTAAACCACAATATCCAAAATTAGAATAAAGTAACAAGTGATTCTTCTGAGAACAACGGGGGATTTTTTTAAGACTGCTATTTTTAATTAAATTAAGGGGGCTAAAGCTTTTAAAGCTTTAAAAAAGGAGACAAAACACCATAAAATAACATAAAAGTAGTTCAAATGACTCATTTGCTAAATCCAATGCTTTTGAAGTCATGTGATAACGTCACGTGAGGAACAGAGCAAACTAAGTCATTATTTCAAAATTCAGTCCTTTAAGACGGTTCACAAGAGAATCAGCAATGTCCATTTGAGTCAATGCATGGATGAATCATTCTTTGAGTTGGATCTTTTCAATGAATCGTTTGATCCGGTACAACTTACTGATTCAATGATCCAGTTGTTGCAGTTAACAGCTCACTGAAGGGAAAGAATGTCAGTGAAATCCAACTTAATTTGAGGTATTTTCATTTTTCAAAGTTATCAAAAGACTGAGTCATATTAACCACATTTATTATCTTTTTACGGTGCTTTTGAGTCCTTTCATAAAACTCAAAAGCTCCAGACCCCATTCATTATAAATAAATGGAAATGAGTGACTAATACAACCAACAGAATTTCTCATTTTGTATTCCAGAGAGGAAAGAAATACATAACACAATTGTCATTCTTGGGTGAAATTTAGACTACCTTTGAGAAACTCATTCAGAGCAAATAGATAGTTCACCCAAAAATGACAATTCAGTCGTAATTTACTCACCCTCAAGTTGTTCTGAACCTATATCTTCTGTTGGTAACCAAACAGTTGACGGTAGCCATTGACTTCCATAGCAATTTTTTTTCATACAATGGAAGTCAATGGCTACCATCAACTCTTTGTTCACCAACATTCTTCAAAATATCATCTTTTGTCTTCATCAGAAGAAACAAGCTCATACAGGTTTGAAACAACTTGAGGGTGAATAAATGATGACAGAATTTTCATTTTTGGGTGAACTATCCCTTTAAGGAACCACTAAAGCACCTGCATCTCTTCCTGTATTCTCAAAATCAGAAGAGAACAGGTCGCTTATCAGCCGGCTGTTTTTGGCTCTCGTTGACTGCTAAAGTTAACATCACTCTGGCTGATGCTTCCAGCTAGCGGAGACAGAGGAATAGCTTCTCATCAGTGACGCGCCAATCATTGTTGATTTGAAACGGCTGCGACAGCAAACAGTCGATAAAGTCTTTAGCGAGACAGCTCTCTGCAAACTCGTAGCCGTGTAATTAGCTCCCCCCTCAGTAACACCAGGAATCTCAACACAAAAGAGAAAGAGGCTGCGTCCTGTAACGGCCATCAATAAGGCATGGTGAGAAGTGTCACGGTGCCATCAAACACAGAGCTTCCTCTCTCTGCCACTAATGACTGCCTTTGCAAAGCAGTCTGTTAAAACGATAACAAGTGGCACGTGTTTCATCAGGCCCTAATGGTCCACCAGTGCCTTCCCAGGCCTGATGGGATTTTTGACAGCCAGACAAAATGTTGATTGGCCAAAAGGTAATGAGGGGGAAGGTTTGTGTCAGCAGCGCTGTAAAAAAAATGGCCAGCTATTTGGACTAGTGTTTCTCCACCAATAATGGCCCTTAAACAACTCAAAGATGTGACGATTTAAGGGGTCACGGCTTGTCAGAATGACTTTCGGTCCATTTGCCTGCAGCACAGGTCCACTGGTCCATGTGATCATAAAATACACACACGACCCCCTCTACAGTGTGTTTGGCTAGAAATGATTTCCAAAAGAAAGAAAATCCCCAATGAGATCCCATTAGCATCTCAATTGTTTCTTCTAGACAGCAATGCAATCAAATGTAGAGCAAAGTAAGGCTTTTAAATTAAAGTCTCCTATTCCAGTACTCCTCATGTGTCTCTAGAGTTTACAACCAAAGGCCAAAAATCTCAAACATTTATCATCAAATTACAGATAGACAGACAGACGGACAAAAAATAAAAAAAAATAAATAAATAAATAAATAAATAAATAAATATGTAAACTGCCATTCAAAAGTTTGGGATAGATAAGATGTTTTTTTTTGTTCACCAAGGATGCATTTACATGATCAACGGTACAATAAAAACAATAATATTGCAATTTTAATAACTGTTTTCTATTTTCATACATTTTAAAATGTAATTCATTCCTGTGATACAAAGCTGAATTTTCAGCAGCATTACTCCAGTCTTTAGTGCAACGTGATACTTCAGAAATCATTTTAATATGCTCATTTACTGCTCAAGAAACACTAAATATTATTATCAACGTTGAAAACAGACGTGCTGCTTAATATTTTGTGGAAACCATGATACTTTAAGGATTCTTTTGAAAGTTCAAAAGAACAGCATAATAGATATTTTGTGACATTATAAATGCCTTAATTTTTGATCAATTTAATGTGTCCTGACTCCTTAATCAATAAAAAATATAATTTTCTTAAAAAACGTACTGATCCTAAACTTTGAACAATAGTGTATAAATATTTATTTTTTTCTACAATCATTTGTGTCTACTGCTATTTCTTCTAAGGAAGCTAGAGCTAATTAAACCAGCTAGATCTGATTCAAACAAATACAAGCTGGTTTAAGCTTGTTTTTGTGTTTAAGCTTGCTTTCAGCAGTAAAGTAACACGTGAAACACAATTAATATCTCCACTACATCTCCTGAGCTATGAAAGAGCAACTTCTGAGAAACTAAACAAAATCACTCAAAACACCAAATAACAAGGGTTTAAACTTACCATGGTCTTCTGACACTGTATGCTAGTGCTGTTGAAGCGCAACGCAGTGACACTGTACTCCCTTCCCTGAATATAGAAGATACACTCGTAGTTCCTCTGCCCAGACTGAGGCTGCGGAAGATTCCGGGCCAACAAGGTGATGGGCTTCATGACACCAACAGGGATGTAGATCTGAGTGGACGGCAGGATCTGAGGACACTCCTACAAACCAAAACAAGAGGATAGTCTTCAGAAATTTTGTTTTTATATATTTAAAGAAAACGTGATTAAAGAGACTCCTAAATCACAATATTGAAAACTCAAAACATTAATAACTTTAAGGGCTCATTCTTGTTTATAGCACACATAATAGATTGCACATAACTCAGCGTTTATCTTCGTCATGTGTTTTTATACACAGAGACATCACATGAAACCACTCTACACAAAACATAATGACTCGCTATTATAATTTTGAGAGATTCAAATAACGGCACTGAGGTGCATCTAAAGAAGATCAAAAACACTTTTGATCTTACTACTCGAGTAAATGTGGCTATTCAGACATGGCCGCTCCTTCAGTGACGCCGCTAAATCAAGAGTGAAGGCGAGGATATGAAGGATGCGAGGAGGACTTCAAGGCCATCGCCACCGTTGTCATGCCAACAGATTGGAAAACCAGGGCACAGAGCAAGATGCAATTAAGCTTTTTGAGGGCGTGTGCCATTTTAAAGACTTGGCATCGGCACCCGAGTTATGATGCCAACTGTGCACTTTAACTAGGCAGCAGCAGAACCATGGGCACGAAATCTTACCCGGAAAGACCTCTGCTCAAATATAGACATGCCACGTCTAGTATTTGGCATAAGTGCATTTATATATCAAATTAAAAATTAAAATGTTCTGCCTGAAAAATAAGTAAATGGCATAGTGAGGTGGCAGCTGGATTTGCCCGCATGCTGTTTTCACAGACACATCTCATGTGCACCCTATAAAACCCAAACTAAAAACTCAAGCAGTACATGATGGAAGGATACAGCTAGATCAAAGCAGCAACCTTTCTATCGATGCTTTGATGCAGGAGGAGGAAAAAAACTTGTGGCATCACGAAGCATCAGGTGGTTGAGGGAATCTCACAAACTAGAGAACATGTTGGTGTCATATTTCTATACATAATGTATAATTATATACATAAATATTAATATTTATAATGATCATTATAATTATTATAATACTATAAGTTTTTCTAAATTTGCTTAGCTATTCAAAATTATAGGACAATTGGATTATTGGGAAATAATAGGATATATATATATATATGTGTGTGTGTGTGTGTGTGTGTGTGTGTGTGTGTGTGTGTGGGTGTGTTCTATTTCTTTTTTAAGATACATTTACACTTTTCCATTTTTATACAATGAACATAAGCATTGTATAAAAAGTGAAAAAGGTTTAAATATATCTTAATTAAAAAATAATAAAGATTAAATATTTATTTTATTAAAATGTATTCATTATATTAATCGATTACATTATAAATTAAATATTTTATGTACATAAATGTATATAGCTTTTTTGGTTGGGGTGACATATGACTCAAACAATGAATGAATGAATGAATGAATGAATGAATGAATGAATGAATGAATGAATGAATAATAATTAATTAAATGAACGAATGATACAACAATTTTATTAGATTCAAATTGTGACCTGGAGTTTGCAATGGGTCCAGTAATTCATGGTACTGAATGATTATCATATTCACGCATCATAGTATTTACACAGTTTTTCAAACAACAAATGCCCCCCCCCCAAAAAAAAATAACATGTACAGGTGATGTATGAAAGATGCAACACAGGGTAGCTCTTCCCCTGATCCATCCAATCACAGCCCGATAGAGCGTCTGAACTTGTTACCCTCATTTCCCATTTACCCTGCTGTGGTTCTAATTGAATGGGAGGAGTACGGAACACCAGCAGCGTTATTAAAATCTACCAGAGATATGAGCTAGCGCTGCCACGGCGAGGGCTCTGTAAACAAACCTGATGGGAAAGCCACATGCGGCTCGGTGACTCTGCAGAGTTCCATTGGGCTGCTGGTTTAATTGCCTCGGGCGGCAGTCTCCTTATTAATACTGTGCTGTGCTCTCGATTCGGTTGTGACTGAATAAATAGACTGTGATGCAGCCCCCCCCCCCCCTCGATAGAGCGAGCCTGTGTTAGTGTTCAATTACTGTGTGGTACACAAAGGTGAGGGTTTCACTGCTAATGAAAAGGTGCAATTTGTTCAGAGTCAATAAAGGCCTGTATGCTGAGCACAGAGAGCCCTTATCAGTTTCCCAAGAACGCAGCACACAAACCCAAAACTACATGTTCACTGCTAAAGGTTTAAAAGGAAATGTGTTTACGCCGCTGGTGACAGTCGGTTCCGGTCAGAATGATGCCTGCATGCTAAATACGTACATGTTTTCAAAGGCTGCATCCTAAGCACATATACAAAAACACAGTATTACCATGGTGCCTGTACCATGTCCAAACAACTGTTTGAATCTCATGAACACATGTCCAGTACACCATACACATATATGAGTGTGTTTGCAGAGTATATATTTTGAGCAGTTCATAAACATAAATATACTAAATACATATCAAATATGAATATATCAAATTATTTATTAAGTGTTGTGTATTAAGTTATTAAATTATAATAATCATATTTAATTGATATATAAATAAAAAATAAAAATATGTATTACATTGTATGTATTATATTAATCTATTACATTATAAATTAAATATTGTGTTTACATAAATGTATATAATAAATTTTTTTTTTATATTAAAAAGATATTACAAATGAAATAATTGTTTGTTTCGTATACATTTTAAGCAGCATTTTAAACATGTCATATACAGTGCACAGCATAAATTAGTACACCCCCTCTGAATAAATATAAAAGATGTATTTTCTTAATTATCACTAATATAATTCATGGAAAGATGGCAAAATTGAAATGTATTAAACATATACTTAATAAAAACAACACAATATATGCCAATATTTTCTGTAAGATATGTAAATTAGCCAATTTTGTTTAAATGAAGGATTGCAGAAATGAGTACACCTAACCCTTCTTGGCACTGAGTGTACAAGTTCATGACACATTTTCCCATCTGTCCGGTTTATCTCCTGGAGGATGACCTCCTTGAATGCTCTGGTCTTTAATGGGGAGTTTTGCTCGGCTCGTCTCTACAGAATCCCGCACAGCTGCTCAAGAGCGCTGAGATTGAGTGAAATACATGTCCGCTGAAGGATTTTCACCTTGGGAGAATGAATATCTTCATTGTTATGCTGAAAAAAATCCTAATAATGCAGGGAATAAGGGGAGGGTAGCATCTCCTGTTTCAAGTTTTTGTATTCTATCACACAATAGTGTGTGAATTCATGACAGTATTGATAAAGCACATCTCCCTCACACATTCAGCACTCATTCATCCCTATATAAAAGCTTTACTACCACTGAACGTCACTCTAACTCCAGCAACACCAGAACATTTTGGATGCTTTTGGATCTGAAATGATTGACTTGGTCTCTTGAGACCAGAGAGCATCTACCCTGGTAACAGTCTCTTCATTTAGCTGCCATCTGGCAAGCGCTTCCGTAGCATGATGGCAAAAACTGAGAGACTTAGGAGGAGTTTCTTCCCTCAGGCCATCAGGCTCCTAAACTCAGTCTCATAACATAAACATGACTCCATTTAATAATCACTTAATAATCAGTAAGATATTCATTATTCTCTACCATTCGTATTGCTTGCTATGTAAATACCCTCTACAACCTGTTTGCACATTCTTCTTGCACATTCCTGCTTATATTATTATTATTTATTAAGTCTACAGTATACTGTCCTGACCTTTTTTTTTTTTTTTTTTTTTTTCTACTTCATTTTTTTCTATACCTATATTTATGTATATTCTCTTGTGCTTGTATTTCATATAATTGCACTGTCCATGGAGCGGACCTGACTTACATTTCACTGCTGATTATATTCTGTATAATTGTGTATGTGACGAATAAAAATCTTGAATTTTGTATTCCCAGAAGTCTCTATTTTGTAAATATGGGCATTGGAAGAGGTTAAATGAGTTTATTTTGCTTTGGCTACAGAAGGTAATTCTAGTGATGACAGGAACCATGCATGTCACTTCTGCAGACTGCGTCATACTCTGTGAGATAAAGTCTCACTCTTTTCATAGCTTTTGCCGGCTCTGAGACACTTGCATGTTATATATCTTGCTCTTTTTCTAGCAAAAGTTCACTCATCACTAAATGAAAACTTAAAGCGAAGACCTGATTATTTCAGGAGGCTTGTCACAAGTCCATTGTTTTTGAATGTCGGAGCTACTTCTATATTTTCACACTTAAAACAATAATGTGGTATTCCTCTTGTAACATTGTCCTCTTTTATGCTAAGAAATAATTCACCTGGCAGTTCTCTCCCAAGTGTTTCCACTGCTGCCAGCATTAAGTCTGAGTATGATTCAGTGCGCTATATAACACTTTTAATTGTCAGGAAATTACTTGTCTTTAACAGTTTTGGTTCAATATGCTTAGCTGTTGATCAAAAATAGCATTAAAGCTATATACTTTTTTTCAGGAGGGTATACTTATTTTTGCAACACAACATTTGATCACTTTGATAAGAAAATCTTATTTTTCAGAATAATTTTGACATTCTTCTTTGGTGATTGATTAAGCCGGCTTGTAGGAACATTATATCTCCAAAGAAACATAACATAGAGTTTTAGAGGGGGGTGTACTCATTTATGCTGTGCACTGTATATATATATATAATGTTAACGTGTGTAATAACATGTGTATAATTATTTTCAATACTTAATTAAAAAATAATAATACAGTAAAGATTTTATACAATTATACACACATGTGAAATTATGGAATGTGAAAATAAAAATTGGTTTATACAGTAAAATAAATATATTTAAAAAATACTGTTATATATTTTCTGTATAAATTTTAACCAGTTCATACTTATAAATGTATTGTAAGAAACATACAGGGAATATTTTGTTTGAAGCAAATGAGGCCTAATTTTATTGATTTATTTTGAGGTGAAATATGACTTGAACAAGTTCTTGAAAGTAAAATGGTACATTTTGATTGTTAAAAAAGAACTGGTTGAACTATATCATCTACTAAAGAACCACTCCGTATATTAGATTCTGCTTTATTTACCATCATATTAGTTTCTATGGGAAATACAATTGGGCATATCTTCAAAGACCAATGCTTTGGCATCATTAGTTCATCATTAGTTCTGCTATCCCTTCACACTCAGCTTGTTTGTACGTTTGTCAGTTTGTTTTTTCACTAAACTGCCACGAAATCTAATTACCCTGATTAGCTTGGCTTCATTCCGAAAATAATCTGCAAATGTGACACGATGTAATTTAACAAAGTCTATTCAGCTTGCAACTGCGCGAGGCAAAGGGGAGAAATGATAAGAGTGTCTAAGAGCCAATCAGAGAAGAGGGAGAGCTGCTATCGGTCATGCTAAGCCACCTGACTGGTGCTGAGAGAAGCTTTGCTTGTGGCTCTGCCATTCGCTTCGCCAATCAAAACACACAAGTGGAGAACAGATAGCCGTAAACTACACATTTAATGAAACGCTCCAAACATCTGATAAGAAAAAGATGCCTTTTACAAGAAATGTGAGTCCAGCCCCATGGAAAAATGGAAATGTGTGTTTGAAAAGAAAATGAAAAAGGCATGGAAAAGGGGAATGGAAAGCAACATTTCAATATATAAACAAAGAAACAGATGGAGAAAGAGAGATACTTACAAAAATATCAAATAGTACTTCTCAAATAGTATAGTATTTCCATCAGATATCATTACTGAACTGTGTACCGCAACAATACATTGTGTAAGAGTAATAAGACTAAGAAAGCACAAGCGCTAAAGCAAAATGGAAAAAAACGTGGGAAACTATTTTATTAAGTACCCTGACAGGTGTCAAAACAGGGTTGAAAGAGCAGATCAGATTGCACACTTGCTGAGCACAACGGAATAATGGTGTACCGCAGAGATTCCTTTGAAGTGTTTCACGTTTTCTCCCTTTTACTGCCTTTATTTGCTTTGAAATGACTGTGGCTCCGGTGAGCCGGGAATCCAGGTTATCATGCGGTGTGCGCCCCCACAGCGCTGAATCACATAGTGGGAATGAGCTCGCAGCAAACTCACATGTTCAACTTAGAAAACTTCAAATCCGTCTGACTGATGCTGGAGCATTCCACTGCGGCTTCTGGAGCAATATTTCACACTGTGCTATACTGTATTATAGATGCTTGCACGGAATGCCAGAAAATTCCAGAATATGGTTATTTTTAGCATATTTAGCATATCTCTGGGAATAAGTCAAGTTGATGGTCTTGGTTCGTAACCAAAGGAGAAATGAAATAAAATAATGTGAGGTATTTGTAAATCAGATCAGCTATGATTTAACTAAAAACTATTACAATTTAAATGTATAATGTTTCGTTTTTACTTCCAATAGTCAAATGAGATTGAATAAATGAAATGAATGAAAAAAAAAAAAATCTGCTGCATTTTCTGTAAAATAACCATATCCTGGAATATTCTGTTGTTCTAAGTATGCATTTGTAATGCAGTATAGTACAGTGTTAAATATTGCATAAATAAAATATATATTAAAAAGTTTGTTTGTTTATTTATTTTTTAACACTATATTATACTACATTATAAAAGCTTGCATGGAATACTAGAACATTCCAGGATATGGTTACTTTACATATGGTTATTAATGGTTATTAGCCAAGAAATAAAATAAAATAAAACAAAATAATAACTTTTTTCAGCAAGATCAACTATGATTTGAAAAACACTGTTGCAAATTCAATTCAAAATACATTTTAAAGCATATAGTTAAAGTGAAACCAAAGAATAATTATATTTAATTATTTCCATTGATATTCACCAATATAACAATGGAATTGTCTCTTTTTATGCATACAAAATGCCAATTCCAGTCGTCTAATGACATAAAATAATCAACACAAGAGAATGTTTCAGGACTTCAAGTCTCGTGATTTGCTTTCGAAAACTTCCAACATATTAAAAACAAGATACAAGAATCGACACAACTGCAAAAGTGTTAGTCTGCATGTTAAACAGACAATGATAAAAACAAAAATGCAGAAGGAATACAAGCAAGCATCCTGTGTAAACAGTCCATTAGCTAGAAAAACAATACAAACAGCTTCTAACGATATTTATGATGTCTATTCAATGATTCACTCATCTGTGAATGTCTTCATTTGGGGACTTTTCTGAGCAAATATTGAAATATATGTGATGAATATCATGTAATTAATTTGGATAACATGGCTGATGTTTAGTATGAAACGGACATGGAAGCACAGAGAGCTGCAGTGTGCAGTGTGTAGTATAGGATTGTTGGGAAGCCGTGCGGAGGGAAAGAGGAGGGCTGATTTTTGGCTCTGGTAGCTGGCAGCGCTGCTCTGCTAGTCTGCTGTTTGTTTTGCTCAACTGCTGCCTCTAGCAATGCTCCTGCAAGCAAAACATGATATCTGCTGCTCTTTTCTTCCTCGTTCTCTCACATTCTCTACTTCTCTCTCAGTCTAAAGAAGCTGTGGGGCGATGCAGAGACGGTGCTCATGGAGCGTTAAGCAAAGTAAAGCCCACACTGCAAACATAACAAATGCAGCCCACTTCTGTGGATCATCCACATTCACTCACTTCTGATTTGGAAATGGATTTAAATCACATAGGAACAGAATTTGTGTTCGAACCGTTTAGGATGAATGTTCTACACTTACAAAAAAGCATTACGGTACTACGGTATTATATCAGACAGCTACAGTAGGAGTAGATGTTTTTTTAATATGATCGTCATTCAGTACCATGGAAATGTCAGACAAGTGTAGCACAAATGTACCAAAAAGTGTTTTAGATATAGTACCATAGTATTCTTAGAAGTACTTCAGAGAACAATCTCTTTATAAAAAATAAATAAATGATACCCCCCATGGTACAGTGATGGTATTACTATGGTACTTTAAAATATACCATGGTACTAACCTGTACCACAGTATTTATACTGCACTCCAGGGTGCTTCCAATAATACCATGGACGGTACAGAAACCATGGTACTGTAGTACCTTAGTACTTTTGATGTAAATACAGAAGTGTTATTTTGGTATTGGTTATATACTATTATCGTATTTATTCATGTTTTGAATTGGCTTTTTTATTTTCAGGTTTTGTTTTAGTAATTGTTATGTGCGTGTCATTTTTATTTTTATTTATTCGAATTTATGCTTTGATATTTTTATTATTTGCTTTAATAATAATAATAATAAAGTTACAAAATATATAAAACATTATATATATTATATATACGCTTTATATTTCAGCTCATTTAGTTGCAGATTTCAGTTTTAGCAGTCTTACTAATTCTGCTTAATTTATTTCAATTAGTTGCCAACTTTTTTTGTTAGTTTTATTAAAAGTAATTAAAAATTAAATGTTTTTTGTTTTATTTGTATTGCAACACTAAAGAAAATACAAAAAAAATCGTATCTAGCCCAAACTTGGCAAGCAAACAATCAATCAATCAATCCACCAATCTATTATTTTCATTTTTCTTTTTTTGTGGACATGGTACCATGGTAGTCCCAATTATATATTTTTTAAATACCACGGTACAAGTATTTCAGTACCATACAGAACCAACTAAAACAGTGCTATTGATCTTACCATCCCTAAAGTGGTTATGACTGGTTTAGTTCTGAGGTTACTCACAGTACTTCATCACAGCTATTGTTAGGGTGTATTAGGAACAACAGCGCTGCATTAGCTGGTCGTTCACGCTTATCACTACTGACTGAGTG
This sequence comes from Ptychobarbus kaznakovi, assembly GCA_027422405.1. NCBI lineage: Eukaryota > Metazoa > Chordata > Actinopteri > Cypriniformes > Cyprinidae > Ptychobarbus > Ptychobarbus kaznakovi. Next base: position 5,240,232 of record CM049794.1, read on the forward strand.
CTTAAACAACTTGACAAGCCTGTTATTACATCTAACCAATTACTATCAACAATTCAAGGGCAGCATCACCTAAATTCTTTAAATCCTAGTAGCGTTTTTAATTACATATTTTGGCTTATGTAGGGTAACAGATGAGGAACTGAGCTGCCATCTAATTAGGCAGTCTGGAGCTCGTTGACTAGTAAGGGCCAAACGGTGAGGGGAAACAACTCGTGGATCCATCCACTCTGAGAGGAGCCTGTTGTCGAATGAAAGGGACTTTGAAGTCTAAAAGGGCTTTAGAGTGTCCGCCCACACGGGGCTCGAAAATAGAGCGCCACTCAAAACTTAATACAAACCGATATGTGTTAGCAAACCTGGAGACCAGTTACTCATAGTGATATTGATTATATAAGACATTTCCATATGGCTACTAGGGAAAATACAACACTTTAAAATTGACAAGTGGGTGAGCGTTGCAGTATTAAGGAACAGGCTTTGGGTTCACCTGCCTTGGACTGAACATACTTCTCAGAGGGCATTCAGATATTGAAATGCTATATATATTTAGAGATGTTATTTTTAGGAAAAATATTGAGATTTTACTGTGAGACAGCATAAGCACAACATGTTTTCAGTATGCTAATCCAAGTACTACTGCCAAAAAAAAAATCAACAAATATCAGTCACAATCTGAATGTGTGTGGATGAAGAGACATTTTGAAGGAAATTATTTTAGAGACAAAACAGAGATGATTTCAACGTGCACACATGCAAACAGCTAAAGCAGAACCAAAAAAACTGTGCAAAACACAACACAACTGCCAAAATATCCACCTAAATGTGTATGGATGAAGCAACCATGCTAAAAAAAAAACAGCTAATTAATGTAAAGATGCAACTTCTCTGATATGATTTTGCCATGAAAACATGCTAACAGCTTAAGTATGCTTTTAGAATGCTAACGAAAGCACTGCCATAAAAAAATATTCAACAGAAAACATGTATACGCAAGTAAAAAATCTGTATAAGCTACATTGTGTCATGAGTTGTCGTCGAGGAATAAGGACAGCAAACAAAGATGCATACATCCAAACAGACTTTACTGAGAATACGGGCCGATAATGGAGAGATTCGAATAAGGAGTATAAATACACATGGTAAATGATGGAACTAAACAGGAACAGCTGGACAAGGATTGACTAATCAGAAACCATGGTAACTAATGAGAGCTCATAACCCACATGACAAACTGAACTAAACAGAAAAAAATGTGACACTTTTCTAATTGCTAATTATTGCTATTTGCTACACAATGGCTAATTTATTATGTAGCATGAAAAGGTTTTGCATTCTTAGCAAATACAGTGAAATGCAGTAAAAATCCTAATTGCTAAAACTGGACTAAGTTAAAGCAGCATGAGAAACCCGGTCCTGGCCCCGTATTCTTGGGCACCACCCAAGAAGTTGCAAGTGCTCGCGCCATCTCCTTGACTCCTGAATGTAAAATTCATCTTTGGTCTCCATTAGGCAGACAGACGCTGAGGCATCTGGAAATTAAGATTTAATACACTTTGAATAATTAAAGCCACAGATCAGTGGAAGCTTTAGATCCCTCCGAGAGGCCCAGTGCCAGAGAGAATGGGGCTTTGAGCTCTACTCGCAACACAGCGGGATGGACCGGCATCAAACAACAAAGGTGAGGGTGCATGGCGGGGTCCCTGTTTCTGCTAATTGCCTTTCTGATTTATTGATTAATTACGATGAACACTTGTTGTCGTTATCCCGAGAGGATGAGGCGACGGGTAGGATGAAGGTAGCATTTGATTTAGAGTAACTCGAGGAACTGAAATGGCACGAGGTGAGGCATGCGTTCTTGGCACGGCTGCTGGAATACTGATCCAGAGACCGGCTTCTCTGAGCTCCGTCCTCGGCCGGGATCAGAGGCATGGGAGACGGGAATTTTCAGAGTGTTTGTGGGAGCTGGGCAGAGATTTGAGAGAGGGAATGAGTGAGAGAGAAAGAGAGAGAGGGAACGAAGGATGAAGAAACACCTGACAGCCAAACGGGACAGAAGGTAAATCAGAGCTGGATGGAGTTTGGAAGCCAGAAGTGGATGCTGCTCTCCACATGCAATAGGAAACAAAGACCAGATCAAACCTGTGCAAGTGCAATTTAGTTTAGTGCTAAAGGTTGTGAGGAATATATGGCTATCCCATTAAGAATCTAATTCAGTGTTCACGTATTCTATTCAAATTATGCATGTTCTATAAGAGAAGATTAAATCAAGGTCTGACACAAAAGCATCACGTCCTATATAACGGAAAACTAAGATGCTGCAAATTGGAACATGGCACTATGTTTGGACATGAAAACAAAATATAGGACGTCTTGGTCATTTCTCATCTCAACTGTAAGATAAGACATATCCAGGTCACAATTCACCCAAAAATCAAGAGCAATACAAATTATTTTAAAATGATATATTTAAGAATATATATATATATGTATATATATATATTAGGGCTGCACGATTATGACAAAAATCATAATTGTCGATTATTCCCTTGAAATTGTAATTGCGATTATTATTTACGATCATTACAATTTACATTGAATGTTGTTTATACCATTGTTTGAAGCAATCAGATGCCATATTTTTAGATGAAAATAAACAAGCTGAAAACACTCTAACTGAAAAACGTCAGTATTAAGCCTCAAATGTGAACTATACATTGGATTGGTTTCTTTAAATAAAAAAGTTAAATTATGCATGCTATTATAATGCTATACTAAAACTAAATATTCTTGTAAAAAGAAAAGAAAACATCGTAAGCACACAGAATAACATAAGTGGATTTTGAACGATTAATTGCTGCTTTGAACGATTAAGTAATTGTGGCATCCGTAATTGTAATTGCAATTAGAAATTCAATTAATTGTGCAGCCCAAAGATATATATATATATATATATTATATTGTATTATTGTAAATAATATAATATAAAAATAAATCATATTGTGCATAAAGTAAATTAAGCTTTAAAAATATTTAAATTACTATTATTTTACAGCAACATTATTGTCATAAAAATAATTAACAAAAATTGCCCCAAATTATCATTACCATAATAAGTTTGGATGTGTTTTTTAGTCTCATTATTCTTATTGGTGAGTTTGATTAGATTCTAATTACAATAAAACAGCATAAATCTGCATAAATATAATTATTTTGTGTTACAGTAATGATAATTAGTTTTGATTTACAGTAACATAAAATGTGCACCGTTGTCATAAAATATAATCGCAATTCACAATTTATTATTGTTATTAGTTAACATTATTATATAATAATAATAATAATATATGGGGTAAACTATGACTTGAATAAACAACTGGTTAAAGATAATATTCAACCAGTTACTTTTCCAAACATTAATAAATCAATACATTTTCTGTGGATGCTCACAAGACTCAATTCCTATTATTATTAGTTTAAAGCTTTATGGACCAAACACATACTTTATAAAAGATCTAAAAATGAAATTAAAGGCTCCGGTGGCAAAGTGAAATCTAAATGTCTTCTCATTTTTAATGAAGTCTCTCAAAGCAAGAAGGAAGAAAGTATAAACACGATGGATGTCCTGATAAAAACTGATCAAACTCAACTGTGCAGCTTTCATATTCGGCGGCAGCATATTAGTTATACTGATTATGTGATATAATAGCCGGAGAATATACCCTTCTTTCAAGAAGACAAAAGAACGACTTGTTTTTGGTGTCTGTGTAAGCTTTCTTTGAATTATCTTCCTGCTGACAACTATATTACGGTCTTATGTACTCGTACCACCCAGAAAAGCTTTTGAAATGCTATGGATAAAATATTTGCGGGAAGCAGCGCAAGTTATTTTATTACCAAACAACAATGTAGGTACAATAGCTTTGAGCAGAAAGCTTTTAATGCTAACAGCTTCAAATGAATTATGAGAGCTATATACTGTTCTATTTACACTACAAGTCTTAAAACCACACATGCACCCAACTGAGGCCAAACACCCCCACAATCCTTTGCTGTTTCTGCTATTATCATGGGTGACATGTCTTTGTTTATAAGAGCAAACGCAAGGCAGAGCATTACTGAATCGCACGGATCCCACGGGTGCATCGAGCAGTTCCTTGGCGATATACCACTCTATGACTTATTTATCAAAACCCCCATTTGTCTCATCGGAGACGCACACTAATGAGTCTCAAATGAGCGGGAGAACGCAGCCGTAACACCAGTTTCATCATCCTTAAAACAAACTTCATTCATTACGCTTATGAACAGGGCGGCTGTATCTCAATAGGGTTGGATGAAAGCGGCTACGGCAATCTTGGGTTCCCAAGGTGGGTCAGCAGCTTTCATTCAGTCTCTCTGGTCCATTTACAGACCACCAGTGTTGGCACATTATGAGCGTGCCTGCATGACAACACATGCTGTATAGGCTGGAAACAGAAAACAGCGTGATGCACACCGACTCACTATTAATCCAAAAGCGATGCTGAACGCAGGACACATTTCAATATTCCGGCTCTGCACGACCTTCGGTGCGGATCTGTGAAATGGTCGGGCACTTTTGGCACTAGTAAAGGGCAAGGCCACTGTCCAAGTGTGACTAAATGAGCTACTGGCCGACAGCTGGGTTCCCAAATAACGAATGCTGGAACAAATGTGTTAGCGGTGCTATTTGTTTGTTTGTTTATGTTTATTTATCCTTGTGGATTCCTCAAGTGTGGCTTACTGAAGCAATTTTCCGCCTGGTCAGATTTAATGTGTTCCTCTGTTTATCCGCTGTCAGGCAAATGTTGATTTATATACATTTGATTTTCAAATGTGACTCATTACGCTCTGTGACTGCATGGTTTATCTTTCATGTCTTCGCGAGGATGTTTGGCTACTTTTTAAGGTAAGGATGTTTAGAGACTGAGGTTTAAAAATGGCAGAGATAAATTAATTCTGAAAAGGACTGAAGGAATTATATTTGGGGTCGTATATGTGGAAAATATTGCCTATAACTCATTTAAAGAAAGAAAGAAAGAAAGAAACATATTGTTATTATTTTTATGAATTTCTCCTCAAGTGTGGCTCACTTAAGCAATTTTCTGCTTGTTCAGATTTAATAATAATAATAATGTTTTTTTTGTTAAAGGCTTTTGAATCACTTTTCTAGAGTGATTATTGTGATATTAATTTTAAATAAAGATTTATCTGCAAATACAGTTTCTATAAATACGACCACAAAAATCCTGTATTATTATTACTTTAAGAATCGTTTATTTAAAGCAGTATAATACAAATTATTGTCATTAAAAATATTGATTTGTTTACTTAAGGGTTATTATCATTATTATTATTATCAAACAGTATAAAAGTAGACTCTGGAATGACAACATGGAGCACTGGTATTAACCTTATGTTTAATTTTGTAGTCATCACCAGACGACTTCTAAGATTCTAGAAATGCTGTCTAGGCAGGCACCTTCACTCGCTTTTGAGACCCCATTGCAGATAATAATGAAAAGCAATCTCCGAAATCTCACTTCAACCACTGGTTATTAACCGCCGCTACCTGAAGATACCAGATCCGAAACACCTATCCTTCACTCCCTGCCTCAATTCCACACCTTCACCCACAAAACCCTAGCAGGGTCTCCCCTTCATCCTCCACCCAATAAACACCACACTACCAACCTCCATGTCAAGAGCATTTTCTAGTGTTTATTACTCTCTACACACGTCATGGCAACTTCTTCATGGCCTCATGTCAGGATATGACGTAATGACATCTAGCTGCTGTCCAAATGAATCATCTATAATACAATAATCTAGGCGTAGCACTAACTGTCAAAGTTTCCAGCTGAAGGATTATACTTAATGAATTTACATTTACATTTATTTATGTAGCAGACGCTTTTAACCAGAGCGACTTAAAAAATAAATTTGCTTAATAAAATAACATCTTAATGAAAAACTGTGTCCTTGATATTTGCATTATGCAGTAACCATTCCACAAAATCAATAAAGCTACCGAGGCCCTTATACATTATGAATATAGTCAAGGACAAAGGGTTAAAGACATTTTGCTGCACATTGCGCTTAACAGCTTTCTTTAGCGTTGACTGTATTCACAATCCATGTAAACAAAAAGAAACTATTTAAATAAATACAAATTAATTTAAACAATTAAAATCATGAAAACTGAAAAATAAAAACAATGTAAAAATGTTGTTATTATTATTAAATACTACTACTAATAATAACCAATATTATTATTTGAATTGTTGGTGTTATTTTTTAAATAATAGTAATAATAATAATATAAATTAACCCGTTAACTGTCACCCCCCCCCCCCCTTTTTTTAAATAGACTTGAAAGTGCACTATTTAAAGTTCAATTGTTATAATTCATGAACGCTTTTGAATACAGACCTAAGGTTGGTCTCTTTTTGAAGATAATCAGCAGATTATTGCAGAAGTGAAATCATTTCAAAAAAAATTACTGTAAATAAATTGTACTGTACTAATTTTATTTTATTTTATATAAAATAAATATTTTACAAAATAGGTTTTAATCCAAATTTGGCAAAACATTAAAGCCATATGTCTAACTTCCAAATTTTAAGTTGATATATAAAAAAATTGAGGTTACTATGCAATTTTGTTTAGGCATTATACCACAAACAGCCATCGGGTGCCATCCAAACCCCATTTAATTTTAGTAATGCATTTTTCTGTCGAATGTATACATTTCTCTCTCCCTTTCCGATGATATGTATTTTGTCAAGATTATAAAAAGTTTTGATTCTCTAAGACCGTAATACATTTGGAATATGACACCTCCCACTAAGGGGGAGGAGCCCGCTAAAATATTTTAAATTACCATTTCTATGGTAAAGCAATGTCCGATTTCAAAAGCGGTTTTCACAGGATGAATTTAAGCTTTCAAATGATATATAATATATGATGATTACTAAAATGTGATAGGAAAAAAAAGAAACAAATATAATTTTTGTGTCAAAGGTCAGAGCTCCTGTTATGGTGTATATGTTTTGAGGTGCACTCTTGTCATAAATTAATCTATTTCTGCTCCTACATAATTTTTAATAACAAACAGGGGCAAAATATATTTTAGGAGTCTTGGACCTTTCCAACAATATATAGTTTGTCATGATTAGATTAGGATTTAATTGTAATATATTTAAGTAAATTTAGGCGTCCCGTATACGGGACGGTGACAGTTAAGGTAGTGTATATTATAAGACTTACATTAACAAAACTTACAGTGTACAGCAGTGGCTACTACTCATACAAATGCATTGAGATGGGATCTAAGATCAACTAATACTAAGGAATTGGATACTGCAGCACAGAAGGAAGGTGCTTGGGAGTGAACAGCGATAAGGCTGTGTGGAAAATGGTAAACATTTATGTACATTACACTCAAATGCCCCTCTCAATGGCGAAAGCGCTGTTTAACAGCTGCAGAGCGCGTGAAAAGCCCCCTGGTTGACTCAAAACGGTTTGAGATACAAATGCTCCCCTGAGATGACTTCGGCAGCCGAGAACGGGCATGTGGAGGATTGATGTGTGTGTGTGCGTCAGTAATCATAACCCACAGTACACGCGTAATGCCTCCTTGCACACTTCCAGTGCTCATACGAAAAGGAGGGAGAGATGTGATTGATATTGGTTTTTATGCAAATGTAGCATTTGTAAATGTACAACACGATACAATTTGCATAGTCATTCAGTCAGTGCTGTTTATAAGAGCATTAATCCAGCGCCGCTCTCCTTAGAACAGCTGCTCACACAAAGCCAGCGCAAAAAGAACAACGCTCGCAAATGGGACATGACCGCCCATGTGTGCATCTGCACCCCTGGATTTGTTGGTGATGTGTCGCAAACATGAAAAGCAATTTTCGTTTAAATGAAAGGCGAGATGTGTGCAGAAAGTGCTTTGCGTGTAAATGTATTTATTGTACTGGACAGACTGACCTCAGACATGTTGACGCGGCCCTCCTGGAAGGAGCAATCGTTGGCATTTTGGGTACACATGTGTCGATATTTGCACCAGTGGCATGGAAAGGAGCCGTTCACACAGGAGAGGCACCTATCAAGAAGAGACAGCGAGAGAAAGAGTATTATTCAGTTATTAATGGCCACATATAGATGCATTGTATATCAAACCATGAAACTTTAAAACTACTGTACACACTCACATATTTCTCTGGTTATATCATTAACTTGTTCTCAGAGCACTTTCACAACTACATAGCAAAGCCCTAACACCAATCCAGAACACCCCGGCAACCGCATAGCAGCGCACTAAAAATTATTCAGAACTCATTAGAACCCATCTAGCAAAGCGACAGCACTCAACAGAATGCCCTAACAACTGTATAGCAGCACACTAAAACTACCCAAAACACCTCAGCAATAACAATGTGCTAAAACACTCAGGACACCTTAGCAACACCCTAACAACAACTCAGTAATACAACAACAACATTTGTATAGTAACTTACAAACAACCACTAAGCCCTAGCAACCACAACTCAGTAATAACAACAAAGCACTGGCAACCGCCCAAAACACCCGATCAACTGCACAGCAATGTACTAAAATGTGTGTAACACCTTAGCAATACCACAGAAACAACTCAGAACACCATAACATTCATATGACTCAATAAGCACAAAGCCCTAGCAACCACCCAGAACACACTAGAAACCACACAACAATGTGCTAAAATGCACACAACACCTTAGCAACTCCCCAGTAACGATGCAGAACACCCTAGCATTCGTACAGCAACTTACTAACAACCACTAAGCCCACCCAAACCACCCTACCAACCAAACAGCAATGTGCTAACACAACCAGGACACCTTAATAGCAACACCATAGAAACCATCCAGAACACACTTGCAAATACAGCAATGCACTAAAACACTCAAAACACCTTAGCAACACCCCAGCAACAACTCAGAACACCCTAGCAGCAACCTACTAACAATCACAAAGCCCTAGATACCACCCAAAACACCCTAAAAACCAAAACTCACTAACAACATAGCAACAATAGAACAATGAGCTAAAATGCTCAGAACACCTAGCAACACTCCGAAGACCCTAGCAACCACATAATGTACTGATACAACCAGAACACCTTAGCAAAACCCTAGCAACAATATAACAATGAGCTAAAATGCTCAGAACCCCTTACATTACATCACATTAACACCCACTCCAAAGACCCTAGCAACCACATAATGTACTTAAACAACCAGAGCACACCTTAGTAACACCCTAGCATCCACCCAGAACACCCTAGCAACAATAAAAAATGAGCTAAAACATTCAGAACACCTTATCAACACCCTAGCACCCATTGAGAAGACCCTAGCAACCACATAATGCACTGAAACAATAAGAAAACCTTAGTAACACCCTAGCATCCACCCAGAACACCATAGCAACCACAGAACAATGAGCTAACACATTCAGAACACATTAGCAACACCCTAACACCCACACAGAAGACCCTAGCAACTACATAATGCACTGAAACACTAAGAAAGCCTTAGTAACACCAAAGCATCCACCCAGAACACACTAGAAAACCACATAATAATGAGCTAAAACACACAGAACACATTAGCAACACCCAAGCACCCACCCAGAACCCCCTAACAACTCCATAAGAACACACTAAAACTCTGAACACCTATGCAACCATCTGTCAGTGCCCTAGCAACATGCTAAAGACACTTAGACCACTATTTATTAATTTAGCGCCCTAGCAACCACCCATTACACCCTATTTCCAAGATGTTTTTTCAAATGAATCTAGTTCTTTTATGTCCTCTCTTTCCCTTTCTCAACACTTTTCATCTTTCAAGCAGAGGTGACGGAGAGCAGGTGGTGTGAGATGGACAGAGAGTGAGACAGATCAAAGACAGAGTGAATGAACGCTCTCATCAAAAGACATCAGAAAAGAAACCAAAAATACACAAACACAATCCATTCATTTAGGTATTGCACACGGAAAAAGACCATAGAGAGAAAAGCTTCACATTCAACAGTTTAAAATGACTCATTTACATCAATAACACTGATGATTTGTTCAGTGAAGACATTTAACGACTGAGCCCACATTTGACAGAGTTGGCACCTCAAGGTGAAAAAAATAAGAATGCCAGACACGTCACAAACAACACTGATCTGTCAACTTTCCACACATCGCACCGAGACAAAGGTGTAGGTTGGTTTCGTTGCTATGGTTACAGAGGAAGATTTTGTTGGCGTTTGGCAGGGGAGGACAAGGACTCTGATCTGTACTCTAGTCTCAGAGTCATGTCTCAAAAAGGCATAATAGAAGAGTTGCGTGGGAGCAGTTTCTTATCACCCATTCGCCATGAACTCCAGAATGAATTGAGCTTGACATAAGTGGTGGAAGCAGATTTGTGCAGCACTTCTAAACCATTTCACAACTGTATATTAAAGGTGAAGTGAGTAATTTCTGCACCACTAGTGTCACCAAATAGAACAGATTTTGCAGATTTCCTTTCTGCCATTGGACATTAAAGTCAAAATGAAAAACTGTTAAAAGTCATTTCATTTTTTGTTTTATTTAAATGCATATTAAATAATGCACACACACACACACACACACACACACACACACACACATATATATATTTATGAATTGCATTTTTACTATAATTATGAATCTATTGTATTATGATTTTAATAAAATGTAAGCAAATCAATAAATATTATAATACTATAATTCTATAATACTATCGACCTTTTTCTTGCCATAAAAATGGGTACGGCCATTTGTAAATTCTATGGGTCTAGCTTCCGGTCTCATCCGCGTTCAAAACAGTTTGATTTGCTGCTTGATATTGAAAATTGGTGTGTCACCATATTATTTGAATGTATTATCTTAATTATGAACACACTGGCTTGTAGTGCAAACAGTTTTACCGTTTACTGCACGTTGTTATTCTTCTCGTTATTTACTTATAGCGGCTAATAAACCGGAAGTCTCGTCCGTAGGCTTACTTCCGCGTTGAAGAAAAAGGTAGATAGAACTGTAAAGCATTTCATAATAATTAATATAATAATTCATGTTATTTTCATATTTATTAAGAATTATGAAATTTGACATTTGTATATTAGAATATATTACAACCAGACAATTAATTGTATTTACTATTTTTGTTATTTTTATTATTATTATTATCATCATCATCTTCAGAATAACATGCTCTAATGAATCGTTCAGAATATTGTGCATTAATTAAACGGTGTTGTTTTTAAATTCATGATGAGTTTAACAAAAAAGTATTTTAATACACAATGAAATACAAAGGGACCTGGAACATCTTTAAATTACTTCATTAAATAAAGAAACCAATTAGCTAAAATAAAAAGACCTTTGAGCGCTACAACTCAAATGCTGAAGTACGGTCTACACACAGTGTTTCTAAACACACAGAATTTTAAAACACACTCCGTGAGCTGCATGGAGCTCACCGCTCCCAAATTCTCCTCAGACGCCCAGTGCTTTTCTCATATCATGAAAAGGCTTCTGCGGTCAGCGAGAGCGTCACAAAGAGGCGAGAAGTGCGCTCTACGCCTCTTCCCCTGTCTGTGCCAAATGTTCAAAGGCTTACGCTCACGTCCGCTGCTGGTGCATGATAAAGCTTTCTCCTCACTCCGCTCCGACTACATGAGACACAAGAGTTGCTGAATTAAGAGAAATAGAGAGATTCTAAGGGAGAGGAATGAAAAAGAGGGTGCGAAAAGGATGAAAACAAGGATGCAACAACAAAAAAGGAAGAGAGAGAGAGAGAGAGAAAAAGAGAGAGAGAGAGAGAGAGAGAGAGAGAGAGAAAGGGAAGAGAGCAGAGCAAAACAGGCTAGAGGAAGAAAGAGAGGGGAAGAAAGAGGAGAAAAGAGAGAGGCGCAGGGAAGCAACCACTAATGAATGTCACATTGGCACACTTTGATCTTGTATTATTCAGATCGTACTTCCTGAAGAGGCACCTACATTACAACCTATCATTGATGACACGCACCTCAAAAGCGCCATGTCATCCTCCTTACTGCCAGAACTGTGAAACAAATCAAACACTTTTCTTTCTTTCCCCCTGAACTCCACTGAAATAAAATGAAATATTCAATGTTACATTAATTATCATTTAAATTTACACAAAAAAATATTTTTTTTATCTGTTAATATGTACATTATATATTAGACATATGCAAGTCTAATGATAATGGTAATAACCAGATGTCGCAATTATAAATGTATACATATACATGTACATACATTTAAAAAAATAATAACAAATAAATTGTATTTTATTATAATTATGGTGCCATAAAAAATTATAGCAAATAAAAAATACATTAAATGAATATTACACATTACACTTTAAAAATAAATCACACATTTTATTTTTATTTACTTTTAGTTCTTTTAGTGTTATTATTGTTGTTGGTATTCAAATGTAAACAAAAATAAATTTGTTAGCACACGTTAGTTTGTAGTTTATATATTTGATATGTGCTGATATTTAATAATGATGAAATTCAATGTGGTGCAAACCTCAAAAAAACTAAATAAAATGTAAATAAATAAATTAATTATTATTATTTTAAAAAAGAAAATAGTTTGCATGTGTTAATCTGTACATTATAAGATTCAAGATTCTTTATTATTGTCACTATACTAAAAGTACAGCGAAATTAGAGCAATCCGTACAGTGTAATCACACATACAATTAGTGCAAGCTAAACATCTAAAAAAAAAAAAAATAAACACACACACACACACACAACAGTAGAAGCAAAACAAACAGTCAGATATTACACAGAAATATTGCACGGTGAGCAGAAAGTGCTGCATGATATTGCACACAATAAAAGAGAGGTAAGTGCAATAGAATATACGCACAACACAAGCTGAATAATATACGATGCAAACTTATACTAATAGACTAAATAAACACACCCAGAGGTATTACAGAGGGTGTTGTTAACCTATGTCGGTTGAGATATAAGATGCCCCATCAGATTGGTGCAAGTATTTGACATGCAAGTATAATGTTGCTAAGCAAACTTGGCAAACAATGATAAGACTCACAAGATATCAGACATCATAATTACGTGGTGCCAAACCTGAGGCTTTAACATGCACACACACACACAGAGAGAGAGAGAGAGAGAGAGAGAGAGAGAGAGAGAGAGAGAGAGAGAGAGAGAGAGAGAGAGAGAGAGAGAGAGAGAGAGAGAGGGACGGTCTATTCAACAGTGTGTCTCCTGTGCCACACGCATGGGCTCTTTTCATATTAAAATGCGTGAGCTACTGCTAACCTTTCAGCCTTGCGAGTGCTTTATCGCTTCAACAAAAGCCACCATCTATCTGTCTTTTTTCAGATTTTCCCTCCTTATTCACTCCGTGCTCCTCTTGTTAAAAATGCATCGGGCCTCTCATATGCTCGATTAAGCTGTACCCTCCCCTTGTCTCATGCTAAACTCTAATATTGTTACGCTGCATGTAAATAGCTAGCAGGGTAATTTGCCGTGCCAAGCAGGCACCCCTCTGCCACACACACACACACACACAGAACAGAGACCATGTGATCGTTAGAGACAAATCGTGTGCCTTAGTCACACTCACACACACACACACGAGAGCACCAGGTGAGCACTTCATCGCGTCCAGCTTTAGATGAAGTGGCTGTGTCGCTAATGGGACAGTGCCATGCTAATGTAAACCACGCTGCGGTAGAGAAGAGCACACAGCCTGATTTAATGAAAGAGAGCAGGACAGGACAGGAGACACTGCAGCTCAAAACATCTGGAGCTACTCCTGCCTGGAGCACAACCTGTTGTCTATCCGGAGAGAGGCGGGAGAAGAAGAGGAAGAGAGTGAGAGCCATGGGACAGAGAGAGAGAGAGAGAGAGAGAGAGAGAGAGAGAGAGAGAGAGAGACTGGAAATAAGGTCAAGAGAATGAAATGGTGGTGGTGGGATCAGTATAGATTGTGAAGAGGCTCAATGACATCATTACTGATATCTTTATTTGTCATTGATCCGAGAACAGAGGAAGGTTGGATTTCAACGAAGGAACGTGAGCAAGAGAGAGCGAGTGATGTAAGAACTGCAGGAATATAACTCATGAGCAGTAAAGCTGGACGGCTGAAGTCAGGGATGCTCATGAGTCGTTAATTAAATGACATTAAAAGTCTGATCTCATCCCTGATCTCAGCAAAAAACTGCTAACGGCACACAAAAATAACATCCCTCTCTCAATCGGAAGCAGTAAACACACACAGAGCACGGTCCCATAAAAATACACTTGTCTTAGTTTGAACGAAAGAGAGATGTGGAGGAAGAGAGTTAGGACGACAGGAAGCTGCCTTCTCTCTTTCCCGTGTGAGACTTACGACTGATGGACACTGCAGTTGTAGAAGACAAAATCCACGCTGGCAAACTTCTTCCCCGTCTCCTTGGATTTCAGATAGAGCTTCACCACCCGCTTGTCACCTGCCAGCAGACACACGGTGAGCTTCAGCAGTTTCTAACAAGCGTTAGGAGGCTTTTAAAGGAGTGTGCGCATGTCGCCTTACCCTGGTTGCGTGTGATGGGAGCGATCTCCCGTGCAGAGGGGGACAGGCAGTATATACGTCCCCCCATGACGTGTCCCTCCGTCTCAGTGTAGTCCTCAAATGAGCAGTTAACGCCTGCAGCCAGACTGGGGATGTTCTGAGCCTGAAGAACCAGCTGTAGAACCAAACACAGACCAGGAGATAGGAACAGATTTCACTTCCAGTACTTTATTGGCATGACAAACACTGAGCATTTGTACAAAAGACACCTGGACTTTCATATCCAGATACTATCTGGATATTTTTAACTGTGTAGCATCTACATCACATTTCTTATGAGACTCTTGCTGATAGAAACTAGAAGAGAAGAAAATGGGACAAAATATCTATCTATCTATCTATCTATCTGTCTGTCTGTCTGTCTGTCTGTCTGTCTGTCTGTCTATCTATCTATCTATCTATAAAAAGATTGCACGTGTTAATATGTGCATTATATATTTGACATATGCAAGTCTAACGCTAATGGTAATAAAAAGACAGGAATCAGATGTCAAAATTATAAATGTATATATTAAAAAATAAATTATATATAAAACAAGCAAACAAATAAATGTTGTTATTATTATTATTCAACATAATTTAGATATTGGAATTATGGTACCATAAAAAATTATAGTAATTCAAAAATGCATAAAATTAATATTACTAATTATAGTACAATCCATGCGATGAAAATAATGATAAATTGATAAATAATTTATCAATATTGCTATTCATATTGATACATATTTTTTAATATTTTCTTTTTATAAAGCATATTATTATTATTATTATTATTAATAAAATAGGTGAGCAAATCGCAAGTGCAATGAGTCTTTTGTCTTTATGACGTGAAAGCAGAATAAGAAAAGCAAAAAAAATGTATTACACAGAAATACATAATTATTTGCAACATAAACTTATATTACTTATGTAGCTGAATATGCTAAACAGAAATGCATTTGCATTTATACTGTCATTAAATGTGGTCAAAATCTGCCTCGAACCACCTCCTAACATGTTTTCAATGATCCAAATCATAATCTGATCACAATAAAAGAGATTTCATTCACAAACACTTGCCTGAACTTCAGACATGGTGACTGAAATGTTGTGGGGCTGCACCATGAGTCGAACGCACTGCTCCAGTCTGGAGGCGAAGCGCTGCGGCTCATCAGCTCGCTCACAGCGGTCCTTACGTGAACATCTAAACACAAATATTACTCAGCAGGGGGGACAAACCATTATTCAACCGGAGAGATCAAGTGCATACTTTATTAGTAAGCTGATTAGATTTGGAATAACACTGTGTGGTGTGATGAATAAAACTTCAATAGTGTTCAAACAAAACAAAAACTACATTTGTATACCAAGTTAATTAAACAGTACAATACTTGGTATGCGATTTTAGATGTTGATTTTGTTTCTCTTTTCCTTACTGGTCCAAGTAATATATTAAACAATACATTAAACATGTTATGCTTGACTGTTATTGTCTCATAGCTAAGCATTTTTCAGACAGATAAATTATCGCTGGAAACTTGTTACATAACGCCCTGGTATCAGCATAGCAATTAGCCTTATATTAAACAATCTACAGTATTTCCTGATTCATATAGTTGTGTAAACGCGTGTGTACGTGTGTGTACGCAGCTGTGGGGTCAGGAGGTGCCGATACTCACACACTGTGCAGGACACACCAGCCGCAGTGGGGATCACCAGAAGCCAGACACTCGCTACAGCTGCTGTACTGCTCACAGCTCTCCACCGGCACCCGGCTCACCTGCACACACACCACGCTCAGAATTAGTCAACTAAATCTCACTAGTTCTTATTTCAGTATGGATTTGTGTCTCCAACTACCGTTAGAAAGTATTTCACACTAATAAAAACATTTTTCTACTCTGTATTTGTTAGCTGTGAGCCATTAGCTTAGCAACATGCTAACGCCAGTGTCTGACTGGAATGAGCTCCAAATGTCCTGTGAGAAAAGTTTAAGTACAATAGAAAATATTTCATCCTCCATTTTTAAAAACAGTACACAAAGGAAAGAACTTGACAATGGAAGCAAACGGTTTTAGCATCTAGCAGTTGAGTTTTCATTCACACGTTTTTATTTTTGTTTTACACAAACGCATTTTGCAGACACTTTTATCCAAAGTGACTTAAATTGCATTCAAGGTATACATTTGATCATTCCCTGGGATCGAATGCACAAGTACAGTATTGCTAGGGCCATACCGACAAGAAAGGCCGATGGAAATATCTAATGATCAACCTGCTTGGTGCTTACAGAGTGCTATGTGAAATCTGAGCACTGTGGAGCAAAACAGAGGTTGCCACATTCACCATCACTGTCAGCAGTTCAACAAACACACAGTTACTCATTCACACAGACACCTTGCATACTACATATTACATATTACAAATGTCCAACAGAGAGAACAGCTGGCTGAAACACGCTGATAAATATTATATATATATATATAGATAGAGAGAGAGAGAGAGAGAGAGAGAGAGAGAGAGAGAGAGAGAGAGAGAGAGAGAGAGAGAGAGAGAGAGAGAGAGAGAGAGAGAGAGAGAGAGAGAGAGAGAGAGAGAAAGCAACTGTTGTGATTTTCAAGGCAAAAGGATTAAAAAAGGCCAAACGAGAATAGGTGACGATACAGTACTGATGCAACAGTTTGACATATCAAATAAATAGTGTTGTGGTTCTGGTTTTTGGGGTTGGCCATAAAGAAGAAGAGAGATTGCAGTTCTTTGTTGGGGTGGGGAGTATACGGCATCTGGAACATTTCAATTAAGCCGATTTTCCAATCGGAGAGTTGAGCATTGTGTCCTACCTCTGCTCTTTGTTTAAACGTCAGGGCTGGAGACTATTATACAGCAGCTATTCAAACAAGAGAGAGAGAGAGCGCTCTCATCCCTCTCTATGTAAACGGCTGAAAGAGAAACCATTCATCTCTCTACAAGAGGAGGAGGAGAAGCAAGGGGTATATTAAATATAAATAACATCTGCAAACGAGGCACGAGGCATTTGGGTCACAATGGAAAAATATCTCAATCAGAGAGAGCAGGAGGGAGAGAGCGGAGCAGCATTCAGTAATTGGTCTGGAAGGGTCTTAAAATGTTAAATATTATGTAAAAAAATATGTATAAACTATATGTATATATATATACACATACATACATACAAAATGTTTAACTAACTTAAAAATAAACGATTTAACAAAAAAAAAAAAAAATACAAAATGTATTTTTTTAAACAAAATAAAACAAATAAAACAATAATAATAATAAAACTAAAAAAGACTGTTTAAAAATAAGATGAAAATAAAATGTTAATATAACAATTAAATAAAATTATATATATATATATATATAACATATACAAAAACAGATAACTTTGTTTTTAACAATTCTCAAACTCTCTGCATTCCAACTAATCTCAATCAAACTGAAAATTTTAAGTTATTACAAATTATAAAATAATTTTTTTATAAAAATTTTAAATATTTAATTTTTATAAATATAAAATAATTATGTATAAACTATATATATATATATATGGTCCGTGGGGTGTGGGGGTAATTTTACACAATGATTACAAAATTGGTCTCATTTTTAAAAAGGTTTCTATTTAATGAAAAATTTGCCTTATTAAATGAACTATTATTTATAAGTTTTTTTCTTCTTCTGGGGCATGAAATAGAGCAATTTTGGTCAATATTGATAACTAAACAATATTTTGCTGAATGTGTTTTTGTGCTGGCACCTTGGCTGATTTAGGTCTGTCATGGATAAATAAATATGACAATCAAGTAAAAAAAAACTGATTCATTCACGGAATGAAACACCGTGTTGCTATGCACTGTTGTATAAAACGAATAGCACATTTGTGCTTGCGGCCTCGCACACATGTGCTGATATACAGAAAAGTACGTGCTTGTGCAAAGAACATAAAAACGTAAAAACTCATACATGGGTATTTTTTGTTTCATTGCTGGAATTATAAGGCATTCTAACTGTATTCTAATGGGCTTCATCGTGCAGTGAATGCTTTTGGACTCTCAAGACTCTTTTAATTTTTTTTCTCAAAGTTGGATAATGTCAGCTCTCCTATCATCTCTCAGCCCCTCACAGTCACACATACATTATGTCAGGAGAATGTATTTAAATTCTATTCAAGGAAAAATCATACCTTCTGTTGTCTTAAAAAACTTCAAAAGTTGCGCTTTATCCATTTTGCGAGAAAAATGGCGAAATTGCTTCCGCTCGTGCGCAGCTTGTTACAGTACCCAGTTCTGATTGGCCAATCGCCGTTATTTAGTTCGTAAATTATCATAAGTAGAGAATTTTAACATTTCATGTGCATGATAAGTTTTACATAATACACAAAATTAATAAAAATATAGGATGGTGGTTTTACATATATGCTTCTTGTCATTTTTTAAGAGGTAACAGCTAAAAAAAACTAATATAAAAATGAAAAACAATTAATATAAAAAAATAAAAGATTGAACTAAAAAAACACAAAAATAAAATACAAAATATACAAAAGGTTTAACTAAACATAATCTAACAAAACAGATAACAAAAAAAAGAATAAAAAATGGAACTAAAAATAAGTTTTTACTTAGTGTGCCACTACTGATCGCTGACACATTTGTAGTTCTCAAAGCCTCGTCCACGAGCCCTGTCAGAATTGAAACGCTGAATATCTGAGAAGGTTTGTGCAGATGTAATTGAGGATGGTGTGTTTTCTTTATTCTGTGTGGGGTTTGGACAAACCCAGTGCATGTAATTGCGCCATCTGTGCAATTTGGGCACAAAAATTGGTCATGCTCTAAAGGTGGCTATGATGATCGATGGCTTATTTTTCATCCACAAAACACACACCTCAGAGAGCGAGCACACATTTTCCGTGAACACATATGGCAAATGAATAGGTCATTCTTTTGCCGCCCCCCCCCCTAAAATTTCCTAATTTAGAAAAAGCAAACTTTCTAGACTAGGAGGCCTTCTTTTCTTTATTTTAACACCCCCCTAAAAGGCCCTCCCTGTTCATCTATCTTCCATTTGGCCACGCACAAAAGAAGAAATGGCAGATGAAACCATAGATCATGGCCAGGAAGCCAGACACAGCCTAGAGGGAGAGGATGGATGAAAAAAAAGAAAGAAAATGAGAGAGAGATACCATGCAGCCAAAACCATTTGCAGGTCGTCTCTTGGTACACGGTGACAGTACTTGTTGCTCCAGAGCCACATTAAGCCCAGCTGCAGAAGTAAAGCTCTGCTCATATAGGTTCCATTTCTTAAAGAATGCCTCCTCCACCAAACATAAATTATGTATCGCAAATCAAACCCATGAAAGCCCTGTGGGGTATATGTCCATGGTTAATCTGAGTCAGGGTGATGGGGTCATCCCAAACACTTTTTCGATGATAAATGGCATCCTGGGATGCAACATCTGTGGCCGAATAAATGACGAAATACACCTGAAACACCAGATCTGAACTGCTAGTTCTTGTGTGAAGCCAAGTCTAAATATTCACACCAGTGACTGCAAATCAATTGAAATGCAACAATATGCCAAGGTCACCATTTGTCGGTAGGTGATATTTGTTTCACTTCTCTTTAACTAAATTGACTGCTAGACTTAGACAGTTAGACTTAGAAATATACTTATAATATAATTTATATTAAATTAGTATTTCTGTAATCATATTGGTGTGGACAGATATTTATAAAACAATGAGCCAACCTGAGGCTGTATGTAAAAGTGATTTTACCACAGTTAGAAAGGTTTTCTGCTTTGAAACATGCTTGAGACAATCCTTACCCTGGTAAAATCATGGTGACACAACCTTTTGTGGCTTTTTTTTCCTCAAAACAAGTTTTTTTTTCTTTGATAAATAAAAAGTTGATCAACAGAATTTAGCTTAAAATATTTTTGTGACATTATTAATTTTATTTACTTTCACTTTACTCCATTCTTGCTGAATAAAATAATTAATTTCTTTAAAAAAAACAATATAATATATATAAAAAAAATGTTTCAAAGTCAAAATGTTAGACTTACAAATAGCATCGTAAATAGAATCCTTTTCACTGATCAGGATTAATGTTTGTGCTGCTATATTTTTTCATTTGAAACATTATATTTTGATGTATAGATGACTTTCCTACTTTTTCCTGAGCCATGGCCTTGCAATTAGCTAGTATTTATAAAGCAGGACTTTTTTAGAGAAACTGGGACATGTAGGGTCAAATCTGTCCATTTGTTTCTCTATCTCAGATGACTTCCTGTTCTCTCTTTCAGTTTCCATTAATAAAGTGGCAAAAGACCATCAAAATAACTGTTTTATTACATTATAAATACTTTCCAAGGCACTGACTTGACAGTATAATCAACAGTCTGTCTAATTAGCACAGTGTGCTGACATTCAGACTCCGCCCCCTCTAAATGAACCGTACGTCTCTGCCGCTAAAGACCTGCCATCATATTTGTCTCCAACTTAGACAGATATAATCTACAGCTCATAGTTTAAGATCAATTTTGGTTCCACACTTAAATTACTCTATAATTAGTTTTAAATTATATATTGTGCCCGGGTTATATAAAGCAACTGCTTGTTAGCGTGATAAACAAATAATAAAACATAATTAATGTTTGGTATTTCAGTCACTTAATTTTCCCGTCTTATTCATCTCTTTATTTACCTCCAATAAATGTCTCTCAAAAGCTAATTCCAACTCGAAATTCCTCCCTTGTTTCTCGCAGGGCAAATATGCGAGAAGAAACGGCCTTCACGGTGC
Source organism: Ptychobarbus kaznakovi (assembly GCA_027422405.1). Taxonomy (NCBI): domain Eukaryota; kingdom Metazoa; phylum Chordata; class Actinopteri; order Cypriniformes; family Cyprinidae; genus Ptychobarbus; species Ptychobarbus kaznakovi. The sequence goes on from CM049794.1 coordinate 5,261,737, forward strand.
AGAGTGTTATTGAACGCAAATGCTCACTGCTACATGTCGGTAGAGTCTCCAGCTACGAGCTCAATACACCTCCTGCTTTATCAATACCAGCACACATTCAAGGATTTGTGTGTGTGTGGAACGTGCATGGTTTATGGATATCACCATGGCAACATCTGGGCTCTGGAATGGCTCACTTGGTCACTATGTCACGTCTGGACGATCTCCTCGGTAAAATCATGGTGAGAAGGAAAAAAGAACAAATTGAGTGTTGTAAAATAATGGAATGGGAAAAAAGGCTAGCAGAGAGGACAAACTAGAAAAGAATGAAAATTATGAGCCATAAATGGCTTTGTCCAGCTGTGAGGTGAACTGTGATGTGGTTTTAATAGCAGCAAGTGTGGTTATGTTCTACACTACCAGTCAACATTTTAGCACACATGATCATTCTTTATTATGTTACAATTTTCCACAGTTTAGAAAAGTCTTACATAAGTTCAAAAAGGCACAGGACCATTTTTTTATGGCTGGGCCACCACTTCCCTAGGCCAATGAGAAAATAATTAGATAAATAAATATTTGATATATAATCTAGAATATAATTTGAAATATTGTAAAGTGTAAAAGGTAATAAAACTATATTTAAATATATAATGATATATAATTGCAATTCTGAAATGGATGAAAATCAGATAAAACCGGTTTTGACTGATTTAAGCATTATTTATTTCCCCAGCAGGCTTACATATATTTATACACATGTACATATATATTTACATTTAGTCATTTAGCAGATGCTTTTATCCAAAGCGACTTACAAATGAGGACAATGGAAGCAATCACAATCAACAAGAGAGCAAAGATGCGCAAGTGCTATAACAAGTCTCAGTTAGCTTAACGTAGCAAGGGTTTTTTTAAATTATATAATAAATAAAAAGACAACAAATAGAATAGAAAAAAGAATAGAGCAAACCAGTGTTAGAGGTAGCTGGTGTTATATTATCATTATACATGGCTTCAAAATGTATCATTTAACTTCCAATTTGCAAAGAAGCAGAAAAATACTCAATTTAATGCCAATATATTTTAGTTTATGAATAAGCTTTTAATTTTCACAAAATCTATAATTTTATTATAAAAGTAGAAAACATCTGGCACATGTTTACACATTCTGTCATTTATATATACTTTTATTTATATATTATTTATTAGATTTATATAGTTTTATATGGCTTAAAGGTTTGACATACATATACATTAAATATAGTATAATATAATACAATTTAAATATGTAATTATACTGTATTTGACAAAAAATTGGCATCTTTAAGCAATTCATGTCATCACAATTTGTATTAGTCAATACAATTCATTTCAAGCATTTATGCATAAAAATTTCAGATTAAAATGTTATTAAATTCAGTCAAGTGTCTAAACTTGTGATGACTAGCATATACATCAAATCAAATCAAATCACTTTCATTGTCACATCACCAACACCACGTGTGCCATGGTGAGTGTAAACCTTGGTTCATTCAGAACTACCTCAACACACACACACACACACACACACACACACACACACACACACACACACACACACACACACACACACACACACACACACACACACACACACACACACACACACACACACACACACACACACACACACACACACACACACACACACACACACACACACACACACACACACAGTGATCTGAAGAGCTGGCAGTTTCTCCTTCCGTCTTGTCACGTTGCCTATATTAAGACGTCCGCCACACAAATCAGATTACAGCCAGCTGATACTTCCTCTCGTCTCTCTGATAGAGCAGTACAGAAGAACACTGACCTTCAGAGAGCGAAAGAGCCGTGTAGAGTTCCCTTACTGTACTGTGTTACACAGAGGCCACGAGGTGCAGCTATGTGAGGAAACAATACAAGCACTGTCGCTATGATCAAGCGCTTCGAACAGAGGGAGTGATACGCATGTACAAATATACACACATGCTTTCAAACCGGACACACACTGGCCATTATTCCTGATGATGGAGCCAAGGGCCTCTGTTGAAAGTTGGGTGAATGAATCAATCTCATAGAAAGTCCAAATAGTATTTCATACCAAATGTGTATTTAAAAAATAAATAATATTTGAAATATAACAAAAATATATTCAAACATAATAAATATAAATATATAATGATAATTATAGTTTATTATTATATTTTTTATCTAGATTTTGTAAATCTTTCTATCTATCCATCTATCTATCTTGTAATTTTTTAGTAACTATTTAGTAATTAGACTATATATTTTTTCTGCACTATAGTAATAAAAATGAGATTTTTTTAATGAGATGAGATTATGCTGAGATTACAGTACGATGATGAGATTTTTGAGGGCGAATGCACTTCATTATAACAACAATATCACACATCGAACAAACAAGTAAACCAGATCCTTTTCTTGAAGCCAAATATAATTTCATATTTCTTTCCTTTCAATTTGATGTGAAATATGAGCCGGACACATTCTTGACAGGTTTCATGAGTCACCCAAAAAGCATAAACAATATCTCCCCAAACTACATGAGCAATATACCAAACTGACAAATCCATTGATGGACTTTTTTTCAGAAATTCCTCCCAGCCTCAGATAAACGTTGTAAACTTTATCGTGCGAACGGCAGTGAGCGCCGTTTAAATCAAGCTAACGCTAATCGAAGTTTCTTCTCGCTTAGTTCAGGACAGCTTTATGTCTTCCTGGAGACCCCAGAGCGGCGGAGAGAGATGCTGGGGCTATCAGCAACTTTTAATTAAGTGGGTGTGAATATGGGAAATGGAAAATTGTTCTGTCAACCCGACGAAATGGAGTTTTTGATGTTTGAGGCACAACATGCGCCTCCGCCTGCCGTTTCTATTATCCAATGAAGAGATACAAATGGAGAAGAAAACGTAAGGAGCAAAAGTGGATACGGACGTGGACGACATACAACGCATCTTCCCCAAGATCAGCAAGAAACGTGGGAAAGAAACAGCAATATCATTGAACATTAGGCTCCTGGTCTCTTCTCTAATGCGGTGCGATATCTCTGTAAGCCTGAGGTACGGAAGCCAACATATTAAAATGTGGGGTGGATCGGAACACCGGATTACGGTGTGATTGTGTTTACGGATTGTCTTGAAAATTTCTGCTCGCTAGATTCAAAGGAGAACAATAACATCTCTGTCTTTCATGAGAGAACCCCGCTCGTCGGCCGTCCACCTTCTCAAACATAATAAAACCTGGAGAAAAAATGTGTGACTCAGGCTAGAGGGACGTCGACGGAGGCTTGTTAGCCAGTGCTGTTGACAAGAGAGATGGCGAGATGCCTCAGATTACGATAAACAGGGAGAGAAGTGAATGTGGGGAGAGAAAAAATAATGAAAGATGGCTTCAAGGAAGCCGGAGTGATCCAATCACAATCTATCTCCCACGACCGCTGTCAGTTCTCAAAGAGTCGGCAATATCTCAGAGAGACGGAGCGAGAGGGAGAGAGAGGACTCGCTATTTGAAAGAAAATGACCCCTGGGGCACCTCTCCCATTGACTCCTTCCTCCATAAGAGGAGGACCACTTAAAAGAGAGGGGAGAAAGAAAAGAAAAAAGATAGATGAAGGAAAGAAGACAGAACAAATTGCTTCAAACCAATTAATTTCCACTTCTCTCTTTCTCTCGGTCCTCTGGGTCTTGATGTGCAGCGGCTACAGACGGAGAGAGAGCGGCCTTTGAAACTCATTCAGCTCATCTTGTACGTCCAAACCTGCACGAAGAAGCACTGCAGGTGGACACAATCAACCAGCATGCATTTCAACACACTTGCACTTCAAGATGGTAATTAAAATGGCAATTGTGACAAATTTTAGATTGCGTAAAGTAAAGTATGTCCGGGTGACAAAATATAGTACTTGGGAAACAATGCACGATGGGGGCTTGATTTTATCCATCATGCTTAGATTAAATTGCAAAAACTAGACTATGATATTGATTATTTAAGAATAAAAGCCTAAAGCCTGCTGATAAAAACCTGTTTGAACCAGTTTCAGCTGATTTTATCTGGTTTTCACCTGTTTTAGCTGGTCTCGCAGCATTGACGCCTGGCTAAACCAGCCTATAAGGGCATCAGACACTAGCCAGCCGACAAGACCGGGAGAACATCTGAATCCAGTAAATCAGTTTAAACTGTGTTTTGTTTTGTTTTTCAGCATGGAACCCCTTGTATTACTACTTTAGAGCTTAACTCATTCCCCTTCAATTGATTTATATAGATGAAATATACCTCAAATAATTTGGTTTGTTGAGGAAAAGATTGCTACTACTTTCTAAGCAATGCAAGTGACATACAGTATTTCATGTGGTAGATGAAAAAAAAAATCTAAATCAGACAAATCCCATAAACTTAAGCCCAATGTATACTTTTTTTACGCGTTCACTAGTGAATGCATACAGTTGAACAGTTTGAGAGCGTGCATGAACGCAGGCGGTTGACACATGCGCTCTAGAAAGCTTCATCTTTGTCCAGTGTCTGCTCTATTTTTTCCCAGAAGTTATGATCGATAAAAATTTGATTTTTTTAACTAAAGTTGCTATCTTGCGCTTGTCAATGTGGCCGTCTGTTGTTGCAGTCGCTATTTTGTTGTTGTTGTTCTGTCTTTTTAGTATCATTTTCTACTGTGAAAGAATGGACCCAGGCCAGTGCTGCCACCTTGTGGAACAACTGATTAGTGCAAAACCTAGTCAATGCGCATGTGCGACCTTATGCGCAAACAAAGTAGACGGTTACAAAAGGTTACCGGGTGGTGCACGTACTATTCTGGTGACGAAATTTGCATCACTCGCACTACACGTGTGCATTTAAAAAGCAAAGTATGGCCTTTACACTGTAGATATGGCTTGGGTAAATTTAGATCTTCTGCATACTTCTATTGTATTTATTCATATTTTAAATAGCTGAATTTTTTATATTTTCAGTATAGTTTTAATAATTGTATGCATTTTTGTTCTTTTTTAATATTATTCTAAAAAAATATTTCTATATAGTTTTAATTTACTTTTAAACTTTAGTTTGAGTTTTTTGTAATTTTACTACTTTGTACACATTAGTTAATAATAATAATGTTAGCAACATGTTAAATGCCACTCAGAAAGCCTTTGCAACTGCATAAAATGTCTAGAATCACCAAAATTGGTTACATCAGCAGAACGTTACTTCAGAAAGGGAGAAACCCCTAAATTTTTTGTATTTAACATGCACTGATAAACTATGCATAAAAAGACCAGGATCATTTATTAAGAAAATAAATAAACAAAAGAAATCAAAGTCTATCTGTCTGCTTCCCTTCCATGCATGGCTATGATCTGACCTTCAGGGTTTTCCATTCTCAGCCGCACGCTGACCAAAGCATCACCGCTCTCATCTCCATTACAATGCCTCTCAACCTCCAGAGATGGTTCATCGCTCAGTGTGGCCACCGCTAGTGCTATGTACACAACTTCCTGTGAGAGAAGCACTTCCTCCCCCTCGTTTGTGTAATAGTTCAAATATTCTTCCTCCATAAAACCTTCTTTCCCAACAAAGCCATTTACAGCTGACCTTAAATCAACATCAGTCCGAGCGCGGAGTGGATACACGGCTCCATTTAAAGAACGTTAGCCTAAGTTAATGTGTTGAAGGGTTATCAAGCCCGCCCTCTCAACATGCCCGTATCAGAGGCACTCATACAGAAACCATCTATACCAACTACAGAACATTTTCCATCTGAAGACGTGGATACATTAAAAACAATTATCGCCAAGCACTGATGGATCGCAGTGTTGGAGCAGCTAACATGTTTTTGTATGTGTCTAGGTAGGTGTGTGTGTGTGTGTGTGTGTGTGTGTGTGTGTGTGTGTGTGTGTGTGTGTGTGTGTGTGTGTGTGTGTGTGTGTGTGTGTGTGTGTGTGTGTGTGTGTGTGTGTGTGTGTGTGTGTGTGTGTGTGTGTGTGTGTGTGTGTGTGTGTGTGTGTGTGTGTGTGTGTGTGTGTGTGTATACTGGGAACCATTAAAGTAAATAAATTCAAAGGAGAGACTTTAGAAATGATCTACCATTGTCCGTATATTTCCTTCGTTCACAGTCTAAATCTCTTCTACCAAACAGGACTGTGAACAGCTGTACTCCACAGTAAACAAATCTGGATCTTTCATCTAAGGATCCCGGTGAGGTTAAGGGTCAGAGGTCAGGCTTGGTTTGTAAATTACAGAGAGATTTGAGGTCAGCTCCCATATGACTGGACGTTTTTCTCCTTGTCTGTATACCTCTGGTGTACATTTGAACTTTTCTATGTGCCACTTGAGCTAGAGAGATCTTGTTCACCAAAAATAAATTATTGGGAAATGAATGAGTAACACTTAAAATGAAGCCTGTATACATAATGTATTGATAATGTATTCTTAATGCATCTATAATAGCCTTAGAATAAGTTGCATGTTCTTGTAAATAACTGAAAGCAGTTATAATACATTATAATACTTATCTATTCATGAGGCCATCTTTAAAGAGCATAACACAATCCATTCATAATGCATTAGACTTTGTAAAGGTGTAGCCATGAATAGGTAAGTATTACAATATATTTTAACGGTAGCTTCAATTTCTTATGACAAAATATGATTACAGCGTATATTATAGAGATAATGTATAACCCTATTATGTGTGTGTTGGGGATGGGAAGATTCCCAAATTTGCTCGGTGCATCAGCAAAAAAAGTTAACGATGCGATGCATCAGTTTAAAAAGTGTGCATCTGATACAAGTTGACATTTGTATCACGATGCATCATTTCTAACATATTTGCATCGGTAAAAACAGATTTATTTATATATAATTACTGGGGAATGCGCTACAGTTTCATTGTTTAGAAAGTGACCAACAATCTGTGACTAATATTTTATATGTAGATTGATTTCTCAAGCGCTTTCTCTCATCACCGCTGCGCGTGAATATGATGCATCACAACAACAAGATTAAAATCCAAAACTTGACTTGAAATAACCTAACAAATCAATCGGGGCTAAAGCGGTTATAAAGGACAATGTAAGTTCACACAATCTTACTAATTTGTGCACGCTTTTTATTCTTAAGCAGCTTTTCTTAATGTCGATCATGGATCAAATCGATCCACCGTGGCAAACAGTGAATATATTTGTACTGTTTAATGCATTTGAGACATTTTGTTTTCCTCAGTGCATAACTGACATGTCGCGACTATATTTTTCATCTGTAAATGTTCGAAAGTCATGCAAATATATCTATTTTGCTGTCAGGAGTGGGCGAGGCTTACACGATTGAACGAGCGCTGCTGCACGCATGCGCTCTAAACAGATGGAGCGCAATTTCTGAGTCAAATATGCATTTTGCTTAAACATTCCTTGTTGGACATTAGATGTGCCTTTTGTAGAATTTTAAACTTACATATAGGTGTATTTTTATGATAGCATAACAGTAGTAACTGTAAAGGGACTATCGTAATGGGTAAATAAAAAGTAGCTGATGCAGTCTTAATTACTAAGCTCAGATGAGTTAATGTGTGTTTCTTATAGCAGTTAAAATGTAGTTTTAATTTAGTGATTTTAGCTTTTAGTTTAGTGATTTTAATGCTTTAAAGAGCAATGTTAGGTTGTAATGTTCTAATGCTATCTGTCTAACTATAAAAGGTACAGCTGTTATAAAACCAGAGAGAAAGGCTGCATGCTATGATTGTATGTGAGAGAGTCAGTGGTAATATCACTGCATTCATAGGTCAGTGTTAGAGGAGATCATCGTAGACGGACAGTTTGCCTTTTTTTTTTTTTTTATTAAAATGTATTATTTTAATTTAGTTTCCTTCGAAATCATCATAAAGGCAAAACAAACAATTACTCTCATAATACAAAAATATGTTTAAGTATTAAAATAATTATTTTCACCCAGTTAATAAGGACTTCTTTATTACAATAGCATGATTTATATTGCATTATGGTAATACGAATACCGCAATAATACATTTTTTTATAATTATAAATAAATATGCTTAATTAAATTCACAAAAAAATAATAATAAGTAAATAAATAAATAAACAAAATATAGTCAAATGTCTTATTTTTCATTCTCATTTTTGGGGTGAAAACTGATTCAAACATGTTTATGACAGGCTTTCAGTGATTCATCAAGGCAATTATCTTCATAATGCACAACACTGGTGTCAGGTGTGTTTCACATATTAATCACTGTGATGGCGATTACGTTCTTCTCTCATCTGCTTTATCAAGAATACCTATGGGTAAAGGGGCAAACTATGGCCAAAGAGGCATCTACATTGCATCCGCGTGAACTACCATGAGGGTTTCTCACTGTTTCCACTCTAAAAGCTCTCTTATGAATTTTTCTCAGCAGGAACATCTGAAAATAACATGTTGAATTATTCAAATGTTTGCAGTGATTCTGTCACATGTATTCCCTCTTAATCTCTGACATTAAACGGCAGAATAAATGCTCCGGGTTCGGATTTGATCGCGGTTTAAGGTCTTTTTTTGAGGCTGGCACTGCCGCGCGGTGCTCTAATCAGAGGCGGTGTGGGCTAGCGGAGAGTGAATGGGGTTACGTGATGAAGGAAATGCCCTTTAATGAGAGGAAGACAGGAAGCACTCCAATCAGCCCTTAGTGAGGAGAACATGAAAGCACAAAGAAAAAGGCGAGAGGAAAACAAAGGAAGGAGCGAGACGGAAGGAGAAAAAGAGGAGAGAGAGAATTCTCCAGCTCTCGGTCTGAGTGAAAAGGGGGATGGTGGGGGTGACGGGGGTTTGGACGCTTTCTTTTCCATCAGAAAAGATCAGAGAAGCCCTTCCTCAATTTTCTCTGATAAGTGGTGAATTACCAGAGGCGCCGCTGCTTGTGTGTATGTGTGTGGAAAAGTGGGAAGGGGCCTGACACAGTGTCGAATATCACATGCAGACAATCAGGAGACGTTCCGGGTCTCTCTTTTTCACACGTGCTCACACACACGCACACACTGTCTAATTCACCATGTGAATCTGTGCAGAATAAAGACCCAGCACATTGAATAATACAATAATACATTATCTTTGTAATAATAGAGCAGCATTTTCAATATTCATACATTGATAAAAAAGTCCAACCCAGCTATTATGCACTCTATCAGTCAAAAGTTTGTGTTTCTTATCAGTTTAAAAAACTTTTTAATAAAGGCATGTTTAAATGTTTGAAATTAGTTAGAAAATAAATATATAGTTGTGATACATAGACAACTGTGATACATAGATTTCTTCACACAAAAAAAATATTCAAATCAACTTATTCACAAAAAAAAGGTCTGAGCCAGATATACACTGTAGAGTAACTAAATTATTATTATTATTATGCATTACAATAACAAATATTATTATTTATATATTAAATACACACACATACATGTATAGCTATATTTAAGAAATATATGTAATATATATTTATATATTTATAATATAAATAAATATGAAAATATGAAAAAAATATATATATATATATATATATATATATACACACACACAAACACACGTAAATATTTATTAAATATATACACGTGCGTTTAATTATATATTACACAAATATATGTAAACAATGGAGTGTCATTAATCAATTTGACAGCACACTATTATTATTAGTAGTAGTAGTAGTATGACTTATTGGAAAATTTGCTTAATTCAATTATGTAGTAAGTATAAATAATAATAATAATAATAATAATAATTGCCCAAAAAGGGCAATAATTGCCCAAAAAGTACATTTTTTAGATAAAATATATGCTAATGCTAATTAATTTTATTTATTTAAAAACTAAACTATTTCTCTAAAATAAAATAAAAAATAGATTTTAAAACAAAACTTGAAAAGGATAAGTTGGATCAGATGGCAAAGGAAAGGCTGTCAACAAGTGCTCATGTAGGTACTTCCATTATCTCAAATAGTACAGAATGGTGCTTGCAACTCCACAGTCATGGGTTCAATTCTCAGGGAATCAATGAACTGATAAAATGTAAACCTTAAAAAGTAAAATAATCCCACTTCAGATAAAAGCGTACACCCAAATGCATAAATGAAAAAAAAAAAAATCAAGGCAAACAATATCTACTATGAAGAAGCTATATTCTCATACTTCCATTCTTGCCATTTCAAGCAAATGTTTGAAAAAAAAATGTCCTTTCACTTCTACATTTATTCTGTGTATGTGTGCTTTCCTCTTTGGCGTCTTTGGGGACTCAGGTGGTGACCAAACCACACTGTTTTTCTGCCGGGCTACTCAGAACTTTCTAGCCAAATAAAAGCCTTCGACCATCAATGTCAAACAGCACACTCCCTAAAGTCTTACCTCTTTATCTGCGAGAGTGTAGATGTATTGATGGTCAGGGCTGAACAGCATGTCCCTCAAAATTGGCTTCCCTTCGCTCACCACCACGTTCTCATACAGCAGTGCAGGCTGGGTAATGGAGTTCACCAAGATCTGAAAGAAACAGAAGAGAGACATTTAATGCACATCAAATATTGTCCAGATTGGCTGTGATCTGATCAGCTGATCGCTTTGTGCAGCATTCCGGCTTCTAGAAGGTAGAAAAATAGGTTTATAATAGAAACTGTCAAAAGGTTTTTGGTTTGGTGTCTCTTTAAGCTACATAATACAGTAATTTAGCTCTGCGGGCTTCACATCAATGCTTAAAGGGGAGTAACTCTGGCCTCAACCGATGCTAAACAAATGGATCTTGGTCAATAATAACCACACAACCTCTTTTTCTGCTTCCTTCCGCTGTTTGGCCCACCCGAGCATCACCCAGATTCATACCCACCTCCCCGGCCTTATTGATGCAGGGTCAGGGGAGCGTGACCCCCGCATCCCGTGGTGTTTCAGGGCCTAATGATGTGCTCGGCTCCAGTGCCGTGTCCCGCTGATTAATGACCGTCCCCTTCGCCGAGCGCCGTGGGAGCGCATTACCTGGGCCCTCTGACACCACCCCATCGCTAATGAAAAGAGCGCCTGCAGCACCCGAGTACACTAGAGCACCGGACGACCCACTTACAAAAACACAAAGGTCCCTCATAAAGGTCCACAGAGCCAAAGAGTTGCAGGAAGTTTTTATCCACCCACACCTGGGAGTCGACAGTGTGGCCTATTTGGGTCAAATCCTGCAGCCGGATCACGAGAACTAAAATTACACCTACAAACATCTGAAAATAGAGACAACTTAATCAGCACTTCTTGTCTTTAACTAAAACCTAAAGTTGTGCGACATGACCTCATGTAAACTGCCACATTTATAGAACAACATTTATATGGAGGAAAAAAAATTGTCATGACTGGCCTGGACAGAATTGGTGGACTTTTTCCACATTTTCTGTACTGATTTTTGAGGGTAAAATCTGCAGAATTGAATTTAATATATATTTTTTTATTAATTTATTTATAAGAACTAAGAGTATAATTTATTGGTGGCTAAATACATTTACATTTATGAATTTAGCAGACGCTTTTATCCAAAGCGACTTACAGTGCATTAAGGTTATACATTTATTGTCAGTATGTGTGTTCCCAGGGAATTGAACCCACAACCTTTTGCGCTGCTAACGCAATGCTCTACCACTGAGCCACAGGAACAAATATTTAGCATAATTAGTAAGACTAAATATTTAATAAACCAATGCAGGTAGTGAATAGGGCTGGGCGATAAATCGATAATGATAATTATCACAATATAAATTTCCTCGATAAAACTATATGAAGAGTTTGATAAATGTTTGATACAATGTTTGTGCACCAAAAACAGAACGAAAAAGCTTGACTCATTTGAAGCGAGCCACACGGACCGGTTATCCGCTCGGTTCAAAGTTCAAAACGGCCGCGCAGCGCGAGTTGTTGACCAAAGCAGATGTGTTCACTCGCTGATGAGACGGTCACGCGAGCACTAAACGGCGCTGTGAGATCCAGTGTGAAGCGCTTGCATTCAGCGAGCAACACTAATTACTCTGTGATTTTAAAGCCGGATGAAACAGCACTGACAAACCATGGACAAACCATTTACCATGGATTTACTGTAGTAACACTAACCGTGCCATGGTATTGTGTCAGAAATGTGGGATATTCATATTGAATTTTAATGTAATATAATTATAGTATTTATTTGTGATTAAGCTATAGCATGTGTGCATTTATACTAAATGTTTTTAAACTACTGTTTTTCATACAAATACCTGAGAACCGTATGGTTATTACCATGGTATTGAGGTGTGCTATATGTGTGGGTTTTAACTGCATTTATCATTATTTATATATATGCTACTATGGGAGACCAATGGTAAATAAAAAAAAACTTAAAATTGAATTTCACCATAAAAATGAGGTTGCTAGAATTTTTACTGATTTTGATAATGAACAAAAATTTACATCTGCATCCTAACTCAAGCTACTATCAAATGTGCATTTCTAAGAGACAAAATATAATAATAATAGTATATAGTATTAATATTATCAGGCAACAAACAAACTGTTTCTTGATGTGAAATAATTTCACATGCAGAAACATGCAGAAACTAAGAAAATAATTTTTCTATAAAGATATTTATTTTGTTAAGGAAAATGAAGGAACAACTCACTTTGGAGCAGAAATCTGGCTTTACACTTGAAATAAATAAAGATTTGACATTTATCGTGATAATTATCGATATTGTCTGATATGAAAAAATGTATCATGATAATTTTTTTGCCATATCGCCCAGCCCTAGTAGTGAAGAATATTTTGTAGTGAATGAGTTTAAATAATAATAATAAAATACTAATGCTTCTAATAATAATAATAATTATTATTATTATTATTGTTGTTATTATTATTATTATTCAGATATTTCATATACTGGGAGAGTTTTACATTTCAATGTCATGAACCAATTAATTGTATTTATTTGTTCATTCAAATCATATTTAAACTACTATATTGTTGGTATGTTAGAATAAAATAAATGTTTAGTAGTGAATAACAAATACGCCTACTCATGGCAACTATTATTATGTAAAACTGTTTTTATATATTTTTTTATATATATATTTTTTTTATAATTTATAATATTTATACTATTATATTGTTGTTATTTATAAACACCAAAATTAAATTAACAATATAAGTATAAATATACAAAATAAAAAAAATACTATTATATACTAAATACTATTATATTTTCATTTTTATTTTCCAGTTTCAGGCCTTTTACACTATAATTTTAGGTTATGTTTTTTTAGAATTGTATTTCCATTTTTCATTTGCAGCTTCAAGTCTTTACACTATAATTTTTGGGTTATGTTTTGTAGAATTTTATTTCCATTTTTAATTTCCAGCTTCAAGACTTTTTACACTATTTTAATGCAGTGTTTTCCATGATTATATGAACCTTTCATATTGTTGCTCAGAAGACAGCAAAGCAGTCTGGGAGTTGGAGTCTATTGTCCGTCTTCATTGAGCATTACTCCCATGGGACGCGGTTCATTATGAAGTAGTGGCAGATAACAGCTCAAGGACAGCACATCCTCTCCCTCAGCCAATGCTTCTGGAACTCTTGCCAAGTAATGCTGAAGTTTGTGCAGTGGGACGCGAGCTGGAAGACAGAGAGAAAGGATCTTCCCTTGTGTCCGTGCAGGAGAACGCACGACAGGAGGGAGAAGCTTTAGCCGCATGGAGCAGGAATACTAATCTAAAAATACTGCCCACTGCTATGCTTTGGTTTATTGCAGTTTTTGGACCAGCTTAATTTGTCGAGTAGCAGAACAATGCAACTAGCAAACTCCCCTGCAAGTTTCTCTGCCATATGAAACTGATTAAATGGGATAAACATAAATAATTGTTCTTCAAGGGTGAGCAAGAGTTGCCATCTGCATTTCTCCGCCCTTTTTCAGAGTCGTTCAGATTGACGTAATTGTGCAATGACTCTTCAAACTGCAGATTATTGGCAGATGGCCCATCTTTCGCTTAACAGGAAGAAGCAGCAAGAGCTAGAGAACTCTCTGCCTCACGCTGCCTCAATAAAGGTGTCAGGAGAGATGGAAGTTGGAAAGGTGAAAAAACAAAAACAAATCCAATTCTCCCCACTGACTGCAGCTGAATCCCAATACACCGTAGTCTGGAGGGTTACTGCTACCGTCTCTGCTTTTGATACAACGTTCAATCACTTCCTGGGTCACAGGACCCACTGTGAAATACACTGAAATACTATTTAAGTATCTTTACTTAATTCAATGCATAACGTCCCATTCTTTGTAACTATTTAATAACTTCTGAGTAAAAATGGTCTAAGCTATTTTTTTCAGTGCACTTTGGTTTAAAGAAAAGTATACAGTGCTAAATACTATTATTATTAATTAATGAAATTTTATATTTAAAATATATTTTAGATTATACATTTCTTTATATATTACAATTTTTAATTAACATATGTTATAGTTTATTTAAAATATTTTACAGTATATTAGATATTTATTTTTATATTTGACATTATATAAATACATTATATCTATATACTTTTATAGTTAATGGTTTATTTATTGTTTATATAGTTTTATAGATTATATAGTTTTATTTATATTTAATTTGTATGTGTTTTATAGTTTAAAATAACTATATATATATATTAATAAATAAATAACTATATTTAATATTAACATATTTTAAATATTAATTACATTTAAATTCTAATGCGATATTAAATATGTCAAACCATAAAAATGATCTATGTAGATTTATTTATTTATTTGTTAATTTATTTATGTTTTAATGCCATATCAGCAACAATGGCTATAATCATGACAACATTAACAGCATCATCTATTTCAAAACATAATTTATAATAATATAACATTTTCTTAAGAAGCAATCACTATACAAAAAAACATGCAAATAACAAAAGTACTGATAATAATCTATGTAAAGCAATGCCAAAGTACAACTGAATACATTTGGGAAAAAAATATTAACATAAATAACGAGTAACTTGCAGTTTCATGTTTCAACCACAGAGGTCAACATATAGTCCAGAATTGTGTAGCTTACCAATAAATGACGCTTCACCAAATGTCCTTGGGGACGACTTCTCTAATACCAAAACAAATATTGAATTCACACCATCTTATTAGATGAATATGCTCCATGATTTCTACTTACATTATCTTCTTATGTTTATGGTCCTATTACAGTAAGTCATGACAGAATCATTTCAGGACAGAAGCAACCGTGTCTAGCCTCCTGCTGCAGACTGCACATAATGAGCGCATTGGGTAATAACCTAAAATAGGAACCTATAAATTAAGAAACAGAGCCCTGCAGTCTTTCTTAATGCTGGTCTATGGGTGAACAATAATTAAGGTGGACCAGGGTTCAATGAAAGGTCACTCCTGACGGCTTCAGAGCAAATTGAAACAGGTCTGGCCTTTTCAATCTCGTCAACGTCTCTGCTAAAGCATGTCTGAATTTGTATGTGACCCTACGACATTGATGAGGTCAACAGTCGGTACAATGATAAACTGTCCTAGACGTTAAAGAGCTAGTGGCTGTCTCTTATGTAAGCCTTCAGATGGGAAAAAGGAAATAAAGTTGTCCCTCATGGGCAGCTGGAAATTTCCGTGTATACTGAAATACTATGAGAGCTTTGGTGGAGTGAATGATTGACAGGAGATTTGTCCCGAAACCCAGGCGTTTCTCTGCTGGAGACTGCGGTGACCCATCAACTCTCCGTTGTTGAAAATCATTTTACTCTAGCTTGGATGGGGAGTGGAGACATTTGGCTAATTAAATCAAACAGGAGGGCACTTTCCAGATGAGCCTGAATCCAATTTCATTAGTGCCCTCTCAGCCACGTATAATGTGCGGACCATGAGGTCGCTCTCGGACGTTTCGTGTCTTGATATCAATATGCTGGAGTATGATCAATAGAGGATGCTGAGCTGAATTGCAGGATTGAAAGCATGCTGGCTATTCCATGGAATAGTTTGACCTCAGCATTTGCACATCATCCTCAGCTGGGTGTTCAGAGGAAATTAAGCTATAATATTGCAAATGAAAAATCATTAAAGCTCTTTTTAAAAAGCATAGGACAAAAATACAGTTTCAGAACACATTTGGATGCATTTTGTAAGAGTCCTTAGCCAGTTTACAGATTAAATTTGGTGTGCCTTATGTCCACATTGCCCTCTATATACCAGCATTTGTGCACCATTCAGAACCGAATTGAAAATGCATTTTAAGATCCAGTTAAATACAACATTTTAATGTAGGTGCATATGATATAGAGCTGCAGTTAAAATTTAAATGCAAATAAGCTAAATTAAAATATTAACGATTAATAATTATTAATACTAATAAATACTTTTTGGATCAATTCTCACTTTTATCTTCCACCAAGTGAGATTTGTGCTGCCGCTTCACGCTGATATCTGATTGTCGCTACGTTTTTGGTGTTTTTGCTATTAATTTTTTTGCTGGGATTTGGCAGATCTGGATTATTTTCTGGACTTCCCTCTTCACTCAAAAAGTTTTGGATGACTAACCTGGCATTTTTTGTGATCCTGTCACACTGATCGGCTGTGAGTCCTCTCCATTCCTATCCATCTCCTCCTCGACATCTGATACAGTGAGTCTCCGCTCTCTCACAATTGCGATCATATTTAGGCGGTAATGGTCTTTTTGAATCTTTTCAGTCAGGATTTTGCCCAACTCATAGCACTGAAACTGCCATTCTTCATGTGGTTAATGACATTCTTCTGTCCATGGATTCAGGGTCAATGAACATCTCGATTCTTCTCCATCTCAGTTCTGCATTTGACACAGTTTGCCATGATTTACTTATCCTGCTTCTTTTTTATATCACTGGTTCAGCTCTTTCGTGGCTCATATACCCGCAACAGAAAGTTTTTTGTCACTTTACAAGGGTATAAATCCACCACTGCTCCACTGACACAGGGTGTTCCTCAAGGTTCCGTTCTCTGCCCTCTACTGTTCATCAAACTTAACAGCTAGCTTATTAACAATTAATAAGCAGCCAATCAGGAAATCAGGAGTTTGAGGAAAAAGTCGTAATTAATAGTTAATAGTGAGAATTGGGCCTTAAAATACAGTGTGACCAACATTTTCATAACTTTCATAAGTTCAAGACAAATATTGAATTTTGGCTTGATCTAATTTAAATATTATTTTTAAATAAAATGTATAAATAATACATACATTATATTGTTATATATAAATATTTTTAAAATAATATATTTATAAATAGATATGTAAATCTGTCAGTCTATCTCTCGCTCTCTACATATATGTGTATATATTTTTTTTGCAAAAATAATGATATTAGTATTAGTTACATATAAATATCTATATACATACATACATTAAAAGCCTTAAAAGCCCACTTATGAAAAGTAAGCCAATTACACAATATTGAATTGTGCACAACTCTACTACATCCAGTACAATATTGCTATAATTTCCGAAGGCCTTGAGAATCACGGTTTTGCAGAACGAGTCGCTTAGTGCGAGTATCTCCAGCCTCTTTGACCCTTTTCTGGAGGGCATCCAAGACTTCCCATGGCACCTGCTGACTTCACAGTCTGCGCCTTGCCGGCAAGAACAGAACCTGGTACACACAATCTCATTGGGCTTGATCAGCATGACAGATTACTCTGTGAAATTAATCATCTTTCTCTGCCATGCTGCTGCTCTCGCTATAGGATGCCGGCCAAAAAGCAGCGCGGACAGACAGTCCCAGTGGGCACGATGATGGCACGCCACTGCGCAGCTCCCGGGGACCCAATGCCCACTCCCCGGTGAGTTTCATCATTAATAAGACAAGGAAACTGGAGCAGGGTTGGTCTTTGCATGCTTGAACGGCTTGAATAAACCAGGGGTATAATCCAGCTGGAGACGCCGAAGATCAATGTTGCATCTGTTCAGTCTTTGTGTTGTCGTGTGCGGCATCGCGGTGGCTAAATGATAAGGGGGAAAGATGGAGAGAAGAGGGGGAAATAATAAAGGAAGAAGGGGAGTCGATGCTCGGTCCCCGGAGAGCGGCAGGCATGTCTCAGCCTCCACCCTTTTTAATCTTTCAGGCTCTCCATGGGTACAGCATCTCCTCCGCCACTCACCCCCGCCACTGCTACAAGCTCCACTTGCATGCTCTTGACATAACTAGGTCTCCCTGTGAATAATAAACCAGCCGCCAGATTCCTGCCTTTGATATGCAGCCCTTGAAGTAAAGATCTGCATCTGATTGAGCACAATCACTGGCTAATTAATGAGACAGAAGGCCCATGCTGGGCCTGCGCTGGCCCGACACACTGCCACCACTGTCCATCCCGGCTCGTTCCCCTGAGAAGAACCCAGCCGAGCCTGGAGGAAGAGACTCGGGGAGCACCCCTGGGACAGGCAGATGCGGCTTACGCAATGATGGCGGCGACCAGATTCAGCACTGCAGATAACAAGATGAAAAACTAGATCTTTCAGCTATACGTAAGATAGGAAATGGGGAGAGATACATGTGCTAACACTGTGTCGCTAATGATTTTGTAGGTTGTATTTGGCTTATTTGGACTAGGGATGCACAATATATCGACACCATAACATTATCGTTTTATATTGGATATATACTGTATTGGGCGATACTTAATTGCACACGGTAATATCCTTTTTATACTGGTTATTAATGTTATGATGCCTAAATTCATTTGTAGCAGTTAAAATAACTGACTGTGGTTCTTAGTGTTTTTTATTTTATTTAGACAAAATAGCATAGAATTTTTATATAAAAAATTGCAAGAGATGAGAGAGATGAAACAATGATTAGAACAATAGATAGATAGAACGACAGAATGATAGAACAGTAGATAGATAGATAGATAGAGATAGATAGATAGATAGATAGATAGATAGATAGATAGATAGATAGATAGATAGATAGATAGATAGATAGATAGATAGATAGATAGATAGATAGATAGATAGATAGATAGAACAAAAGTAATTAAGTGAATACAATCTAAAATGTTATTTTTTCAGTTGTGTATTTTAGAATTTTTTAGTTTACGTGTATCTAAAAATATAAATCACTTGCAGGTGTCAGAGAATGCATGCTAACCATTAGCTCAAAACTGTATCTTCTGTCCATTGGCCTTTAGTTCAGCATCCTCATACCTTGTGTGTACTAACTAAACCATTTTTACCCACCAGATGCTTCAACAGAGCAGGACTTAGACATGCTAATTAAACACAGCTCAACTGTCCTGCTATGCTAATCCTCATCCTGGAGATGCAAAAACAACTTGTGTACTGAGGAAGCAGGTCAAAAACCTGAAAGCCACGAAGAGACTCGTAGTCTTCACCGAGGGACAACTCTGTTATGCGGCACAGACAAAATATACTCATCGGCCCAGATGGGTTTTACAGGGAAAACAAGTACACCTCATGGGCATTGGGAACTAGGCAGTCTCAGAAAGCGGGGCAAAGGGAGAACGGGCTAATCATAGAGGTCTCTAGACGGTGGCCTCAAAGCTCCTATTTTCTAACCTCAGCCGTAAACGTTTCATTATGACAGTTTGTGCAACAGATAGCAGCTCAAGCTCATTCGAGCTCGTTCCACTTCCCTTGCAATATCTGATTTGGCCCCGGGTTCGAAGGCTCCTCGGAGCATTGCGAGGAATTTCATTTCTATTTTCCTACTTGTCGTCTTTCCGCCATACGCTCTCTCCCGCGCTCTATCTTCCTCTCTCAGACAACCCCACCCCCCTTCAGGTATTCTTGACACAACAGACGCACACCGGCAGTCAAGCAAGACAGACTGCGCGCTTAAAACTAGGTGGAAAAAATGGGAGTTTGCCCTGCAGTGAGTATGAAAGCAACTCCGAAGTCATCTCCATTTGTCACAAGCTGCACGCTGGAACTGCCAGGCCACTTCTCATACACTCAAACCTCTGACGAGAGCGAGCTACGGACAAAAATATTGAATAAATGGGATGCTATGGAGCTCAGCGTAACACTGCAATACCAATAGTCATTAGGGAAGCCTCCGGCGACCATTTCTTTAACTACACATCGCACCTGCCAATACATCATCTCCGAATGCTAAATGGGGATCCAAACAGCTCGTTTGCGAACACAAATGCCACAACTTCATCAACTCAGGACAACTCAGGTTATCACATGCAAAAAAAATGAGTTCTCTCAAAGCATCTTCCTCAACATTGAGGTCTATAATAAAATGGTAAAATCAGGAATTGTTTCTGGATTTGAAACGACATGGCTCATAACACTTCAATATCTGACGCACTTAAATAATTTGAGTTGAAAGTCACAATGAGAACAAAATTCGACTGTAGGTTTTTTTTTTAAACAAAGTCTCAGCTTTCAAATTGTGTCAGTTTAATTATGAACTTCAAACAATAACTGCTAGTACATGTCACCTGACATTTGATTTCCCTCAGATAAGTCATTTAATTCCCGTAGCTCATTAGTTAGCTGTAAATAGAACTGTAGAGAAGAGCATATTGTTAAAATATAAATGTATTGTTAATTACTTACATGCACTATATTATAAAAGCATTGCATTTTACTTAATCATCAACTGATGTCTTAATTATTTAAAAATGTAAATCTGAATCAATCTAATAGTAAAAAACAATAGCTTTAACTCACAAGCAAGACTTTCCTTTTTAATTCGACACAAAACCCAAAGCAGCAACAAAAAAAAAAACATTACATTATACCTATACATTCTGATGTATTTAGGCTTTTGGGGGTGTAAAATAAGTATATTTGAAATGGGAAAAATATACTTTCTTCTCTCATACAGTTTATAACTTACATTTAGCATGTATTCTGTTTTAGCCAGATTTTTGCCATATGGAAAAGGTCAAAACAGCGTAACAATGGAGCAGGTCACATATCCGGCAAATTTTATTTTCCACAAACAGATGCTTGACTAAATGTGAACACCCCCACGATTGCAAGCTCAACAAAAATTCCTGTAAAGCCAAAATATGGGACAGCGTAGCAATCAGAGCATAGCAAGCTACATTTTTAGCATACAAAAGGTGCAATCAGACGGTTCTCAAAATATTTGCTCAAACCTTTTGAGGGTCACACTCCACGCGACAAGCTACGCTGTTTGACACGGGTCTGTAATCCTCAATGGCGGCTCTCAGCGTGTGTCACTGAAATGCCATCTGCAACAATGGAGTGAGAGAATAATACTGACAAAGCCAAACAAAAACTCTCCTATAAGGATGTGAACGTACTTGACACATCAAAGTGAAGAGAGAGAGCGTGGCATTTTCCCAATCTCACCCCTGCAAGACAATCTGACATACCTGAGCACACAGAAAACACTGCGTTTGAGCTCAGAGGAAGAGGATCACTTGAGGACGGGCTCCGCAGGGACAAACTACCTGCTGGTGCTTGAAAACTAGAGAGAGAAATGCAAGATACAATCTGCAGAGGGTGAACAGGTCAAAATAATCCCAGTGAAGCTTTCTGTGAAGCAAAGTATTGCCTTCAGCCAGACCTAAGACCAATGCAAATGTAAACATTATTATTATATAGTGTGCATTGGCTACCTTTTGGGGATTGGAACTAATTATGAACCTAGATAAGGGAGCGTTTCATTGGCTATTTACTTTAGACCAAAGTCATATAAAACCGTTCATGACACATCTTATAAAAACCAGTACAAACAGGATCGATTCGAGTCTTTAAGGTTTATGAAAGTGTAAAGTGCTTTATTTGAAAGTGAACTGGCTGTAAAAAGCAGCACTGACTTCTATGAAAATTTCCATTTGAAAATACATATAAACTCCTTTGATTAAAAAAAGTGTCACAGGCAATGGAGATGTCTGAAGATTTAATATGCTTATACATGAACATACATCTCTACGTAACTAATACCTGCAAGTCATTCTTAGACACGAGTGTTCATCTACAGATCTGAAGTGGGTTATTCAATGTTCCCTTTAGCTCATAAATTTCACAGACGGATTGAAATTAAATTCGAGAATGTTTATGCGTGTGTGCTCGCGGAGGTGGCTTAATGTGTGTTGCCAATTAAGTTGCTCGTCTACTGTAAATGTCAATGCACATCGAGACACTTAACCTTCCATACAGACCCTCGGTGGAGAGGAGCACATTTCAAAGACGCTTATCCGTTTACAGCATTTCACATATTTCTCACAGAAACAACATCAACATCGACATTCTGCAGAGCTGACCAACGCCAAATGGAATCCTGTGGACCCGAGAGAACATTCTATGCAGCGTGAAACGCCAGAGGGGCGTAAACAAACGTGTTGCACTACAAAGAGCCGTCCCTGAAGAAACGGCTAAACGATGTTAGCGTTAGATGCTCTGGATGTGTCTCCATTTACAAGAGAGAACCGCAGGACAGATTGAACATGAATGAACATGTTTCCTTTCCAATTACCTCTATAGATTAGTTGTGCAGGTAACATGTGGTCTTTTCTGTTAGCTGTTCATTACGTGTCCCCGTTTGGGAGTCTAAATCAGAAAGAGCTTGTTTTTCTTTGAAAAACCTCTGTTAGCTAACAATTTGTCCAACCAACTGTCACGTGTGTTACGCTAATGCTAATAGTATGCTAGCTTTCTAAGCTTAGTTACAATAACATTATTGAGAGGAAGGCTAACTTCTAGAAGCAGTTATGTTAGCATCATCAAGAGGAGGGTTAACTGTGTTCATGTTAGTTATCAAGAGAAAGGCTACTTTCTGTGTTATGCTTCCCATCCAGAGAGGATGGCATGTTTTTTTGTTTTTTTTAAAGAATTGCTAAAGAATATTGAGATGAAAGATAGTGGGAGAAGCTGTAAGAAATACCCTCAGTGAGTACATGCCATATTCAATTTGATGCTAATGTACACAAGGCTGTAAGGCATAAAGTACAGTATTAGGGATGCGCGTATACTGGTACTGGAAAAGTACCGGTGTATGTTATATTTCAAATGGTATGATATCATAATATATAAATGATATGCTATAAACATACGCTGCTGTTGCGAAGTGCACCTGTAGGTGGCAGAGCTTCCCAAATTGTTGCGCAACCGGTAAATGTGACAACAGAACAACGCAATGGGTCAAACAGCTGAAACTATCAACGCACCAGAAATTCATAAACAAAGAGAATAGTAGAAGTGAAATATGGCGAACTGACCTTACTGCACCTGTATGCAAGCATTGCTATAGGCCTAAATCATGTTTCCACAGGAACACATCAAACCTTTTGAAGCATTTGTCACTTGCTCATCCTGATCTTTTCAGAGAATTAAGAGATTGACAGGTGAGTGCATCATTCATAAATTCAGATTTAATTTGAACTTGTATTTACAACTGAGCAACGCACATACAGATGTGATACAGTAAGCTCAAACGTGCATGTGACACGCTAGAACCAGTGATGTTTTGGTCACGTAATATGCACTGGCATTTCATACAATCAAATAATAATTGGATTTGAATTTTTTAATAAATGATATGAAGGGAAAGTTTCTTCTAATATGAAGCCAGCGAGAGAGTGAGATGTATATTTTTAATGCTTTTTCTTCCGAAATCTGAAAACAATCTGAGAGAGAGAGAAATAATAACACGTGATTTTGAATATTACTTTAACTGTTAGAATAAGACGTTACAATAAAGCAACATTTGTTGCATTAATTGCAAAACTTCAGTTGTATTTTTTTTCTTCAAACTTGGTCAAAATGTAACCTATGTTCCCGGTAGGTTTTTTGTTACATTTTGTGTGCACTATGTGTTTTCACTGAAAATATAAGAAGATTTGAATATATTTTCAGCTTAGTGTTTCAGTTAGCCTATTTTTTTATCTCCAACCTCAAAATGTAACCTATGTTCCCTGTAGGTTTTTGTTACAGTTACCTTGTTACCCCAACATTACAGTTACCCCAAATCCCTTGTGCATGATGAGTAAGTTTACATGCGTTTTATGTTCTACTAAATATTTGCCAAAAAAGCTGTTCTGACATATATGTTAGCTTTCTTTTTGGATATGTCATCCAAATTTACATAAAATGTGTGGATAAAATTGTTCTCATGTTAGCTCTGGTGACTTTTTTATTATATTGACATTTATTTAATAATAATATTATTATACTATTTATCTGGTTCTGAATGGTTTAATCAGAATACACGTAATGCACATGTAAATGAATATGTCAAAGACTATATTGTTCAGGGTTCACATAAACAAAACATTCAGTATCTGAAATCAGATGGATTAATTCAGATTGATGAAAATTAGTGCATGTAAACATATCTTATGAGAGTTGATATGAGGGAAGACCAATTGTTAGCAAAAGCGATAAAATTATCAATGACATAAGGCAGCGATTACCGATGTGGATCTCACTTGATAAAAGTGAATAAAGTAGGAACGGCTACTAGTAAATGCAACTCACTAGTTGGAATGAATTATTCAGAATAATTTGTGAAACAATTGCACCAACTCACTGAAAACAAACTAAAAAGAACAAGTTTTAGTCCACACAAGAGCAATATCTAGCTTATGTAATTTTACAGCAGAGAATAACTAAAAACTCTCCAAGCCTTAATTAAGTTCCATAACTAACTTTGCCAGGCCTGGAAAACAGTTTTACATTTCTTGGGATTTTATGAAGTAGCAATATCTCAAAGGTCATGACCTTTACAGTTCCAACGACTGAGAATCAAATAAATAGCACTTCAGGACAGCATTAAAAAATGCACTTACTGCCAACTAAATTGATTCACAAACTCGCTGCTTGCATGCACAGTCTCGAAGTATGCACTGTCAGCATCCTCAAAGCACATGCTCACAGACACACATGAACAGATCGCCCTGATACACAGCAGAAACTCATGATCACAGGCATCTATCACTGGCACTCACAAAAAAAGAAAAACACACGAGATAAAACGAGCGACACACTGTCTCCTATGGGCATCGGCAAACTGTAGCGCGGCATATTGTTACACGACCTAGATTCAAGTTTGTTCACTCTCATTTCTTTCTCTCTCACACACAGATGAGAGTATGCTAATGAGAGCAGAACTCCAGGTTCCCATTCTGCTGGAAAGTGTTGGGTGACACGAGAATATCACCCACTGCAAGAAAATTCCTGCCAGCATAAATCATGAATTGTGTATGCATGTCTTGTGTTTTGTATGTGTGTACACTTTAAGAGAACAGTTGTACAGAGAGAGCCAGAACAATGGGACGTTTTTAGCGGGTGATCTAGGAAGGTCTAGGAAGAGAGTGTTGTGTCTCAACACCACCTGCAGCAAATGATGGGGGAAAAGAATGTTATATGATATGAGACAAGAGAGAGGCAAATAAGACCAAAAAAAACTCAACAAAAATTACTCTGAAGCAGAAAAAAATACTTGCCCATTTAGGGGGCTTTAGAGCCTATAGTGGATTCAATGCTAACATGGAAAAAAATGAATGAATTAATTAATAGCTTATTAATAAATAATGTTTCATGACTACTGAAGGTCTAAAAAAAGGTTAAAAGTCATTAAAATATTACAACACTATATAGGTACCAAACCTATTAAGCAGCACAAACTCGTTTTAACGCTGATAATAAAAAATGATATATAACCTTTAAAAAGAACATCTTAACCTCAAACTTTTGAATGAGAGTTTATATAGAGGATATAAATGTACTATAAATAAATAAATGTAGGCTTTGATCAATTAAACAAATATAAATATAAAACCCAGATGGATACAGTATGTAACATTTAGAATGTAATAGTATTATTATTATTTAAAATGTACCATATATTAAATAAGAAGACTAGAGTGTTTCTTAATACCTGTTTGTATTTGTAAAAAAAAAAATGCATAAGTGGTTAGTTAAGTTACCAGAGCTTGAAAACTAGTGAGAAACCAGCACATCCCATGTTGTGCACTAGCATCCAAAACACAACCTTTTTGTTTCTAATCATATAAAGCCACTTCTCTGTCTACTTGGGCAGTTACCTTCTAAGTGTAAACTCAAATGAACCTGAAGTGACTGAACAGAAAAGCTCCACATAGGCAACAACTCCGTTATCTCCACACAAATAGTGTTCCTCGTGAGAATCACACAAGAGACTGACAACTGATTCCAATATAGTTTGGCATTAGCACATCGCTAGGCTAATGACACGCAATGAGCCCACAGCAGGGATAATTGTAAGTAAGCTAAAAACAGCTGCATTTTACTTAACGTAGCTCTATTTGTAAGGACCAGGAACATGACTGCGGTGCTGGATGCTCAGATGAGCTGTCGTATTCCCAGTAACCCTCAGTGACACTCGCGCCGCATGGGACACAAAGGGTCACTAATGCAGCGTCACGCTAATCGCTTAGTGTGGAGGCGCAGCAGGTCAGGCAGGGTCAGTGATGATTACCTCAACACACTGTATATGTGCCATCCTGCTGACCACACTAACACACACATGGCTTTAATGAAAGAGAGACCTTCAGCATGTAGCTGTTCACTGAACACAGTATAGAGTGTAGTGATACCAGCTATGTCTCTGTGCCATGGGATTTTCAAGCTCATATTTTGCTGAGAGAAATAAAGCTTAAGATAACTAAAAAGGGGCAGAGAAGTATGACACCATGAATAACATCAACCATAGCTACCACTATCTCTGCCAAAATAACATTTAAGAGTTATTGTGGCTACTCTGCAATAACAACAACAATATTAATAATACTAATAATAACAATTATTATTATTATTATTGTCAAATATAATTTACCACAGCTATTGTGACAACTATCAAATAAAAAGATAATAGAAAGAATATTATTATTATTATTAAATTATTATTTAAAGTGACAAAATATACTAAAAACCTCTTACAATGATGAATGGAAATCCCATACACAGTTTTTGCAGTAAATTAGATTTTAGCAGAAAATGTATATTTATTTACTTTTT
Organism: Ptychobarbus kaznakovi; assembly: GCA_027422405.1. Classification (NCBI taxonomy): domain Eukaryota; kingdom Metazoa; phylum Chordata; class Actinopteri; order Cypriniformes; family Cyprinidae; genus Ptychobarbus; species Ptychobarbus kaznakovi. Next base: position 5,288,779 of record CM049794.1, read on the forward strand.
TATTTTAGTTATTTATTTTTTTGACATTTTATTAACACAGATTCAAACTTGGTTCATTCATTGAGACAAGTGACAAGCATAACAAATCTATAGTAGCGTGTTAGATTTTGTAAAGCTCGATTTTTTTGTTTAAGACACATTGACTCATGAAGAAACATTCAGAAACACAGTAAAAACCCAGCACTCAATATATTTAGGTTACAAACCTTTTAAGAACAGAAAAGGATAACTGTCTAGAACAGCACCTTGGTCTATAAGCTATAAGTCGACCTTTCAAGCAGACAATAAAATCATCTCCAGGACTGTAAAACATCTTATAACATTAAGCAGCTTCCAATCTCATGCACGGGGCCCATTTGTGGGGTGTTTGACTGGGTTTAGTTGCAGCGACGCCTCCTGCCAGTAGAGGGAGTGAGAGGAAATGTAGTCCCTGAGCTTCTGCGTCTCCCACTCTGTGGTCACAGGCCAGCAAATTAAAACAATCCATCAACATTATGGCTTTTAATCCACACATTCCCCGTAAACACCTATTTCTTTACCCTCTATTTTTCTCCTATATCCTCTCTCTCTTTCTTTCTTTACTCCAGGCCTTCATTCTGTATTACAATAGACACTAAATCATTAACCTACTGCAGCATGTAAAGGGGCTCCTGCGTGACTGAAGACACCACAAATGAGCAATTTCAGCAGGCAGGGAGAGAAGCACTTTTAAGGGTATCTGCGGTTCAAACAGAGGTAAAAAAAAATAATAGATAGAAGTAATATACAGGGGAGAAAACACTGCATGATGTTACTACATAAGGATATACATCTTATATGCTGACACTGAGGCTGATGAGGTCAAAGATCAAAGTTCAATGATCATAACCTCTGACTGTCAAGTGAAAAGAGACATTACTGAACTACACTATTAAAAATAAAGGTTATTTGACGTCGATGGTTTCATGAAAAACCTTTAACATTATGGAATCTGTCCATTGCACAAAAGGTCTTTGTAGTGGAAAAAGGTTCTTAGTGTATACAAATTTCTTCACACTAGAACAAAAATTATTCTTTACAGAACTGCTCATAAAGGTTATTTGAGGAACCCACATTGGTTCTTCTATAGCACTGCTGCAAAAACAACAATTTTTGGATCCCTTTTTTATGGGTGTACAACTTGGACATTCCACATCCACACTGCAGAACTCAACCAACCAACCACAATCAACTCAAAAAAATCAACCATTCAGCTTTGCATTGCTTCTCATTTCAACCTATCTGGCCTCCGGAACGTCTAAACTATAAAATGAACACCCCAGCAGCACCCTAAACTGACACTTTGAAGGGCAAAAGTCATATCTCTAACCCAAGAGCGCGACCATTAACGCTATCGGCCCCACCGCAGCCGATTCTAACCCTGTCTTCTTCCTCTCCCTCTTCTTCAATAACCTTTGTCATGGCCGCGCGATGCAGGGCAGCAATGAGCCTGGCTCCGCACAGCCAGCGCGTCGACGTGCGATAAGAGAGGCCTGCCGCATGCATGCAAACCACTGTATTCAGATGTGTAATTACAAAGGAAACGATAAGCCCGCTCCAGAGGGACCGCACCACTAATTACAGAGCCACCAGAGCTTCAAATTGCCATTTAAAACAACCATACACAATTACACAATGCCACATTCCTGGTGACGTCTGCACTTCGATGGCAAAGCGGGCGAGAAAAAGGGCTCGGACCAGTCGAACTCTGAGTTATGACTGTTTACGACCGGCCTGAGAGGCAAAGCGGAGCGGGGGGGAGGGTTTGGTGCAAGATGCCTCAGAGACTGGAGCTGGATGGATATAACGCTCCCAAACTCAAAGCCTACATCCAAACGAATGTTTTGATACGACAAACAAAACGTTCCCAGAGTGTTGCGACATATGCGTGTAACTCCGCCCATGTCCCGCCTTCTCTGTCCAAGGGGGCCAGAATCCCTGGGAAAACATGAGCCACACAAATAGCGAGTGGAAAAAAGAAAGTGAAGCAGGAAAGTTAGTCATTTTGTGGTTGCGAGAGGAATGTCCTAACAGACATGAGCCTGCCAAAAAAAAAACAAGCAATGTCCCCCAACCCCCTTTTCTCACTTTCAAACACACACAAGCAACTACACACTACCCGCAAGCAAATTTTAATTCATCCAGCACGAGCATAAAAGGATTTTGGTGCAACTTTTCACTGACTGTCTCATCTTCTCTCATGTATCGAGATCGCAAAAACACCCACCCAGGCCTTCAAAGGCCTAAGATGTATTGTGCAAGTGTAAAGAAAGCAGCTGAGCAACCTGATAGACCACTAATGATGTGTCTCATTCATTCACCGGCCACTTACAGATGGATTAAATCAAATGCATTATGGGCTTTCTGGTCTTTGGGGGCTTGTCCATGGGGAATTATGAGATCATAATGGTTCTGTACAATGAAGTATAAGAGAATGAGCGAGCGCTTGTGTGTGTGAAACCACAGAGGCTTCTGCTGACTCTCATCTCATCCTCCAATTCATTTAACGTATGCTACACAGTTACAAACTAGCCTGAATCAATCCATCCATCAATTACAGGAAGCTCGGGCATTAATCTAATCTGAGGCTGAACCTGATCCCGGTCTCCGGTAGCGAGGGGAAACCGCAAAACTCAACCTTCCCTGCCAAGAGTCTCGTGTCCTCTTTCATCTCTCTTGCTCTCCAGCGTGAGGGTTCACCCACAACGAATGTCTTCAGAAGTCCACTGCACCAATAAAACAGAGGGATTGATGGTCGTCCGTAAAAGCTAAGTTGTTAAAAATGTGACTACACCGCAGATGAGACGTGTGATATAAAGGGATCGTTCACACAAAAATGAAACTCCTGACATCATTTACTCAACCTCACGTTGTTCCAAGCAATGAGTAATTAAACAATGACAGAATTGTCATTTTTGAGTAAACTATCCCTTTAAAACAAGATGAAGAAAACAAAACATACAGGCATAGATTTTCATACAAAATGGTTTCACGACCACAAACAAATGTGTGAGAGCCTTCGTTTGTTTTTTTCGTTCTCCTTGAACGACTGCCATGTTTGGCATGTCTTCTCAGGATCTCTGTGTATGTGTGTTCCGCTACAATAACTTGCCAGTCACACATGGCAGTGTATGTACGTGTGTGTGTGTGTGTGCATGCACGTGTCAATCCGGCTTCACTCCTGTGGTGCCACACGCAGGTTGTAAATGAATATGAATGGCCATCAGAAGCCCTGGGAGGAGGCCGCCCGAGGCTATGCGCACTGGGCTTCTATTAATCTTAGACAAACTGACACATGGGAATAACCTAAAACTGCACTCAAACAAGCCAGCCGGGCCAAAAACGCACCACGACTCACAGCCAAACCACAGCAGCATGACGTCGAGGACTAACTTTCTAAGAACACATGTTATATTATCTTGGAATGGACTTTGAATGTTGCATTTCAAAATGTAGTTGACAAATTGCACTTCAAAATGCATACATTACCAGTCAAAATTTTGGAATAATTACATGTTTTTAATATATATTTGGAAAATGTATTTTATCAAAAATACAGCAAAAACAGTAATATTGTGAAATTTAAAGTAACTTAAATTACAATTCAATTAAATTAACTTACAATTTAAAGTAACTGTTTTCTATTTTAATATCATTTTAAAATGTTATTTATTCCTGTGCTGGGAAAGCAAAATTTTCAGCAGCCATTACTCCAGTTTTCAGTGCCACATGATCATTCAGAAATGATTCTATTAAACATTAAATATTAATAAAATTGTAAATAATATTAACCAAAAAATTATAATCTTATTCTACATTTTTGACTGGTAGTGTCTAAATGCACAAATTTATAAATTAATTAAAATGTAATCTGACCAAAAATAAATAAATAAAAATAATAAATAACTTGCAAAATTAAAATATACCAGAACAGATGCAACTGCACAGGGTTTGAGTTCACAAGACAACAAGCCGTGCCTTTGCTTCAGTCAATTGAGATACAGCACACCCCATTAGCCACGCAGTACGGAAGGCTTTTTGTTTGTGGTCATGGTAGACAGACATTGTTCCTCATGTTTGGCATTCCACGTTTCCCTCTTCATCAGCTCCCTCGTTCTCAGGGGGACAAATGAAAGGAGGGGAACGAAAAGAGAGGCACTTGATCTTCCCAGTCACAGCGCAGACTATCTCTCTTAACGCAATGATTTTGATGTAAGTCACATATCCTCATCAAAAGATCAATGACTGATGTCAAGAGAGGTATTTTATGACATTTCGATTTGAGGTGATGTTTATCCTGCATCCAATGTGACAGATCCAATGATTTAACATTTAGGATACCCGACAAAAGACAGAAAATGTGAACTGTTAAGCAGCATTATAACAAAGAGCTGAAATCTAAGCGGCTTTGACTTCAGGTCTGTCTGCTACTGTTACTATAGCTCTTAAAGGGATAGTCCACCAAAATATGAAAATTCTGTCATTATTTAGCCTACTTACACTCATGTCATTTCAAACCTGCATAGCTTACTTTCTTCTGGAGAGCAAAAAATAGGAAAATTGGAAACTAAACAACATTGGAACCCAACCACGCAAACCAGGTTAAGATAGCTTTAAAACATGGTATATGGTTGATCCAAGCTGGTAGAGCACTTTAGACTAGCTTGAACCACCAATCAGCAATACAACTTAAAGGGATAGTTCACCCAAAAATGAAAATTGTTATCTTTTACTAACCCTTATGTTGTTCCAAACCTGTATAAGTTTCTTTCTTATGTTAAACACAAAAGAAGATATTTTGAAAAACTTTGAAGAACCACACAATTGTTGGTCCCCATTGACTTTCATAGTAGGGAAAGAAATACTCTGGAAGTCAATGGGACTATCAACTTTTTGATTACCAGCATTCTTCTTTAAAATATCTTCTTTTTAAAGTAATTTTTACATGTATTATATTTTTTATTTATTATGTGCTTTTTAAACCTTTTTATTCATATAGGACAGTAGAGAGACAACAGGAAATTACTGGAAGAGAGAGGGGAGTGGGATCGGCAAAGGACCTCGAGATGGGAATCGAACTCGGGTCACCGTGAGCGTGGTTGCGCTATATGATGGCACACTAACCACGAAGCTATTGGCGCCGACCAAAATATATTCTTTCATGTTCAACATAAGAAAGAAACGTTTGAAATGACATGAGGATGAGTAAATTATGACAAAATTCTCATTTTGGGGTGAACTATTCCTTTAAAAGGATAGTGGGATAATCCACATGTCGCTCCAAACCTTTGTGACATTATATCTTCAACCAAACTTTATCGGAGTCAACTGACCTCCCTTGTATAGACAACATGACTCAAGACTTTTCTAAAAAATATAATAGAAAATGATGACAAAATTATTTTTTTAGGGTGAACTATCCCTTATGTTGATTTTGAACATTCTTTCAATGAATGACTAACTTGGACCTATTAGAAACAAGCTCTCATAATCCAAAACACAATTTAAATTGGATCTTAAGCATTTATTAACAAGGTGGGGACTTCTGTACAACTAAACTCTTACATTTTCCTTGAAAAAAGTAAAAAAAATCGAGCTCTTCCTATAACTTAACCTCGAAGTCAACAGAGGTGCCATCATGAATTCCAAAGCAGAGAGACTTGAGTGTTAGCATCGTGAAACATACCTCAGAATTGCGATGAATTTCTTCATTGTTTGGTATTCAGTAAGGATCTGAGCATCATTTCCATTTGAGGTGGGCACTCACGGCCCACAGCTACAGGATAAACCCAGCGAGATGGGGTTACGCACTACAGCCTCCGAATATTGAAAGTGTCAATGCAACGCTGCGACCCAGCAGACAGGCTTCTTATGCACGAATTGATGATATTCCTCAAACGAGGGGATGAGAATGTCTGCGTTTGCATATGTCAACAGAGTGAATTCTCCTCCATCTCCATTACTCTGGTTTCTCAGGCTTAAGCAATAACCAACAGGCTTAACCGCACTGGAGGTAATAAATGTGAATGTTTGCTTTCTGTCTGCCATAGTATCCGTACAATCCCAGCGTTCCTTTCTACCATGGGAACACAACAGGTCTTCATTAAAAGAATTACTGTGGTGGACATTGACACACAAACACACATTTTGCCAAGAGCAGGACACAAGCAGCGTTTCCTCCACGTCAGTTGTGCCATATCATAGCTCGATGGCTGAGATCGCGCTGCTTGAAGAGTCTGTGACACCAGTGCTGATTTTCCCACAATCGCCATTCAGGAAGCAGCGCCCGTGTGCTCGGCTCAGTCAGACCGGGCCTAATGAGGCCACAGGAGCTGTGTGACTGACACGAGCACTTCAGCGTGCTGTCATGTGTTTATTAAAGCATGATGAGGATCGCTGGGGCTGTCATCTTTAAAGGAGCCATACCGTGGAAAAAAAGCTCTTTAGAAATAAGCGCTTGTGGACATACACTAACATTCACGGAAAAGCATTTCCTTGGTATAAACTAATGCTGCTTTCAAGTCCTCCTGGGAAGGTCCTATTTACGAGTTGAGAAGTCGTAATTACGATGTGATGTGCATTCGAGTGAATTTGGTTGGAATAAAATGGACTCGCCGGGCAATTTCATATTTGTCCTTCTATTTCCCACTTTTTGACACACAGGAAGCATTTTAGCACCAGTGCAATAATAGAAAAGCAAAGTATGTGCATTAGGTGTGTAATTGATGCTTTATGTTGTCTATCATTCTTGTGCCGGGAATTATGGGTAACGCAGTTTTGTTGCGCAAGCCTGTCGCCTCATAAACCAGCTAAATTAGTAGTATTTATTGTCGTTCTTAACTGATTGCTCACAGTTTAATTATAACCAATTATATAATATAATATTATACACAAGCGTTTAACTGACACGCCTCCATTTCGAAACGTCAAGACTCAAAGAAAATCTCAGGCTTTTTCACTTGGACATGACTTGTACGTGACCTCAATTATTTAATATATTCAATAATTATTAAATTAGTCTATGTGTATATAAAACATAAAATAATTTTAAATATATATTTATTATAAATGCTATATAAATATTGTACATATAGTTTTCTGAATATTCGATATTACCAGTAATCAGTAGTGAATTATTTTAAAATAAATGAATTCATATAAAAATATCTTGAATACATGAGTGTCTTTCTACCTGAATATTAGAATATTACAACAATATATATTATAAACGATCTCCATAATTCACAATAGTTTAAATCGTTTTTGAACAATAAACACCGAGTGAAAAAAGCAAAACTGGCAAATAAATATTTATAGCATAAACTATATAATAAATACTGTGTGTAGAATTAACAGAACATATATACTCTGTTCTGTATATTATATATTACCTATACTTTGTATATATAATATTATATCGTATAAATAAAATGCAATACAGTGGTATAAAAGACAATGCTATAAAGCATTTTCTGAACTTTCCAAACATAGTGTTACTTTATCCCAAAAAAGTATTTTTTTTTCTGTTTGCAGTTGACTTCATATAACAAATAAACTCTCACTTGTAATAAAACCCCATTGGACCATTATGAAACAAGGAAGAGTAACACTGAGATAGATGGACAGAGATATGAGTGGGAGTGTTTGAGAAAAAGAGAGAGATAGAGGTAGTTAAATGAGCGACTGGGGTGCTGAAAGATGGTACACAGCCGCAGGGAGGACCAGGAAATGTGTGGTTCACACAGAGGTTGAACACCTCATAGCTGAATGAGACCAAACATAGCCCAATGAGAGTAAATACTGCTGGCAGAGACAGGGAGAGGAACATCAATGAACTAATTCTGGGAGACACTCATGAACAGATGCGACTAATGTTAAAAGACACAAGAATTACAATTATTAGCATCGGTCTGAGGGTTGCCTCTGGAAGGTTATATCTTCCCTGACAATTCCAATGACAATCCTGGTCCGTTTCAAGAGCTAAAAAGCTAACTAAATTTCGAAGCTGCTGTCCTAACTTTGATGAACGATTCCTTTGAGAGGTCATCCCCTTCCGACTGGACTCGCTTTGAACCTACGCTCTCTCACCTGGGGCTTAAAACTAATCCAAACCTAAGCCCTCTGGATGTCTCGATGGCCTCTACAGAAGGATGCTTTGAGGAGGATTCCATTCAAAGTGCGCTCAGTTCATCCCACACTTCACTCAAGACTCTCAACAGCACGCAGACCTTCACAGTTGGACCGGGAGAGCGGGAAGAGGAGAAGGATGAGGACGAGGAAGTGGGAGTTGTTTGCTAGTACTCTCCTAGCACAAGCCACAATCACTCCAAAAACTCTCAAAGCAGCCCTCGATGGGCAGCCTGAACACAATTCTCCTGCCAGCGAGTGCCTGCCAATATGCAAGAGCCTTGAGCCTGTGCCACGGTGGTGAATAGATGGCACCGTGCATGCATAAGCTCTCACAGGTACAGGGTGCTGGGCAAGAAATATATGGCACGGCGCAGAAGGTCACCATCCAGATGGGGAGTTATTTTCGAACGTTTAATAAAGAGGGATTTGTGATAGAGGGAAATTAATGAGGAAGTGTGTTAAGTCAGGTGAAAGATCAGTTTATGTGGTGAGCATGACTATTACTATTACTAAAAAGTGAAAGCATCTTAACAACAGTATAGCAATTCCCTAGCAGCTACTCTAAACCAGGGCTCTAGACTGCGACCAAAATAGTCGCATTTGCAAACATTTTTGGAGAGAGTGTGGGTAAAATTTTGACGTGGTTGCACTTGTGCGAGTGCATGGTCTAAGCTCTTTATTCTGCAGTGAGGGGCTACTGGCCAGCCGCGGCACATTGTAGCAGGAGTCAGATTTCACTGATCACGTGAATAGAAGCGCTTTCAGCGCGAGCACTTCAGATGTAGAGCCTGGTATACTCGCCGCGTCAGCACGAGCGCGAAGGTGCGCGCAGCGGACGGAGGATTTGGTTTTCAAACTAAAGTAAAAGACCACTTCTTAAACCAGAGGTGAACATGTTGGTATTCTTGTAGAAAAAAACATGCAAGTCCTGTCAGCGACAGCCAGCTTAGTTTTACTTTTCTTTTTGTTTTTGTTTTGAAAAGCTTGTTAACTTTGCTGTTTACCTCACGTTACGCTATGGAGGTTTTCCTTAATTGTTTTTTATATTATTATTTATTTGATTGCTCAGTGTTTGCTAAACATTCTGTAATTTATTAGTCGGTATATAATACAGCATGTGATGTGTCCTATGCCATGCCTCATCTTATTCGTTTTTGTTAATAAACATTATGTAAGACAGTTTGTCATTGGAGCCTATTGTTTTCTTGTAGTTGTGTTTTTTAATTAAGAATAACAATTAATCCATCTTTTGTTTTAGTCTTACAAAGTGAAAGGTGTATAGATGTAAGGAAAATGGACAATTATCTTGTGACACCAAGATTGTGAATTTAAAAGTGAAAGTGCACGAAAAAAAAAAATTCTTACAAAATTAAAATCACAAATAATACTGATGAAAAAGAACGGGTTGAATGTTGAACACTTCCGTTGCCATATAACTATAAACATATGATATAAGTTCACCAGCATGCATTGATTAATCAAATGTTGTAAAAAAAAAAATTGCGACCAAATTATGTGCTCGTGCGACCAACTGAGAAAGTTAGTCGCAAAAGTGCGACCAGTGGGAAGAAAGTCTAGAGCAGTGTAAACCCATTGCAACCAAACAGCAATGCAATAACAACCATCTTCACAAACACATTGCGCAATGCACTGACAAGTGAAAACAGCCAGTCAGATTAAAGTTGATATTTCATATACAGCTACATGGACCACAATTTTGGACCAATGGGGTTTTATTTTGGGGCTACTCAACTTATTAATTGGTGTTTATCATCACGTCGTGCCTGGTTAGAACAGTTCCACCCGTTGCATACTGTAGCACTCAGTTTCCTCAGTTCTCATTAGAATCAAAAAACTAAATTTCATCCAATTTTATCTCAATGTTACCCTTGAGAACCTCTTCCTCCATGGGTGTTGGAGTTTATAGTGCCTGTTTCAGCAGCTCCAGTCACAAGACATCGCAGCTCGGCTAGGGAAATATTTGAGGAGCACTATATCGCCTGCGGAGCTAAAGAAATGATGAACTCTCCCCTAAATCCTAATGCTCTCCTTGTGAGAGAGAGGAGAAACAAACCAGAAAAAAGAGGATTACCAAGAGGAAAATATCTCAATTGTTTCCTCTAGACACCAATGAGATGAAATGGAGAACAAATGGATGCTCTTGCTTATGTATCCAGATTTCTAGACGTTTCTCCTGAAAGAAGAACTTGTATATGGCTCGTCTAGAGTTTTTTTAGTCAAAAATATGATTTCAAAAGGAACTCCGAATTTTTGTATTAAATTCTCTGAGCTATGCTGGATAAAGAAATGTTTTAGCTGTTTTATTCATTTTATTCCTTTTTCTATTTCCAAGGAAAAATGGAGGCTCCTGCGTATGATTCCAAATTTCTAGACTTTTCTATTAAAAGAAAATCTCAAATATGACTCCTCTAGAGTTTCAGAAGGGATCTCAAACTGTGCTCAGATACCAAAGTCTACAATCAAAAGTCTGATTTCAAAAGGAACTCAAATATTTTTTATTAAATTGCCTGAATTATGCTGGATAAATTAATGTTACCGCAGGCTGTATTTCTCAATTTCTCTTATATATTTTAAGGTGAAACATCTGATCCCTAATTAAAAAATAAATGAGAACTTTCACCTGTTGAAAACTTGCAAACATTAAAGCTACTTTAACCCAATTTAAAGTCTCCATTTAACAAGGGCCGGTTCACTTTCTTTACTAATGGTTTAAAACTTGTCTGATAGTTAAAGTTCACCAGAATACTGTAACTACATGAATATATGAAAGAGGAGAGGAGATTAGATGAATACATTAAGTCAAACCCCGTCCTGGAGTCAACAGGCCTATGCCGTGCTGGTATTTCCTGCTGTAACTCAAAGACGCCAGGCAACTGGGACCAGCATGATGGGGAACAGCAGGACTGGGATAAAGAGGATAGGGAATATCACAACATATTCAAACACACACAGTGCGGATGCGGATTGACCTTTAAGGCAACATCTGGGCCGCACTGTTTATTGGCCTGACATTGTTTTTCCCACATGGATTGTAAGATAATCTGTTTGGTAAACTCCACCGTGATCCGTCAATACTCTCAAAGATCAGAACCCGCTCCTGGTGCCTGACCTGGATCAGTGCTCCTAATATTAGAGACATCCCGTCTATGCTCCTTTGTATTAAGACAGACTGATCTCTGACCAGTGTTAGTTCCCTCCCTTTTATTGCTTGAACTAACGTGAACTAAACCCCAGAAGCACCGGTATCTGCAGCAAACTTTTCCTTTGCTTTTAAAAACTGCAGACTTGGAAATGTCAAGACTGCTAATACTCTTGCGTATATTGCAAACTAATCTGCAAGCCTCAATCCCATTGCATCTAATCATGTGCTTGTGCTGAAAACACTTTGCATTTTCGGTTTAATCTAGGCTGTATTGCATGTGGTAAACCTCTATAAAACTTCCTTTATATAAGAGCTGTTGGTTAGCAGTTAGCAACATACTGAGCTGTGGAGTTCACATGGGAGATGTAGGTTCAAATCTGGCTCATGTCATTTCTCAATGCCATTGACCCCAATTTTAACTAGCATTTCTTGTCCTCTTGTTACATTAATGTTGATAAAAGTTGTATAAGGACCAAAATATAAAGACTATTTTTTAACATTGCCATAGTTTTTAACCTTTGAATTTCAGTGACTTTTTCAATGACTTCTCCAGTCCAGTGTATTACTGTTTTCAGCTTTGCCTTCACTTGAATTAATTACATTTTAAAATATATAAAAACAGTCATTTTAAAATGTAATATAATACTTTACAATATTTCAGTTTACTGTATTTTTCATCAACTAAATGTAGCCTTGGTGATCCAAAAATCTTCCCAACCACAAACTGAACAGTAGTAATATAAAAATATATTTTGTGAATTTCTTTTTTTACAGTAAAATATAGGTTTACTATAGAAATTTCCACGATTTGCTCTGTAACTTTAAAGATTACATTAATTACTTTTCCAGGCCTAAAATTGTGAATACGGTAGAAAAACTTTGAAAATATTCAAAACAAATTCTTTTTTTGCACTGATGTTGGGAGAAATCTATTGAATTCTGCAGAATGGATATAAACAATCTGTTAAATTAGAGAGAATTAGAAACCGATCACTTATCATTAACTGCAAATATAACCGATAATCCAAACTATTGAAAAATGCAAGCATGAAACATGCAGAACTTTGTGAATGACAGTTGTGCCTGTTCTGCAGAAATACAGATTTCAGAAGTTGCAGATTCAGTGTGAGCTTATCTATGGGCACTGATGTGTGCTGGATCCCTGTTCTTACTGTTAAACATTAAAGAACCCCCTTTACACACATGTGCATGCTTACACACATAAACCCAGAGCCAGAGCGCAGCATAAAAATCAGACAAGTCATCAGAAAAGCGCCTATCAGGAGCGCTCAGCTGCCACAGTTCTCCAGTAGGGGACATCGTGTCCAGGCACATAAGCATTTTTTTAAATGCTGGAGAATGATGGGGGACCAATAAAACAGGAAAAACACATGAAAGCAAACATATCTGACATACATATCTGAACAGAACATTACCATACTACTTACAGTTGTGCACTGCACTACTAAATATTATCATTTTGATGACATTATATAAATTCTTAAATCCCAAGATCTATGTTTTCAGCTGATGTATGAACAAAAGCTAATTAACTTTTTTTTTCTCAGCCTTCATGTTAATTTTATTACAAAATTCAAACAACAAATATCGTTTTGGTGCTCTTTAATGCAATGTGTCAGATTTCTGTAAAAGCCTCAGTACAGGCGCCCGCATGTAGCGCACGCCATCCCTTCCTCTTTACTACCAGCTACTGCACAAAATGAACATTAATAAACATCAGAAAGTATGTTGCGAGAAACAGTACAACTTACCGAAATGTATTATTTATGCATGTCTCAATGTCCATGTCAAATGTAACCATGCAAAGATATCAGTGAAACTTGTATAGACCTACAGTACTATACCACATAACGTTACATTTATCATTTATAATGTTTAATAATAATAATAATGAACGTTCAAAGATTTCACAAAGAAACTGAGAGATTAGTCAGTGTGTGAAAGCACCATCTTATATATAAAAGAGGAAGTGTTGCTTGGGATTTAGACCCAGTCACTAGTTTGATTTATCTAACACTTTGCTTTATTCCAGTACCACATTTGTTTGAGTTAGTATGTCACATATATGAACAAGGATCTTAATTTAGGTCAAAAGAAGAGATTCCGCTTGAGTTCATAACACTGACAAACAGGAAGTGAAACACGTGACCTGAACTTAAACTCACCCCTTAAATGACTAAACAAGAACCAGCTGGTCTTAATACTACTAATCTGGACGTAATACCATTATCTGAGGTAATAAAAAAAACAATAGGGAAAAAACGTTCATAACCATGAATAATGCAATAAAGCTCTCAGTGGTTCTCTGGGGTATAAGCAGAGTTATAATGGCAGTGTTTGATCTCGCCTGGCAGTACCAGCATGGGGGAGGCTGGGTGGTTAAATAGTGCCAGGCACAGTCATCTTATCCAGGTTAGCGACTCAGACTAATCCGCCAACACGAGCACCGCCATGCCCCGCATTCCAGCGCACGGCCTCCCCTCCGCACGGAGCAGATACCACCCAGAGAGACGTCTAACCCCCGTACTGACATTTCTACTGGAGCCACTGAAGTTTAAGAGCGGCCAACAGATGTCAGCCATTTCATAGAAGCGGGAATGAAAAGGGGTCACGCACATGGACGATGTTAACCGAACCACAAAGCACATTAGCATGCCACTTTGGTTTGAAGTGATGAGGTTGGTTTGCCATTCAAAACATGTTGACGAGTTACCCAATAGTTTAATCCATACTGTGTGGAACTCTTGATGTAGCTTATCAATCAAAACAAATTAGGACTGTCAATCAATTTCAATTAAATTTTAATTGATTTAATTATGTGATATGCTGGTTAATTAATCAAATGAATCACATTTAATCACATACATCAATATCGCCCTTAATTTAGAGAATTATCCTATATTTTTGGCATTACTCTGTATTTTTGGTGCGGACAAGTAAAAGTGGCTTTATAATAAAAACATCATGTATATAAGAAACTTGGACAAATATGTATTTATTCTCTGTTTAAAAGTTCAGGGTCTATAAGGTATTTTTATGTAATTTATTCAGCTACGATGCATTAAATTGATCAAAAGTGACAGTAAAAGATTTTGGTTTCAAATAAATGTTCTTTTGAGCTTTCTGTACATTAAAGAAATTACATTTTTAAATATATTAAAATAGAAAACCATTATTTAAAACTGTAATATCACTATTATTTATTTATTTATTTAGGTATTAAGTTAGTTCATTAGTATCAAATGAATGCAGCCTTGAAAAGCAGAGGAAGCTTTTTTTTTAAATAATATTATTTATATATATAAATAAATTAGTAAATCTTACTAACCCCAAGCTTATGAATGGTCTTATATTTAAAGCCTATTATTAATAATAGTTATTGTCAAACTTTAAAATAGTAGGCTTTAGAAAAAAATAAATAAGTATTTAAATATGTAAAAAATAATACAATAATACAACAGATAGTTGAATTAATTAATAGAGATGTTAAACTGACAGGTATGACCTATCAGTTTATCACATCCCAGTCTCATTCCTTCTTTGTTCTCCGTAAATAATTTCTAGGCAAGCTATTTTTTTCTGTCAATAAAAGTGTCAAAAATTTCCCTCAAAACAAATATATGAAAACATGCCACGTCTACAATGGGGACTCCTCTGTCACTCTCAGTTGCCCCCTCTCACCAAAGACCAGCTAGAGGAAGTTGTCTTTCAGGAAACAGGAAGTTGATTAGGTCGGAGGGTCAAAGGGTGATGTCCGATGGCTTTAGAGGAAGCAGTCTGGAAATGTCAGAGGAATGAATTACAGATGGAGCACTCGTACAGACGTTTATGAGCCCTGGACGCTCTCGCCATCTTACAAACACTGGAGCAACCCCAGTCGTCGCCCCCTCAGAGAACAATTCACGTCGTCTCCTGTCAGTGTGGCATCTCAGAAATGCTAATGAAATTCTGACAAACAGCAGACAAAAGAGAGAGAGGCGATCCCACTGACAAAGCAATCACATTCAATAAAACCTCCTCTTTAGTCTGTCATTTCTTGGCTGGTTTCTTTATGAATACTTAAACAGAATGAATTGATGTTATGCATACACGGAACGACAAATGCTTGAAGGAAAGGAAAAAAACAGGAGGAAGATGACGGAAAAAAACCTACATCATCTTTCTTCCCTCAACTCTTTGGAGCTTCCACAAGGGGCGGATGAAAAGAGACGCAAAACGATTTAGCCATAGTGTAAAAACAAGCCCCAATTAGCTAATTAAACCTGACAATTAGCCAGCGCGTGATTCAGCTGCCAACAAAACAATGCAGAACGTCTGCACGAAACACCTGAGGCTGGCACAACACAAAAGACGTTCGATATCTTCCATTTTGTCACCTTTTTTATCTATCCTCCTCCACCTTACCCCATTTTGCCATCTTGTTTATCCGTCTTCGTCACTTACTAATGCAGCTCTCCTTTCATCGCTATTTCAGTGCAAAACAATAGATTTATTTCACCAAAACAAACAAACAAACGTGTTCTTCCACAGCAAAGCAATAAATGCAAAACGTTTACACAAGTACGATGGGTTTCTGACATAACACCATGGTAAGACTATTGTTTGGAAGCTAATATGATGATGAATATGTATTTCTATGAAATACAATGAAGCAGGGGTTTTCGAACTGTGGTCTGCAGAAACGTTTAGAGAAAAAAAAGTGTTAAAAGGTATCAATTTAATAACAATAATTACATTTAAAAATATAATAATAATTAATTATTATTATTATTTAATTGAACTACTGAATTAATTAGATTAGCCACATATTTTATTCTATTGACAAACATATTTTGGTTTTAATAATAATAATAATTAGTATTATTAGTAATTAGTATAATTAATAATTAGTATTATTCTTAATAATAATAAAACAATAATAATTTTAATAATAAAAACAACTAATAATAATAATAATGTTATTATTATTATTAGATGTTGTTGTTTTATTATTACAATTATTATTTTTTATTATTATTAAGAATACTAATATCAACAACGTTTGGAATTATTAATTTTTATTCCATTGATTTTATTCCATTGTTTTATGTTTTTATTTAGATATATTCTCGATATACTCTATATATTACTAATGTTATAAATGGATCATCCCCATAAAAATATATAGCTTCTTTTAACCAAAAAGTTCCAAAATATATAAATATACTCCAGATATTATTACAAAGCAGCTAGTCATGGCATATTTTGCATCATAGCTGTTATTATGCCATGTAGTTTAGCACGGCTGAAAAACAACTAAACAATCAGAATCCAAGGAAATGTAATATTCATTTTTAACAAAGTATTATGACATTTCCAACCAGAGGATGTGAGCGGAGAATTACAGAATGCTTTAAATCCAAAGAAATGTAATGGAACTGGAAATTTTCATTTTTAATAAATTACTATGGCATTTCCAACCAATGACAGCAAGCGAGGAATTATAGAACGCTTTGGGCAGAAATTGCTTTCTCTACTATCTGAAAGCATCACTTTACTATGGTACAACTTTTTACTTCCTGAAAGAGAAAACTACAGTATCTCACACAGAGAAGATTCACATAAAACACAAGTGAGCACTCATCCAGATTTGATTTGACGCAGGTCACCACGGAAACACAGCATGCTCAGTCATTCGAGCTTCATTCCAAAACATCTAAAGCCGCCAGGACCAAAACCCACCCTGGAAGCCTGGGAGTACCTCATATTCCCATAACTCAACTCCAGTGGGGTCGGGCTCAGGTCTTCCCCCATTAAAAAGACCTAGGAGTCCGTTTAAAGAGTGACAGGGTGAATGGAGCGAGTCTCATGACTTTTTCGACGGTGGCCTTAATTTCTTGCATCGGCGTTCTGGAGCTTTCCATTATTCCTGCCTGACGGGGGATAACGGCAGGCACTCCACTCCGTAACAAGCTCCTTGACCTTTCCCTAGCGGGGATGGAGTATTCCGCCCCACTAACGGCTCCGTACAACCGAATGCTTGCTGAGACCCACTGTAATAATATTTGGCTTGATATGTGGGAAAGTGAGAAGAAAGCTAACATTGTATTAGCAGCATTCCATTTAGTTCAGCTTATACCACAAGACCGTGAGGCAATAATTAAAGGAATAGTTCACTCAAAATGTTTTAATCATTTACTTACCCTCACATCTTTCAAAACTTTCATTCTTCTGTGGAACATAAAGATGATATTTAGAGCAGATAGTCCAATCAGCTCTTTGCAATGAAAGTGAATGTGATCACAGCTGTCAAGAAAGACTTTTATCAAAATTAAATCAGTTCCTCACACAAAGTTATTGCATGGCTATAGGCTTTAGAAGACTTTGAACACAGCACACAAGTCATTTGGACGACTTTTATGATTCTTTTATGGTGCTTTTTTGGAGTTTGGTCACCATCTACTTTAATTATATGGAATAGAACAGCGCAAACATTCGTCAAACTGTCTCCTTTTGCATTTCATGGAAGAAAGTAGGAAATACAGATTTGGATTATCAAGCAAATGAGTAAATGATTTTCAGTGAACTTTTCAGTGAACCATCTCTTAAGTCAGCTAATACAAAAAAAGAGAGTTGAAATATTTGAAGTATGAATATATAACAATTCACACATTGTTGTACTTCCAGAAACAGCTTGTGGACCATCTACTTCTGCATTATCAGGGTCCAAAATTAACACTCTGCGTGTGCTAAATTAGAGTAAAATTGGCTTTGGCGAGGACATAAAGCCGAGTTACTCGCCAACTGGCTGGCAACTTTATTAGGAACTGCAACATAATGCTGGATTTAAGTCGAACTGTACGAATGACAGTCTGACCCTCACTGATGTACATGTGTGTACCATTCAACTCAAATACCTGAAAATGTCTGCTGAAGAACACATCTGCTGCAAATCTTCTTTTAATGACTTTTACCTTTGGAAAAATGTAGCATCAGAAGTTTAACTAAGATGTCAAAACATGTTTTTTTCCAGAACTCCATGTGGTGCCACATATGTGGAATGTTCCTCGCATTAAGCAACCATAATGAAAATATGTGGAACAAAATCATGAGATGAAGTGCGGCTTAACTGAAAGATAAATACTGGCCAATTGTATATGATGAACTGAGTTGCAAAAAACTGTGCCATTTGTTGCTGCTGTAATATTTTATTAGTATTTTTATTATTTTATTATAGTTTGTTACATTTTATTAATTTTTATATAAAATCTAAACTTTAGGCCTATATTTTTTATTATTGTTTTGATGTCCAACAAGAATATTTATGGTCTATATATATATATATATATTTGATCGTTCAACCATGTTGTCTCAGGCTTGTAAGATTATTTATAAAGAAATAAAACAGCAATGCTAGCATTTGTTTTCCAGGTGTTCAAATATCAATACAAATGCAAAAGCAGAGATAGGTGTGTAAAGCATGGTAAATTATGTTCATCACATAATGAATGAACATTTTACTTTTGCCAGCGGCGGCCAAACATTTAAAAAAAAATTAACTCAGTAGCAGAAGCCTCCAGATTTGCAACACCGTAATTAACAGCGAAAGATGGCAAATAATCCAATCAAAGTCTCCCATTGGTTTCCAATAAGCCACTCGGACCTCTTTGTATAAATTGCATGGGAGTGAATGAGTTTCTGGATCATGTCAGACAATCAATCATGTTACCTCTAGCAAAGCCAGATTAGAGAGTTACACAAAAAATAATCGATCTAACACCAGACACAACAACAGCTGATACAACTTTATCAAATCTAACATGTGTTGTCACAAACACAAATATTTTATCATAAATACATACTTCACGCCAGAGATATTATCATTGCTCACCTTCAACCTGCACCAATTCAACAGAGCTTTGCTGTTTTCTGAAAAACAACATTGATTTAAGACTAAATGATGCAACGGCAAGCAAAGCATCACTTCTGAAGCAGTAGTTAAGGATGGCAAATCTCAATTGCCCAAAGTCTCCAAGGAAAACAAAATGTTATCTTAGTGTATTTAAGACTGTGCCAACAACCACAATCACTCCACCTCCCCACCTCATGACACTAACAAAACAGCTGATCTAAAATAGATGCCTCAAGACATTACGTACACACAACAGGGATGTGCAATTAAACTAAATTATACTATAAATCACTTGAACCAGTAAAAAATTCACTATGTACCGAGTCATGTCAAACTGATTCCAAAGCGACATGACTAAGTATAAATTCTCCATTGAGAAAACTGTTCAGCTAAAGATGCATTTCTGTAGCACATGTAATTGTGACGCAACCTCCAGTAAACAGTGACCCTGCTTGCACAGACACAAAAGTATTCTTGAAAAAAAAAGAAAGAAAAGGAAAAAACATCATTTAACACTGAGAATTGATTATTACATCTATTGATTGACTTCCCGTAGGAGATTGATGAATTCATCAAGACCACACTGACCATCAGCTGCCTCTGACCATACAGATGCAGAAAACCACAGGAGGTCAAAACAAGCGCCTCATAAGTCGCTGTGCATAAAATTTGTTCAGTTAATATTACCCACAACCTCTTGCATAACCAAAGATATGTTCGTAACAGTGCACACTCAACTATAAAATTTAGAACGAAAAATATTTTTTTTAAGTTACCTTGAAAAACTGCCTCATGTCACTAGGTGTTTCAAAAGATTCTTCACGGCGATGCCATTGAAGAACCATTTTCGTTTCCACAAAGAACCATTCAGTCAAAGGTTCTTTAAAGAACCATCTCTTTCTTTTGCCACAAAGAACTTTTGTGAAACAGAAAGGTTCTTCAGATGTTAAAGGTTCTTTATGGAACCATTTAGACAAAAAGGTTCTTCTATGGCATCGTGAAGCACCTTTATTTTTAAGAGTTTAAGGGGGAAAGTATATCAATAATAGTTTTGCTGTTGTTGTAAAATGCCTTTTATTTTTATTTTCATTACTGTTTTTGTTGTTAATCATATTATTATTACTATTATTATTATTAGTAGTAGTAGTAGTAGTAGTAGTAGTAAAAAATATAAAAATACACAATATTAAAAATGTAATTATAAAAAATATACTTGATATGCTGATAAGAGTTAACTTATTAATTTAATTTCTAATTCACAAATTATCTATTTTTCCAGATGACACTTACATGCTAAATCAAAAAGTCCACAACAAGGTATTTAAAACAAAACAATAAATAAATGTAATTTATTTTGACTAGAATTTTCTTACTAGAAGTTTAAAACAAACTTACAAAACAGAAATGTTTTTGTCTTTCTCCATTCTACCAAATTGGATTTATTTTTGAATGACAACTAAAAAGTTGTGCCTTGGGCATTAGCAAGATGGTTTCTGAGTCACTTGCTTTAAAATGGAATTTGGTACCAAACTAACCCATCCAATCCAACAGCCTAAGAATTGCAAAACAGTATTTACATGCACAAATAATCAGAAGTTTTGTCGCCGGCTGTTGTGGACACATGCAGAAGTGACGTCGGGTCATATTGAGACTTCAGCTTGAATGTTTTATGTGCTTGTTGGGGCCAAAGTGACTGTCAGTCCATGTTAAAGTTGCACTGAGGCAGCGATGTATCTTGAGGATATTTTTCTTTGTAGTGTGTGAGAATGTAAACGGACAGTAGGACGACCCTGTTTAAACAATCCTCCCGCAGGCCATTATATGTCTAGCTCTTTGGCAGCACGAGTGTACGTGTGTGACAGAGTAAAGAATATGAAAGAGAATACATATTAAATGCATTAATGAGTCTGTGCGTGTGCACGACCATGTGTCTCTCTCCAGGCCATCTTGGCTATCCAGGGCTACGAAAATGACCTCATTAAATATCATTGCATTAAGCCAATTTTATGAATTTAACATAGTCCCTGGACCATTGTTTGCCTGCAAATTAGATTAAAGCAACATTCTCTTTTCTGTTTGGGGTCTTTCAATTATTTTTGGAGGGCATTGCAGGCAGGGAACCTAATGAGCTGAGACAGCTTTCCTCCTTTCGACTGTGTCTACAAAAGGTCTGAGCCAATTAACAAACAGCTCCTCCCCATCAAGACAACACGACTTCCAGGAACAGCGGCTGTTACATAGTGGATCTCTCTGGCTAGATTACCACCGGAGGACATTTGGATGGTCTCACACAAACACTATCAAAGGAGATCAACGCAGGTTTTTTAGTAACAGCTGTGGTGTCGAGGAAGCTTCCCAGGTTATAATCTACTTCTAATTTCAAGTAAACAACTGTTAAAGCAAAATTTCACTTGACAATTCTGTTATTTACTCACCCTCGTATCACTCCAAATCTGTATGACTGACTTTCTAGTGCAACACAAGATATTTTGAAGAACATTGAGGTCCAAAACCACAATGGACCTTATATGAAATCAAAATTGACCCCATCTAATTTCTTAATAAACATTCCAGGCCTTATACTCACAATATCACTCAAGCCGTGGAACTTCAGCCATGCAGGTTAAAGGAACACTCCACTTTTTTTGAAAATAGGCTCATTTTCCAACTCCCCAAGAGATAAACAGTTGAGTTTTACAGTTTTCGATCCATTCAGCCGATCTGCGGGTCTGGCGGTAGCGCTTTTAGCATAGATAATTGAATCCGATTAGACCGTTAGCATCTCGCTCAAAAATGATCAAAGAGTTTAGATTTTTTTTCTATTTAAAACTTGACTCTTCTGTAGTTACATCGTGTACTAAAACTGACGGAATATGAAAAGTTGCGATTTTCTTGGCCGATTTGGCTAGGAACTATACTCTCGTTCTGGCGCTATAATCAAGGAACTTTGCTGCCGTACCATGGGTGCAGCAGGAGCAATGAAATTACGCACGCAGCGCCTGAAAGTTGTCCCCAGCTAGGTAACTAGTCATGATATAGCTGGGGACTACTTTCAGGCGCTACGTAATATCATTGCGCCCCCATGGTGCAAACGGCAGAATGTGCCACCGTACAAAGTACTCTTAGTTAGTTACTGCTAACAGCTTATTTTGAGAGAGTACAGGCCTTTAAACCAGGCTAGTGTGTAGTGTACGTGTTTGTGTTTCCACCATCCTTAAACAGTACATGCGTGTATAACGTGTGTCAATGAATGCATGCATGAAACAGGCATGTGATCAGCTAGAGACAAAAAAGAAGGAAAATCTGACCACGCCCCAAGTCACACCCACAAGTCACGCCCCCAGCACTTATTACAAATATATATTTTAGCACATTAAAAGATATATCTTCCTATAACTGTAAGAATACATTCTATTGTCCTGTAAAAAATAAAAAGCAGCACTTAATCATAATAACAATATAATATGTTATATTATAATAAAGTACTGTAATATATTATAGTAAAGTATATAGTATATATAATTTGTATTATTATTAAAGTACCTGCATTACAATTAATGATTCATAAATAAATATCTTCTGCTCATACAAGGCTGAATTTTTTTGAAGTATAAAAAAGCAATATTGTGAAATATAGGCCTACTGTAATTACAAATGTAAAAAAAGTTTTCAGTTTTAATATATTATAAAATGCAATGTTATTCCTGTGATGCAAAGCAGAATTTTCTTCATCATTACTCCAGTTTTCAGAGTCAACTCTCAAGAAACATTTCTGATTATTATCAGTTGAAAATAATTTTGCTGCTTCGTATTTTGTGTGGAAATGGTGATGCACTTTATTTTTCAGGATTTTTTAATAAATATAAAGGTTAATGAACAGCATTATTTGCATTTATCAAATATATTAATAAAATGTGTTAATGCATTTATTAAATAGAAATCATTTTAAATGTCTTCACTCTTTTATCACTTTTATGCATGAATAAAATTATAAATTTCTCTCTCTTTTTTAAATCTTATATAAATGTTTGAGTCATATCATTGTTTCCACAAAAATATTAAGCAGCAAAACTGTTATAAACATTGATAATGAGAAATGTTTCTTGAGCAGCAAATCAGCATTTTAGAATGATTTCTGAAGGATTATGTGACACTGAAACGTCTCTTTGTAAACAACAACAGATTTATAAACATTTCTAATGACGAATGTTGTGTTTCTAAATGGAAATTAAAGCAGCTCAAACCAAGCGAATCGAAAGTAAAAACATGATATATATATGTTACATGTTATATAATTACATCACAACCGTTGGGAGTTTTGTGACAGCACTAGCAATCTCAAATTCTCACCGCCATTCATATAAAGTCATCGGGTTGAGTAACACGCTTCAGCGCTGAATCTACTCGCATTTGGCGCTTTGAATCATTTGAACGCTTTTAACTGTCCGCCAGCTCATGCAGCACTATGGGGATCATTCCGTCCAAGATGTTTTAGAAAACAATCTTTTCGCAGTATATTTAGATAATAGCTCAAGGCCATTTGTGCGATTTCAATCCTCATGCAGTAGCTAACAACGCCCCCCTGAAGAAAAAAAAACTTGGATCTACGCGAATCACATGGGTCGTCCCTCAGAGGTCGGAAAATACGGAAATCCGTTTTTTTACGGAAAAATCACATCCCTGATGAAACTACCAGTGTGTGCACATGCATGTATGTGTGACCCCGGGGACTAGGACCGGAATGTCATTTTAATGAATGCAAGGCTTGGGTAAGGCTGAGTAAGGTGCCCACTGAGGCTCTTGAGGCTTCAGGGTGACACAGAAAAACAGTCAGGATGACAGTAAATGCAAAACAGCCAAACTCAAGGGGATAATAAAGAGAAGCAGGCCTGTTACCGTATTTTTACCAAAAAAATTCATCATCTCCCCGCAGACTTTCCTGTAGCCATGCCTAGTAAACACACATATGTTGCCAATATGTTGGCTGAATGCTTTTCTGATGTGCCAAAAAGTCAAGTTTGAATGAGCAGACACTCTAAATATATCTAAAAATTACATGTCAGTCTCATTTACTGATGCTTTTTTATGCTTAAGTTGTGTGAATACATAGCTAATAAATGTAATCCCTAATAAATATGATCTGAATGTAAGGAACAGCTACTGATAAATCTAATCATTCATTTTTAAACTGCTCACATAACACCCTTCATTCTGATGCTTGTGTGTATCGGTGTGTTGGATGCCGGTCTCAGGGGTTGTTGCATAACCTAAAAAAGGTGCTGACTGAAACAAAGCCAAGCATCTTGTGTCATTGGAGGCTCTACTGGACTTCATACATCTGAAAACAAAAACAAGTTAAAATAACAGAACAATAGCCCACAAGCAAGCTGTAGGTCGGTCAGCACAAACCCAAAGTCTATCCAAATTGCCCACGCTAAGCATAAATCACACCAGGAGGGATTGATCCAAGAGGAGGATCCACCTCAAGAACCCAGCACAAAATCTCCACATCTCTACATGAGTGAGATGCTGGGCTGGCCAGATCTGCGATGAAGTGTTATGAGAGTGGACACGGGCCCAATGACTGTCCGCCAAACTCCATCTTCCCCCGACTCACAGAGACAGAGAAAAGATACGACCAGGCGAGAAAAGAGGAGAACAGAGAAGACGAACAAAGAGAGAAGAAGAGAAGAGGAATAAAGAGACAAGGAATTAAAGAAAAAAGAAAAACAAAAAGATAATGGTAAATATGAAAATAGAAGATTGAGAAAAAAGAAAAGAAACATTGAGACATAAAAAAGTAGAAAACTGATAGGGAGATGAGAAACAAAAAATATATATGAAGTCTTCAGATGCAAAAGCCTCTAAGTCCATCTGAGATTTTTTGATTTTTATCAGGCTCCAGTGTTCAGGGTCAGTCATTTCACTTTAATAGCTATTTGTCAGTTATTGAATGCTTTACTTTTTTTAAAAAGTCAGATTATATTTTCATAGCTTGTTAAAACAGCTCATTTGAAAGGAAAATCTCAGACGAATGGGATTTTGCATCTGAAGTACTCATATATAAAAATAAATATATGAGTAAAAAAGAACAAGGAAAAATGAGAAGATACAAAAGAAAAGAACAAAGATAAAAAGGAAAAAGGATGAGAAATTGACTAATTGAAAATAAACAACAAAACGACATTAGAAAAGTAAAAGAATGAGAAATATATAAGAAAATAACATACAAACAGAAAAAAAAGACAAACTAGAAAAAGGACAAAGAAAAGAGAATAAATAAAATTGGGTGAAAATAAGAAACAAGGAATAGCAAGAAACGAAAGAGAAAACCAAAGAACAAACAATAATAGAGTTGAGAAATCAGAAAATTTTAACAGGTGTAGGGAATGTGAAACAGTAAAGAAAACCAGTAGAAAACATATGAAGAGATGAGATTAAAGAGGAGGAGAGACAAGATTTGAGAACAAGAATAGAAAGGAAAAAGGAAATAAAAGAAATGGAAAGTGTAAAACAGTAGAGCCCGTGAAGTTAAGAGATAAGGGACAAGAGAACAGAGTTCACTAAAGAGTTGAGAAGAAAACAGGAAATAAAGAGAGCAGACGAGACAGTATCTAATGATTGTGATGAACTATTATATGACAGCGTTGAAATCACTGATGGGTGTTGCTCATGACATTCCTGCAATTAAAGCGGCAGTAAAGTGACGTTATGAAGATCCGATGCCGCGTGACATCAGCGGTGGAGACCATCCAAGACATTCAGGGCCGGGCACAGAATGACATCAGTGCCAAGGATGCACATGCACATTATGTCAAAAACACGGGCCATACATCAGCTGCAAACAGAGCCCGGGTGTGATCGATCTCCTCCGGGACATCTGCGAAAGGGATGAAAACTAACCCACCCATTCATCCCCCCCAACCCCTGCTCTCCTCAGCACACTGTAGACATAAATATCACTTCCTTTCTCTTCTGTCAAGGTCAATTCTCCCTACCTTTGAAATCAACACCATCCAGGGAGAGAGGAAATACTCAGCAGCCTGTTTAAATCGAACGGCAGATCACGATAACAATATGGACTGAGAGGAGACGCATGATGGGTTTATGCACCATCAGCAGAAAACAGAACACTTCCGTCCCAGCCATCTCTCCACAGAGATTTGAGAACTTGGTTTAATTTTGAAGTTAAACTAGCTTTATCCCAGTATTACTAGAATGTTGCATTCTGTTATACTACAGTAAATGCTGGCAGTCAAAAGATGACGCTTCTTGTTCTGCTGAACTCAAGTAACTCAATATTTTAACAACAGTTTTTCTAACAAAGCTAGGTTTCACAAATTACTGTTGTGAACCAGTTTTTTTAATGAGACTCTTATGAAGCAGTTCTTCTTCACAAATCACTCTCAGTACTTTATAGTGAATCAAAAACATGCAGTGCAATCAGTTTATCTTAATTCATGAATAAATATAATCAATTATTTTAGTGAACTAGTGCCAACTTTGTTCCAACTCATGAACAAATTATTAATCTATACCAGTTATTTTTAGTGAATCACAAATATACAGCATATCCAGTGTAGCCTGATTAACGAACAATTGACTCCTATGAACTGGTTCTTTAAAGTGAATCAAAAACGAGTAACTGGTATAGGCTGATTATCAAACAAATAACTCTGGTTAATTTCAGTCAATCAAAAACATACACTGCCATTAGCGTAACCTGATTCTTGATACAAATAACCCTTATGAGCCAGTTATTGTAATGAAATAGCTTGGAAAAAGATGAGCTACTGATTTGTATCATCCTTCAAAACTGTCCTGTATAATTTATAGCATTAGCACTAGTATTTATACTAGTTTATAGCATTTATAGCATTAGTAAAATGGGTTTCAAACAAAGATTATTGGAGTATATTTTTCAAGAAAATACTATTTCAGTTTTCAACTTCCACATTTCAAGTTTAATTTGACGTATTACTTGCCGTTTCTTTATCATTTAAATTTGCTAGCAATTTCTGTAAGAACACCATTCCTATACCAAATTTTTACATTTACATTTACATGTATGCATTTAGCAGACGCTTTTATCCAAAGCGACTTACAGTGCATTCAGGCTATACATGTATTGGCAGTATGTGTTTCCTGGGAATTGAACCCACAACCTTTTGCGCTGCAAACGCAATGCTCTACCACTGAGCCACAGGAACACTTTTTAGACATTGTTAATTAATATAATACACCCAAACTGACTGGAACTGAATCAAATCGAATCAAAATCAGTATCATGTTAAGTTCTTCAGAATAAATAAAGGAAAACTGTATCCACATTCAGCCATTCTTGTGATAGCATAAACAAAATGAATACAATTTCTTTGGATGTTAAAGTACAAAAACCTATAAACAAAGACTCATTAGCAAGTAATGTTTAGAAGCGTAGTCAACAAATTAGTGTAAACGTGGACCAGATCTGAGAAAGGTTGCAGGTCGCTCAACTGAGAAGCGCAAGAACCAGCACCGTTTTAGTGAGCAAGGTGTATCTACTGAGCAACAGTACAGCAGAAACCAATTGGCTGCTAATGCGGCGAGGAGACAATCAAGAGGGTGTAAGCACATCTGAACTACCTGAGGGGATCACAAACATGCTCTGTGAAGAGAACGTGTGATCTTTATCAGGTCTACTGAGAGACAGACAGAAAGAGAGGGAGACAGTCAGAGAGAACTCCTGTATGAGTGCTTGACTGGGTCATGCTAGAGGCCCTTAACAGATGAGGAGAGGACTGAGGTATCTAATTAAAGTAATCTGACAAGACAGGCCTCCCAATCCCCATCCGCAGCTCATGGGAATAAAACCCTACGGCCTTCTGTTGCACGAGCATGTGCGTTTGTGTTTACATGCCTGTGTGTGTGTTTCCCACCTTTGCATCAGCCATCGAAGCAACAGTAACGTGCTTGTGACTCAGTCAGACACCACCAGGATCTTGACCCTCGAGGACTTTCGGCCTTAGCGAGTGTAACAACCGAGGGAGGACAGTGAGTGTATTGTGTGAATGTGTGTTTCAGTGGCACAAAATCAAAAATGAAAACCAAAATATCTTAATATTTCAATATTACCGACAATCTTGCACTCAAGCTAACATGAACAATACAAATAAATTAGCTTATTAAATATTTCTACTGAAATAAAATTACAGGAAATTAAAGTAGAGTGATTAAAGTATTTTTAATCATGAGTTTTAATAATTATGAAATTATATTATGAAATTAATATAAAATCCATGTGCAGGAACACAAGCACTACAAATAAGGAAGTTGGTAAATCAGAGGTTCAAACATCACACACACACACACACACACACACACACACACACACACACACACACACACACACACACACACACACACACACACACACACACACACACACACACACACACACACACTACCCACATACTGCATAAACTATAAGCAGATACTTTGTGTTTTATGGAGCTTGGCTAAACAAACAAATCTCCACCTGTGCGTCTGTTTTGTTAGATGTCCTATTTTCCTCCAGCCACTATTAAAAATGCCTCGGGGTCCTGCGACTGAACCTGGCAAAGAAGAGAGATGCTCTTTGAGGACAAAGAAAATCGTTATTGTGCAGGTCGATACATCGGTGGAACGGCTCGTGAAGAGAAACTACCTCAGAGAAACCACGGCAGCGTTTCACAGCACCGCTGCTACATTCCCCTCATTAATGGAGGAGAAAGAAAAGGCAGCTAATCAAGCAGGTAAATAAGCTTTTAGTCTGTAAGACTCTCGGAGCTTAAACTCAACACCTGCTCCGAGCACAAAGCATCAGTGCTGGAGTATCGCTCTCTAAAATCTGCAACTAACAATTAGATATTGCACCATAATATCTGCTGAGGGCATTAAGAGATGGATGGGCTGATGGAATAGAAACACAGTTAGATGAAAGATAGATAAATAGAATGGTATAACTTAAAATCTTCATCGACAAAAAGGAAAAACAATAAATAGAATGAACAACAGATACATGGAACATTAAACATAACCATCGATTGATAAAATAATCAATAGAACAAATAATAGATAGAATTATACAGAAAAAAATATATAACAGCTGATAGATAGAATAAGAGATAGAACAAATGAGGGATAGAATGTTAAATAGATCAAACGACAGAATGATAGATAGAAAGATAAATAAAATCACTGACAGAACAGATAGACAGAACAATATAGACAGAATGATAGATAGAGAATAGCTAGACAATAGATGACAGATAGAACACTGATAGCTAGAATGATAGAATGATAGAAAGATATGATATAGAACAGAATAGATGATAGATAGAACACGATAGACATAGTAGAACAATAGATAGAACGGTAGATAGAACGATAGAACAATATACAGACAGACAGACAGACAGACAGACAGACAGACAGACAGACAGACAGACAGACAGACAGACAGACAGACAGACAGACAGACAGACAGACAGACAGACAGACAGACAGACAGACAGATAGACAGACAGACAGACAGACAGACAGACAGACAGATAGATAGATAGATAGATAGATAGATAGATAGATAGATAGATAGATAGATAGATAGATAGATAGATAGATAGATAGATAGATAGAAAAAATAAGGAGACAGGCAAACAAATAAAAGGTCAACATGTAAGCAATAAAAAACATAACAAATAAAGGACAGACAAATGACTAAAAAATAAAGGCGAGAGAATGAAAAAAAGGACAGACTGTGGGCGACAAAACAAGTACGCTCTACATTTGCTCCGAGTGAGTGAATCAGCCCTATATCACTGTGGATAAAAACATCTGCTAAATAACTGCTTACTAAGATACCTCCCTCTTATAGAAGCACACTCATGCCAACACAATACTGTACAGACTCAAAGAAAGGCAGGGATGTTTTAAGTAACAGATACACAGACAAAAAAGACAAAGCAAAACATAGAAAGGACCAAACAAAACCAGCTAAAGTAAGCATGCCTCTGCTGGTGGCATTCAATCAATACACATTATGTAAATATACACAGTCATAGTGTGTTGCGAATAATTTGGCAGCATTGTAAACAATAATCACATTTAAGAATGAGCGAAAAATAAAATAACAGTATTTATATCAGAGTGATTTCTAATCCGATAAGCCCTCTTCATTTACTCAGTCAGAGCACTAAACATGTTTTCCAATGAACACAAAGGAGACGCTAACACACGGCTTCTATTTCCGTGCAGCAAAGATGGAGATAAAGAGACATTTATCCCTTTTTATTGTGCCTGTCTGCTCGCTATAATTAATAGCAGACGATAATTTGATATTTTTTCGTCTTTTCATTTCATCTCCTGACAGCTTTCGGCACTGAGTAAAACTGAGATGAAGAATCTGTACCTTAGAGGCATACCACAGGGTTTGTGTGCACTGAACACACGAGCCAGCAAGCACCTCAGTCCAAACTGAACTCCAAGGATTTATGCTGTCAATGCATCTGTCACAGCAAATAATAACAAAGAAAAATGCACTGTACATACAGAATTACAGCAAATGAGAGAGGCTGAGAAATGATGTCAGAGCTGGCCGGGAAGTTCTTTAATACTACCTGGGAACAGCGATTAGCACTAGCGCGGCGCCAACAACCAAAAGCATCCGTTTAATATCCAAGGTTAATTTCCTCTGCAGGTGCCTGTCCAATCATTAGTAGTCTTTACAACGAAAGCAGTAAGGGGCATTAAAATTAAATTGGGTACAAAATGCTTACAGATTTGCGTAATGTTACATCCATGCCTATAGGAGTCGGTAGATCATTATCATATCTGTGATTTAAGAGAACAAATAAGACCTAGTGAAACTTACTTCTACACATGATGACAAAGAACAAAACACAGATGTTTATATGAAACAGTTTAAGGGATAGTTCACCCAAAAATGAAAATTCTGTCATTAATTACTCACCCTCATGTTGCTCCAAATCCATAAGAAATTAAGATATAAGAAATTTTGTTCACAAATTAAGATATTTTTAATGAAATCCGAGAGCTTTCTGACCCTGCATAGGCAGCAATGTAACTACCACGTTCAAGGCTCAGAAAGATAGTAAGGACATCGTTGAAACAGTCCATTTAACATCAGAGGATCAACCATAATTTTATGAAGCTATGAGAATACTTTTTGTGCGCAAAACAAATAACAAATTTGTTCAACAATTCTTCTCTTCCATGTCAGTCTCTGCTGCGCATTCACGAGAGTACCACAATGCATGAATAAATATATTATTTTAGTTTTCTTTGCAGACAAAAAGTTTATAAAACTTCATAAAACTACGGTTGAACCACTGATGTCACATGAACTATTTTAATGATGTTCTTACTACCTTTCTGGGCCTTGAACGTGGTAGCTACATTGCTGTCTATGCAGGGTTAGAAAGCTCTCGGATTTCATCAAAAATATATTTCCTGGTGTTCTAAAGATGAAGGAAGGTTTTACTTATGGGTTTGGAATGACATGAGGGTGAGTAATTATTGACATAATTTTCATTTTTGGGTGAACTATCCCTTCGATATGACTTCTGTACATGAATAGTGAAGGATAGAGAGATTAATCTAACCGGGAATGAGAAGCAGGAGTTGAAAAGATGGAGTTGGTGATTTGACTGATTGTGGCATTGTCAGAGCGGGTGGTAGGCCCAACAGACACGGAGGGGTTTAGTGTCAGATGTGACAATCTTCACTTTGTGAGCCTTCTCAAACTGTCAGCCAGGGCTTGATCCAATTAAGAGGTTAAACAAAGAAACCACACACATGAAGCCTGTGGCTTTCAGAAAAAAACGGGTCCCTGCCTGCTGGTTTGTTTCTGTTGAAAAACTAGCAAAGTTGGTCAGCTAAGGTAATTTTGCAGTTGAGTTATAACCATGATGCGGACAAGTATCCAAAACACAAAAATAGTAACTAGTTATGTAGGTAAGGCAAAAATAAAACTCTTTCGCTCACTGGAAGTGTTTTTGAGGTACCAATGCAGAAACCAACTTAATTTCTGACCATGTTCCTCCACTTAGACCATACGAACTCTATCAAAACAGAATTTATTTAAAATGGCCAATATCATTAGTAAATCTATGGTATATGTTTATATGCTCCCTGCATGGTTAAGATGCACGACTTTTGGCATCCATTTTGGAGATCGTACAGACTTGGCTGGGAAACTAATATAGCCATCAGTATGAACACTGTTAGACACATTTGGGATACGCATCCATCGTGCAGGGCGGAAAGGCTGGCAGAGGAGAGCGAGCCAAGAGACTGCTGGGGTCTCAATTAGGGAGGTGAGGGTTAGGAAGGTGGAAGAGCCACGGGTCCTGGCAGGATCAGCCGCAGCCGGCCAAAAGGTGACGGGCACCTGCTGCTGCGGCAGCCGCTGTCATCCTGTCAGGACGTTTCTGCCTACTCATCCAGAAGCACCCCTTTGCCCCTGTCACTCTGTGTCTAATGCCTTCCCGCTTGTTGGAGGAGATCTACAGAGGTGCTAGCTGGCGGACAGACAAGGAAAGAAGAGGGTCACACAGTTAAGACCTGCAAAGGTTAAGGTATGGCAATTAGGTGTTAGGATCTCAGTCCAAGGCAACTCCGAGAGTTGTGGTACCGAGCCCAGCCAGATGGACTTGGGGGGAAGGGAGACCCGGGTTACCTCGCTCTCAATTAGACAAGCCAAAAACAACAGCTATTGACACAGCCCACACCAGTCTTTGGTGTTGCTCCTGGTGCATTTCTTGGCACAGGTTCCCGACGTGAATGTTATTGTGCGAATGCAAGGAAGACACACTGAGGAAAATATTAGAGTCATATTTCAGTAATCTACAGTCGAGGCCATTTCGTTCTTGTCATCTTTCTCCACCCTCTTCTTCTGAAAGGAGAGGACACAGCGCAGAGGTCAATAGAACCAAATAAATTAACGGTTTGTAATGAAGTGAGAGGGGAAAAAAGAGAGAGAGGTGGAGGAGGAGAATGAGAAATGACAGGGGTGAGTGTGCAAGAGAAAACAAAACAAGAATACCTGAGCAAGTGAACAAAGTGTGGGAAAAAAAACAAAGTTTTTATTTGGAAGGCTAGATTCAAAAGTGACTTTAAGACCCTATCCCAAATGCTGCCCTGAGCCCTTGCAATCCTCAATCGAGTCCATAAATTGTTGACGTAATACCTCACAGACTGTTGGGTTGAGTCAAAGACTATAAAATACCTATGACGTGTCACTCGTATAGTTTTGAATAGGAAAAAATATATGGCCGCTCTAACAAAGGCAGCCAATCACTAATCAGTAAAGTCATCGCATCACTGCAGCTGCCGTTAAAAAGTTCCGGTTGCTATAAAAACAGTGAGCATTCTGAGATGTGCACTTAGGACTATGCATGCGCACTGACTGGTCTAGCCTGGGGAAAAAAACGTTTTTTTAACACTATTTGAGCAAAAGAAACAGCATTTATGAGACAGTTGTTATCAGATTTCATTGGTGATTTTAAATATAAAATTCAATCGTAAGCTTAGTGAAGTTTTGGAGAATTTGATGTTTCCCCATTCAAAGAGATAAGAGCTGCACTTGCATGCCCAAGAGGCATTTCAAAGATGGACACAAGAGTGAAATGACTTGACTTAAAGGGACTTTCATTGGATTTCTTCTCATTAAGGGGCGCATCATGAGTCCTCTGAATCATAAAATGACAAAATGGGATAGCCTACAGTCTCATCAACTTAACAGATAAGTGCAAGAGAAGGCTACAATACTGTGAGTATATTTAAAGTGAACCATTCAGCATTTGGGATAGGGCGTAAATTCCCTGTCAGGCCTTTTTGATGGGCAGAGCTTTAACATATCCAGAAAAGGTTTATTTGTCAGACTAAGTGGCTTGGATCACGAGTCAGATCCAATACTGGCACAATAGGCCTCTGGTCAATAAGTTGGGGGGAAAAAACAATGAAAAGATGAGCACACTGGATAGAAACTAATTTAACGATTCATCCCAATTGTGCTAACAAATGGAGGGATAAATATGTTATTGGGAAACAATTAGCCTCCCGATGTATCTTATAGACTTTAAACGTAGCATTTAATCCCTCTTTTCAAATGTATCAGAGCTCAAACTGTTATCTATTCATTTCCAGTGCAAGGAAATCTGCTTTAATCTGCTGGATTAACCCCTCTGTGCTGTTTTCATCAAAGGAAAACTAATGCTAGACGGCTCCCTGAGTGCACTCTGAACAATCGAGTCTTCAAAGAGGAAGTAGAGGAAGAATAAAGAGGAAGCATCAATGTCAGAGGAACCTCAGAGCTGCCTTGATTTTCGATAAAGCAAGACTGTGTAGAGGATATATATATATATATGATGTTCGATATCTTTGCATGTACATCACTCCTGCCGCATATTTGACTACAAGCCTGTGGAAAAAAGGGAAGACAATGCAAATACCAGAACATATCTGTAAAACGAGCCAACTTTTATAGCTTCTCAAATGGGCATTTTAAAGCTAAAGTAAAGTCTTTATTTCAAAGTCTTTATCAAGAGCATTTCGTGAACACTAGATGCTAGTCCCATGAATAAGCCAGGGTCACGACCAACGGGGGTCAAAAAGTCAACACATCAACAAGAGAATCACCCACCTCTTAAGACAATTGAGTACTAGCATTGCTCCGGATGAATCCGAGCGCAGGCCTGAAGCCGCTCGGGGGCTAGAAATAAACTAAAGTGATTAACTCAGTGGCATGGGGTTACGTAAAGATGACATTTAATGTAATGAAACTTCATCACACTCAGTCACGCCCTGCCCTTGTGCACGCCTGCGAATGTGTGTGTGCGTGGTGGTCGCTGCATAACTCCTGTCATCTGAGATGTCCGGAGCTCAGCACTCACGATATTCACTTTGTTGTGATGAATGTTCTGGAATCGGTGTTGGAACTGAGTGAAGGAGTTAAAGATCCAAATGTTCCCCAAAGAGCCAGCCTCCCCCCACCAACCCTGAGGGCTGATTAATGGAAAGACCGCATGACTCCGTGTGATTGGAATGAAGATGGAGGGGATATTGTTTATGATCATGTTAGGAAGGAGACTGAGCTGAACCCTGATCGACTACAGAGGGGCCTGTGGACAAAAAAAATGAGAGAAGGGTGTTCACTGTTTACAGGGAGGGATGTGATCTAAGTGTTGCATATTATAATTTCACATGGTCTCACACATGCACACAAACACAGTCATCTTTGGCCTGCTTTTGACCTCGCTCATTTTAGAGCACAAAGGGCCTTTGTGTGATATCAAAGGCAAAACATCTCACGCTCTGCTCAGATGGTCACCAACACAGACTAGAGCCCCTGTATTTTAAAAACGGCACAATGGCCCACAGACAGACCTTAACCAACCCCTAAACTTAATATACACGTGTTTGCATATGAACAAATAAAAAGGTCACCTGAGATAGTCATTGTAATAGCCGTCAATGAGAATCAAACACAAATGTGACCCTGGACCACAAAACCAGTCATAAGTGTCGATTTATACATTATCTGAAAGCTGAATAAATAAGCTTCGGTTTGTTAGGATAGGACAATATTTGGCTGAAATACAACTATTTGAAAATCTGGAATCTGAGGGTGCAAAAAAATCTAAATATTGAGAAAATCACCTTTAAAGTTGTCCAAATGAAGTTCTTAGCAATGCATCTTACTAATCAAAAAGGTTTTGATATATTTACAGTACAAAATATTACAAAATATCTTCATGAAACATGAATATTTCAAAGTCCTGCTACTCGTTTTGTGGCCAAAGGTTATGCTTACTGTGGCAATATCAGATGGTACTTTGTAACTAATGTATATCATGAAAAATAAACAATACCATAGTTATTTTTCTAACTGGCACTTTTCATGTAAAAAAAGCAACAAGGAAATGAAAATGCCTATTCATGACCACTAGTTGGGTTGGTGAATTGCAAGGTATCTATAAGGCATGTGTGTGGTAGAGAGGGAAAACTCAAAATCCACATCATTACTTGCCTGTAGTGGTTTAACAGTTTAAAAGAGACAGAGAGCACTTCTATTTCCTCTATCAATCCCTTTCACTCCACACATATGCAAGGCCAAAGCGGGCCAATGTGGGCCGCAGCCACGCTTCCTCCAGGGCTCGGAGCCAGCGAGCAAGTCGTGCAAACACCACAGCCTGCCACAGAAGATCAGGGTGGCCCACATGGGAGGGAGGAGAGATGAAGGGGAGGATCGTGCCGGATAACGTGGATGAGCCACACACACACACACACACACTGAAACACAAACACGCAGCACTGAAGCCTGTCAGGACGCTTGCCAAGTCGGTATACTTTAATTACGGGGACGCCTGACCATGAAAGAGCAGAACCGCTTGCATGTACGCTCCACACGGAGAGATTACACTGCAGACACATGGCTCTCCACAGCCGGGATCGTTCCTCAACAAAGGGCTGAAAGGGTCAGAGAAAGACAGGGGCTTGTGTAGAGGGAGGAGGCTGTTGTCCAAACCATTGAAAGGGACATCCTGATATCATACACGCTAATCTTGCACCAATGAAGACATAATGAATGTTGGCACGGGAGGGTCTACAGATGGAGCCATCCCCGATTTTCCCTCTCTTTGTACTTCCCTCTTCAATCTTTCATCTGTTTTGCACTCTCTCACAGTTTTTATAAGGAATTTTAAATCACTCAGCTGAGGAAAAATTCAAATGAAAGACTGGTTCGCTTTACAGATGTGGCCTCAATATACCTGGGCTTCCTTTTATGACAGACTTACAATTCTGTTGAAACTAAATGTAAGTGTGTGTGTGTGTGTGTGTGTGTGTGTGTGTGTGTGTGTGTGTGTGTGTGTGTGTGTGTGTGTGTGTGTGTGTGTGTGTGTGTGTGTGTGTGTGTGTGTGTGTGTGTGTGTGTGTGTGTGTGTGTGTGTGTGTGTGTACTGCCTCTTCACCCCTCTGACTTTGAAACTCAAATGGAAAGACTCACACTTACACGCCGAGAGCTCCTAATTCAAGATTGCGAGTGGCTAGTGAGCATGCATATGAGTCCAGGGAGCAGGTGTGTTGTGCGTGTAAGCGAG
Source organism: Ptychobarbus kaznakovi (assembly GCA_027422405.1). Lineage (NCBI taxonomy): Eukaryota > Metazoa > Chordata > Actinopteri > Cypriniformes > Cyprinidae > Ptychobarbus > Ptychobarbus kaznakovi. The sequence continues at coordinate 5,326,142 of CM049794.1, forward strand.
CGCATGAGTGTGTGTGAGTTCGTGTCAAAGGGCCTCTCCGTCCTGATTGCAGGGGCCTCTCAAGGGACTTGATGCCTACTTGGTAATCACTATGTCTGGAAGTGCTGAGGCCCCCAATAGCCTGTCTGAGGCCGGAATGGCATCCTCTCCTTTACAGTGCAATGATTAGCATCTCAAGGGCTTCAAGAGAAACCAAGCCATGGAGGTCGCAAGAGACTGAGTTCTTTGATATGATAAATTCAACTCGAAAGCATCTTGCAATTCGAGAGGCTCAGACTTTAAATGTAGGAGCCCAGCCTGATTTCATGAGAAAAAGTAACTGTTTTACGAGTTGGTGACAGTTTGATTTGTATAAATACATGAAGGTCCACCCCTAAAACATTTTAAGCTTAAAGTACAGAACCTCCTTACTGCATCTATTTGGTGAAGATCAGGTTTGATGTCAATGATGCCTAGTGGTCAATTGTCATTGATATCAAACCTGCAATGCAATGCAATACATTATGAGGGACTGGTTTGAAGGTATACAATTTGAAAGATTTGACAGCTATAGCATGTTAAAAATAAAGATGTCTAATAAAGATTTATATTTCAGTAGGTTTTGTCGATTATGCAGCTTGTCAGTGAGAATAACAATCAATTTTCAGTGTATGAAAAAAGACCCAATTGAAATCCTTCAAAATGACTGATACATTTAGTAAAACATATTTTATTTTATTCTATTCTAAATAAAATCAAAATAACATTTATTGTTTTTAAAATAATTTTAATATAATTTTTCAATATGTTTTTAAAGTGGAATCGCAACAATACATTGTCCAGTATTTTTACAAAACGGATATTCATAGGTAAAATGTGACCCTGGACCACAAAACCAGTCATAAGGGTCTTTTTTTAAATTGAGATTTATACATCATCTGAAAGCTGAATAGATAAGCTTTCCATTGATGTATGGTTTGTAAGGACAATATGACAATATTTGGCCTGAGATACAACTATTTGAAAATCTGGAATCTGAGGGTGCAAAAAAATCTAAATACTGAGAAAATCGCCTTTAAATTTGTCCAAATGAAGTTCTTAGCAAGCATATTACTAATCAAAAATTAAGTTTTTATATACTTACGGTAGGAAATTTACTAAATATCTTTATGGAACATGATCTTTACTTAATATCCTAATGATAATCGATAAGAAAATGTATCATTTTTGACCCATACGATGTACTGTTGGCTATTGCTACAAATATACCCATGCTACTTAAGACTGGCTTTGGGGTCCAGGATCACAAATAAATATAAAAATAGGCAAAATGAATATGTACAATAAAAAAACTGAAATAAATAACTAGCATAACAATACTCAAAAATCAAACAACTCTAATATCATCAATATTGTTTTCCATGCAGCAAAGAAAATCATAGTAGTTTGGAACAAAATTACAGTGAATAACTGACAGTATTTATTTCCAACAATGTATCGTCACAGAGATTTGATGATACGAGTATCGATACAGCTGGCCCTGATATAAAGAGACGTAATCCCCGAAACAAAGCTTCCCACTTGCGCAATACAGAAATATCTGCTAAGTGTGATACTTATCTTTGTCAACCTGGCAACCATGTGTACGCGCTCTCTCTCCTCTCTCTGTCGTGGATAAACGCGCTTGCTTTCTGAAAACACCGACTAGCTTGCAGTTTAGCGATCTCCGCTTCAATATATTCTCAGAAAAGGGTAATTCATCAAGTGTTCCCTTATGAGAGAGAGATAGCGAGAGAAAGAGAGAGATGCTGTGTATGTATGAATTACCACCGTAACAGTGAAGCTGTGGCTTTAATTCCTTTAGAAACAATGATGTTACCAGCTCCTTGTTGAGAAAGATAATGTAGCTCTTGAGAGATTAAGCTATTTTATTGATAAAATTGCGGGGCTGCGCTAAACAGTTTGTTCCTGAATGTCTGTGTGCGGCTGCAACCTGATCTGTGTGAGTGACTGAGCGTGTGTGCGTTATTAGATACTGTGGAGACAGCGCATTAGTTTAGAACTCTACTCATTTTTATTTTTTAAATGTAGAGAGTGCGTTAATTTGTGCAATGATAACCTACCAGCAAATTTAAGATGATTTTTTAAATATATTAATATGAGTGCATTACTATATACATTTATTAGAACGAGTACATTATTATTTATGGGCTTAAAAACAAGATGCAAACAATCAGAATATTTTACCTGGTGGGGAGTGTCCAATGTAAACATTAAACATATGCCATTACCTATATTGTATTGTGGTACAGTAATGGAGGCCTTTCATAATGCAGAGGTCCACTGCCTGCTCTGCCTATACTTAGCAATGGCCCTATAGTATGTAGTGTTTAATAAACAGCTGTTTTACTAAATTATTCTGAAGTGAAATTCAGTGCAGTCCCGCATCGTGATTCGTGATACGTATCGTATCGTGGCATCTGTATCGTGATACGTGTCGTATTGTGACTTTGCTGACGATACACATCTAGCTAATGGCTATCCCTCTCTCCAAATCTCAAACTTAATGAAGCTTCAAAAGGACCTAATCTCATACCAGAAGCTGCAGATTAGCCACCGGGCCTTGTGACACTATGGTGGCCACTTAAAAGAAGAATAAACCTGCAGAGACAGTCTCTCATTCATGATGCCGTGCCTGGCCAGCAGTCATGAGAAAGCTACTATCCGAGGTCTCCAAATCTGTTATTTTTCTTGGGTGGACAGATTTCCTCCTGTGGAAACGGCAGAGAATATAAGCGCTATGTTCTTTTATGCCTTCAGGCATACATTGAGGGTCTATATGGTGTTATCTTACAGAAATACGTGCGGTGCGGTTGCGTGATGGAAGGATTTTCGTTTGACTCTGCTCGAGTGAATGCATATACGTCATGACATTTCAATCTTTAGGCATTGAACGATGTAAGGAACTCCACTGAGCTTCACAAAAAGGTGGCAGACAAGATCACTGTTCTTTCCATAATCACTTGCAGCAAGTCTGTGGAGAAAATAAGGGTCTGACAGCATTAAGAAGTCATTATCATTAAAGTTACAAGGAAGAACTTTCCTACAAAGTGTCATCTTCGAGACAGCGCTTGAAAGGAGGTCCCGGAGGGGCCAAACGTATCGTCTCTGATCATGAAACGTAACAAACAGGGGAGCACATTAGAATTCTGAAGGGCTGGCAGGACACTTGCGTGAGGTGCTTCCATAAACAGAGAGAGAGAGAGAGAGACGAGAGAGAGAGAGAGAGAGAGAGAGAGAGAGATGGAAGAGATGGCAGGCACCCCACATATGCAGATGAGATGCATGACACACTCAGTTTCCACAACAACGGAGCCCAAGGGAGAGCTGCCCTGGTGACAAAGGCTTTGGCAGCATGAACACCAAGACCTCCTCGCAGACAGAGCTTCATCCAGTCATTCTGTGATCTGGGCTTCAAGAACTTGCAGGAAAAAGCACACAGACTCTGCACTGACCCACCACCCATTTGTCATTTCCCTGAACAGAAATTGCAAATACAATTTCCAAATCAATCGTATTAGTAATCCTTCACTTGAAGCTTATAAACAAGATGCATTGTATTTCTTATGCATTTTAAAACATTCATAATGCTTATAATTATTTGCATGTTCTTGTAGATAGTTATAATAGTCCTAGCTTACATGGTTAAAGCTTTAAGAGTATGATGCATTATAACACATTAAATGGTTAGCTGTTTTTTTTTTTGGTTGATTGGTTGGTTGGTGTTTTAACACCATTCCAGCTTGGCTATTCTCATAGAGCGTGAGTCGAATTAGTGTACAAGCGCAATCTAAAAACCTACATAAGTTGTTTACATCATTCTAAAAAATGCATTCAGAATTGACTCTGTTGTCGGCGCCAATAGCCTTGAGGGCAGTGAGTCGACATATAGCGCTGTTGCGCTTCGGGTGTCCCGAGTTCGAGCCCCAGCTCACAGACCTTTCCAGATCCTGCCCCCCATCTATCTTCCACTTCACTTCCTGTCTCATATGCTGTCCTATCCTAATTAAAAGCCAAACATTTCCAAAAATAAAACTTAAAAAAGGAACTCTATTAAAAATGTAAGAGATTTTAAAACAGCACTATTTAACAAAATATGTCTACGAGTTACTGGACTGCATATGCCATAAACAGCATATCAGTGGATCTCCATTTGATATTAAGAATTATATTCTGCATTGTAAAATACATTAAATTATGTTACGCATTAAAATGTTGTGTTATGATCCATCATACTCCCTAAAAATCTATCCATAAATATGTATTATAATGCATTAAAATTAAGACTTTCGATAAGAATATGACCATTAACAATATATCAATGAATATTAATACAAATATTATATTTTAATTGCTATTAATAGGTAACACTAGCCAATAAGGTTTAATTCATGAACATTTATTTATTAATAAATATATAAAATCATTACATTTGTAGTTATTCATGTAGGTTAATGTTAATTTGTAAATGCATAGTACATTGTTAATTCAAGTTTGTTTTAAATAAAACATTTATACAACTTGTATGAAAAACCATGAAAAACCATGATTTTTTTTTACATTAGCTATTGTATTAACTTTGAACCACACCATACAGTAATAATTATTAATTTCAAGTTCACTGAAATAAATACAAAATATATTTTCAGTAGAAAACGTGAGCGGTGTGCAAGATAGTTAAAAAATAATGTGAATAGTGCCTTAGCAAACACCACTAATATGTATTTATTCAAGTGAAGTGTTACCAGGTTTAAAAATCTTTAAATGGGTCCACATACTATAAGTACAACCTCATCTTTTCATCCATCACCTGTCCAGACCGGACCGTCTAAGACGTTCAGTGTGATTGATGGACCCTCTGCAAATGCTCTGGCGGGACACTGTGGGTGTACGGCCCCTACAAGTGTGACATGTGCATGAGGGCAGACTGCAGGGATGGAGAGTTCAGTGTTAATACATGTGACTGACCACAGAGAGTGCCGTGTCTGTTGTGACGAACGGACAGATGGTGCCAATGAGAGGAAGGGAAGCGAGCAGCTGCTTTGGCCCTTCACTGCGGGTGGAGGATAGAGGCGTGTCCACAGTTGTCAGACAACGGCGATGACGTCAGGGGTGGCCGCAGATGCCGTTGGGCGGGCAGCTGTCCTTCCCTGACATCAGGTGAGGTTGTGCACAGTTGCAATGGACACAGCTGTGGCGAAAGCTGGCAAACAGCATCCCAGGAATGTAGCTGGTCACATCCTCTGTTGCCATTTGGTAACTATCAGACACACACACACACACACACACACACACACAGTGTCTGTAGCTCTGCTGGAGAGAGCAAGCGGCCGGCACACATCAGTGACCCACTGTTCCACTCGACAGTGTTCACTGCTCCGGGATGGAGTCGTGTCTGCATGCTGGATTTCCACAGCTGTCAAAGGAACACAGGCCGCCTCAATCGCAGCATTAAACAAATGAGGCAGAAAATGAGAGAATACCCGACATTATCGTCATTCGGTTACGAAGACTCAAAGCACATTAACACAAGCTGTTTGGAGGGTGTATAAACTTTTATGCTAACACAGCGTCCTTTGTTCATATGATGATAGCTTATTGGCGTTTGTTTCGCTTCGTAATAGCCCGAACAGGTTTATATAAAATCGCCATCCATTACAGGCTAATTTTAGAGCAAGATCCCCCCCCCCCAGATGTGTATGTTAAGTGCTACTCAAGGGCACTTCCAAGCAAAGTCAGGACTTTGGGGGGGGGGGGGACCACTGTGAGCACCTGGTTAAAAGTGTGATTTCCACACAGATGTCCAATGAGCTTCATAGCCAGGGGCTCTTTCAATAAAACCCATCTGCCAGAGCTTAAAATGGCCACGTAGCACCAGGGTACACATGCCTAGCGAACTCCCTTGATCACTTCTCCCTAGTTATGCAGCTACCTTCTAAGGTGGCATGTTAACTGAATCTGAACCTCATTACACTTTATAGAACTCCACATGTGACACAAATAGTACTTAAAAGGGCACTGGAGACTCGACTTGCATAATAATACCCAGCACACATAAATGAGTGAAAACAGTCCACTTTTAATGAAGATTAATCTTTTTTTCAGTACTGAAACCCCAAAAGAATGATTTTAAACTTCCATATCAGCTAAAAGTGAATCTTAGCAGATTTTAAGCAGCACACAAGAAAATAAATTACTTAAAATGTATGACATATGGAAAAAAAGCCACAAAATTCAAATTCTTAAGTCAATAAATCGGGTTATGTGCGTATGTACAGTATATATATCAAAGGTGAATGAAAGTATCAATTCTTTAATCCCTAGATTAAAGCTAGACTTCTGCATCCCTAGAAAAATTAAATAAATAAAATAAAATATATATATATGAAATATATGAATTCACTGTTATTTTACATTTAAATATTAAAATGAATATATAATATATAAAATATCAATATTACACTATGATAAATTTCATATTTGGTAGGTTTTAGGATTCAGTCGAGAGACTGTGGCAGAAACAGACAGAGTAACGAAATGATCAAGAGGATCTTTTACTTGTGCCTGAACAAGAACACTGAATTGATACAGATTGAGACAGAAACACGGGCACAGTGCCCGCTATAAGAGAGGAGCTGGATGTGACATTTATTGTGTCTGTGTGTGAGAGAAAGAGAATAAAATGAACAGCAATTCTGTACTGGCACAGATACAGCTTTACCTTGACAATGAGAATGTTAGATGCTAAGAAAAGTCACCACAGAAGAAAAAACACAATTACGACACGCTACAGTCTGTCTTTCTCTGATTTGTCCCTCACAGGCGTGACGCTTCATAATGCCGCTCGGAGGAATTGACCATGCAACAAACTTCTGAGGACGTTCTTTGCAGCTCGCTCCCTAATCACTGCCACCAATCACGGCTTCCGACGTTCCCGCAGAGGACTACAAGATGTTGTCAATTATTAATCGTTCTCAATCAGGTGAGATTTCCACAAGGAGAAATCACTTCCTGCCGCGACAACGCACCCCCCATCCACCCCACAAGCCTTCCTTCTTGCTCATTGCTTCCAAATGTTATCTGTAATTACCATTCGCTCGGCAAATTAGCTCAAATCAGATCATGCTTCTTAATTAAAGTGACATTTCGGAAGTGGAGGGGGTACACGTGTGGCTGCGCTAACATGCTAATTAGCCACGCTAACGTGCTAAATGATAAGTGACCTGTAGCCACCAGCATTTAACGTCTCCAAGGGAGATCTTCCCTCGAATCAGACCTGCAGAGGCGGGTAGGTGGACATTACATGAGCGTGACTGACTGGTTATGCAGAAGTGCCTTAATTGGCCGCATGAGTCGTAAGCTCACGACTAAAAAGGCACTGAGAATTGACCACATGTCGGTTAGCATGCTAGCTCTGCCGATGCATGCAGATTTATAGAGCTCAGATTCAGGTTGTTACAACAAGCAAACAAATTGTCTAATACGGCACATTTAAAACCTGCTTTATTAGTTTTTGTCTTCAACTGAGAGCCCATCAAGCTGAGGCTTGAATTTGGGGGATACAGGCGATGTCAAGAAGGCCGGCATATTTATGAACAGGGGATTTTTTTATGGAGATTTCCACTCCTGTGAACCCCAATAGTGGATTCTATCAAATCACTGACATTGACCTCCTGTGCATCAGACCCACGGGAGCCACATTTATTTTCAGGGTCACACAATACATCTCATAAACACATACACATATGTACAAGTCTTACTGCCTTCAGAATCACTACATAATCCATCTACATAATAAATAATGAACCTCTTTCACACATAATTAACAAGAACTCCTTGACTTATAACTTTTGACCAATTTAATGCATCCTAGGTGAATGAAAGTATCTATTTAAAAACATAAGCATTTTACATAAAACAAAAAATCTTTCTAAATTAGTTTCTAAATTGACACAGATAGAACAATAAATAGAACGAATAACAGAACAAAAGATAGAACGAACAAGAAAACCATAGATCGAATCAATGACAGATTAAACAAACAACAGACTGAACAAACAAATGCTAGATAGAATAAACAAGAACAAAAGATATATTGACAGACAACAGACAGACAGACAGACAGACAGACAGACAGACAGACAGACAGACAGATAGATAGAAGATAGATATAGATAGATAGATAGATAGTTATAGAACAAACAATAGATACAATTACAATATTACTTGCATAAATGTTTTATATATTACTTGAATGCATACATGACACCGATTAGTCAAAAATAATGATTGCAAAAGTAAGAGAAAACACTTGAAAACATCCCTTCAAGTAGAACCAAACAATCTTTAATGTCACAGTCTCACAGCCAGTCATGGAGTCTTTGCTTCACAAACATTAACACACACACATACTTGTACAGCTGTCTACAGCCACTAAGATTAAGGCCCCTGATTATATATTCATACAGATGAATCAATAAGGCCTCGCAGCAACTGGAAGACTAGAGGAATTACAATGAGCCCACGTCAATAGACTACAGCTTTACATTTCATTAGGGCCAGACCCACATTTTAGCACTAAATGAATAGCAATAAAACAGCACTGCCGGCACCAACGCACACCCAAGATCCAGAGCTGGCCCGTCTCATACAGTTCGCCCCTTGAGAGATCAGACTTATTTGGCTTTGGCTCTGCAAAGAAACTAGATTGGCTGAGATGGTCGAACAGTGAAAGACACAGGAACTGGAAGTTGGTGAGAGATATGCACATGATTGGTACTCAATTAACTGATGCATGCCATTAACATATGTACATACACCTTTCTAGCTTTCACCTTATTAGGAACCCAGACACACACACTGTATTTGCACACGGGCCATTGATTTCTGTCTAATGACACAGGCAGTGCTGTCCGGCTCGGGGGCCGCAACAGGAAGAGCGAGACAGAGGAGAAATGCGATTCCAATGATGGGATATCATTCGACATCCGCTGATCTCCCCTCACCACCCCCGCGCACAGCCTATATCCAGCCAGCGGTTTAGACATCACTCCGGGGTCATATACAAGGACTGAGACAGGATTACTGCATACTTCAGCACAAGCACGTTTGTGTAGAAGTGTGTGTGTGCATGTGGCTCGCTTTCAAATTCTTGAGAGCAAATGTGTTTGACTATCAGTATACTAATACAAACACTTATAAAAGTAAAACAGACACCATCCCAAAACCTTTAAGATCTTCCACATCCAATACATACAGTACGATTGCTTTACCACAACCAAAAATCAAGCATGCGACTCACCTTCTTCATCCTGCCGCTACGGGTGCCGGTAAAGGCTACAGTGTGGCCGTGATAATCATACGCCGCCACTGACGTCATCCCATCGTCTTTGTCCAGGAATAAAGGAATCCCTTCAATCGTAGTTGTGCCCCCTAGAGGCTGGTTGAAGTCCTGGCCACAAAAGTTGTCATCTATCTGGAGAGGCTGTGGAGAGAGATAAAAAAGGCAGAGTTATTCGAGTAGTTACTGAGTGGGAGTTGAGGCGATTTTCACTCGTCTTAATCTTCTGCAATACCAATCCATTGCTCGATATTCCTTTGGGTCATTGAAGGCCATATACTGTATTTTCTGTGCTAATGAATCAGCCAGAGGCCCACACTCAGACAGATTTATCGCAAGATGAGTCCCTGTGCTTGTGCCACTAGAAGAACTGTCGGAAAATATAGAGGACCTGAGGGAATACTCATTCTCGACTCTTTACTTCTTTGTACGGAAAAACTGCTAAAACGGACATGGCCAACACCAAATGTCGCACACAATGCCTCGCAATTCAATGCCTAATACAAACACGATCTCTAATCGCCCCACACAATGAACAAAGTGTCCCAGGAGATGTCCTCCTCGCTCTGGTCGACAGACTGGGCTCATTAGCAGAGACAAAAGTGGCCATGACCCCCACTGCACCGCATTGCTGCCCAATGGTGCCCCTCATTCTTCACCCAGCGAGGGGTGCCACTGCTGCCAAGGATGACCCGTTCCAGGCAGCGGGAAGGATATTCAGGCTCGCAAACACTGTAGTGGACCAGCGCTGTGCCCTACAACACAAGAGAGCATGTCCTTTCCTAAACCCCAGGGGGATGTCAGGATTTGCTCTGGAAATAGAACGAACAGAAGGGGATTGGACAAACAGACCAAGTGCATCTCTAAGGTTAGCGACCGTCTGGGTTACACCGAACCACAATGCACCTACTGTAATTACAGTTGGCCTGCACTCAGGTGCGAGCAGGACTAATCTCCAGAGAGAAAACGTTTGTTGCTCACCGTTCGCAGTTATTGCCGCTAGGTGTTATTCTCCGTTAGATGAGGAAACATTATGTTGGCAGAGTTAATGACGCTGGTAATGGCGGTTAATGCAAGCCACCCAATGATGCTGGAAATACCACTTGCGTTAGCAAAGCTCGAAAAGTGCTGGCAAAGACAAGGTTGTGGGGACAAACTATGCCTAATGACGTGTACCGAGTGGATGAATCCAGCCTAGATAATGGCAATACCCGGTGAGTCATGGTTGCGCAAAATTCAGAATTAAAGAACTGAAATGTCACATGAAGTTAAACTGAAATGACAGGAAGTGGAATTTACTGAATTGCAATTTAAAGAAATTCAACACAGGTGATCCATCTAATCATCTATCTATCTATCTATCTATCTATCTATCTATCTAAATCACACGTTATGGTAACAGAAGTGTTAATAGGATTGTAATTGTATGTATTGTTTGTTCTGTCTAACATTTGTTCTATCTGATCTATCTATCTATCTATCTATCTATCTATTCACATAAAATACTGTAAAGCCACCTAGCTATATATCAAGCTGATGTAAAGCTGCTTTGACACAATTTGCATTGTTAAAAGCGCTATACAAATAATAGTGACTTGACTTGACTTCATCTAATCACCCACCCATCCATCCATCCATTTATCCATCAAACATCCATCTGCCCACCTATCTATCCATCTCTGTCCATCCATCCACCTATCTATACATCTATCATCCATCCATCCACCTATTTATCCACCTATATATCTATCCATCCATCTATCTGTCCATCCACCTGTACATCCCTCATCCTGTTTGCTACCTTCATTCACAAGAAAATGCTACATCTATCCATCCATCCATCCACCCACCTATCTATCCATCTATCCGTACACCTATCTATCCATCTGCCAATCAATCTGTCCACTTATCTATCCATCCATCTACCTGTCCATGCCTCACCTTGTTTGCTAACTTCATTCAAGAAGAAATGCTAAATCCACCTATCTATCTATCCATCTTTCCATCCATTCATCCATCTGTCCGTTCATCCCTCTACTTGTTTGCTACCTTCATTCACGAGGACATGCTACGTATTGTAGGTATACAGGTATCTATCAGAGGTTCTACAGTATGCCTCATGCAGGGTTCTTCTTTTTCCCTCTTTAACTCAAATTACAGCTTCAATTTGGGACAAAAGGAGAGGGAAAGATGACTAAACAAGGCTGCAAGGTGGACTGGCTACAAGTGGGAGGAATGTGTCCGGTGCAGAATATTTTCAGTGGGAGGGGAGAGGAGGAGACGGATGCCCTGACCCAAGAAGAAATCTCATCTCTCCCATAAATCTCAAGTTTCGGAGAAGGGCGTTAAGAGAAACAGACATGTTAACAAGTTAAAGACAGACACCATGCGACCGCAGTTTCTTGGGCTGGACTGAGACTGTCATCTTCAATATCTGTGGAATGTGATGAGGATGACAGCTGAGATGGAAGGGGACCGAAATGCCTCTGACAGGCTGGACAGGAAGGAGATGCCTCAGAATCCAGTCAGAGAGTATGAACCTCAAAAACTTACATGAACCCATCTGTGCTGCAGCCACTGAAGATCAAACTGACCCTACGTGATAAATCACAGCACATTTGCACATTTTCCTCCAACAAATATTTGCATGCTAACAACAAACCTAAAAATTGACTTGCTTCCAACTGCATTATTTACAAATTTTGGAATGCAATTTAATCTTCAAAACTGAAGATTTCTGAAGATGTGTCTCTGATCTTAAAGAGATAGTTCCCACAAAAATGAAAATGCTATCACAATTTACTCCCCCTCATGCAGTTCCAAACCTGTATGACTTTCTTATTCTTGTGGAAGACAGAACATGATTTTTGTTTGAAGAATATAGTTGCCTCTCTGAATGAGGACTGGTGCCATCAAGCCCCCAAAAATACTATAAAAGTATTATAAAAGTGATTCATTCAACTTGTGCATTATTCCAAGTCTGCTGAAGTTACACAATAGTTTTTATGAGGAATAGGCAGAAATTATTGCTAGATAAAACTACCCTCCAGTGAGAGGTTGACTGCTACAACTGACCCTAGTGAAAAATAAATATACTTGATTGTATTTAAAATATATTTATTTCATGATGATACCTATTATAAAAATAGATTGACATGTCTATACAAACTGAAAATACATTCTAAATGTAGTTATTTCATGCTTTCATCAAGCACAAACTTAGATATTTCACATAAAAGATGTTTGCATGTAGTCCACAAGATAAAATAATAGTTGAATTTATAAAAATGACCCCGTTCAAAAGTTTACATACGCTTAATTTGTAATACTGTGTTGTTACCTGAATGATCCACAGCAGTTTTTTTAAAGTGATATTTGTTCATGAGTCCCTTGGTTGTCCTGAACAAATAAACTGTTTACTGTTCTTCAGAAAAATCCTTCAGCTCCCACAATTTTTGGGGTTTTCCAGCATTTTTGTGTATTTGAACCCTTTCTAACAATGACTGTATGATTTTAAGATCCATCTTTTCACACGAGGACAACTGAGGGACTCATCTTCAACTATTACAGAAGATTCAAACGCTCACTGATGCTCCAGAAGGAAAAACCATGCATTAAGAGCCAGGGCATGAAATATATATAATAGTTAAGTGATATTTAAAGTATGCTTGAAATAGTTCCACTTTAGCACAAACAAGTATATTTATTAAAACTTTAGTTGAACTTCAGCACTGCTTTTGCACAACTAAAATGCATTTAGTACAAAATTAGTTGTTCCAATTTAGCTGACTTTAAGTATACCAATTTATAGTCTGCCACAAAATAGATTTAGTTATACTAAAGTGCATACAAATAAATTGTACTTAAGTATACAATTGTTTTCACTAGGGGAGTCAGTGGATTGAACTCAATAACCGCATCAGCCTGATTTGAGAAAGAACCATATGGGTTGGTTTTGTGAACTAGAGCTACAGCTGAGTAATTATCATGGAGGTTAAAACGAGTCATACAAACTACAATTTATGGTGTTTTATGGTACCTTGTTGTCATTGTGCCTAACAGCATCATCCCTCATTACCCCTAGAATATTCACCTAAAAAAAATTACTTTCACAGAAGAAAGTAAGTCACACAGGTTTGGAACAACATAAGGATGAGTAAATAACAACAGAATGTTCAGTTTTGGGTGAACTATCCCTTTAAGTTGCGGTAAATCTGTCTACAGTCTAAAAATATCACTCAACAGCATGGAAGGTTTAAGACAAGGAGGCTGTTGTGTAAATGTATTATCTAATAGAAATTCTTACGTTAAGCAGAGATATTACCACAATTCTGAGTAATGCCTGATTGATTCAGCTTTGCTGATGACTAAGCACAAACCTCAAAGTATCCTGATTTCAAGTTAGTGACCCAACCAGTGGGAAACAGGAATGTGATGCTAACTCACCTCTGTTCTCTCTCTCTCTCACACACACACACACACACACACACACACACACACACACACACACACACACACACACACACACACACACACACACACACACACACACACACACACACACACACACCTTGGAGAGCAGCTGTAATCCTTATGTCTTATCATTACACCATCTGATCGATCTCACAGCAGACACGATCCTAACTCTCTCCTCTATCAGTCCATCTTTTTCTTTTCCTGCTCTCTCTCCATCCGTCCAATGATAGCCTTAGGGATCGATGAGGGAGGCAGGGTTTGACAGAGGGGGATGTTATAGACAGACAGGTCTCAAAGGGTTAATCTGACAGCATGTTTTAGAGACGCCGCAGGCCTGATCCAGAGAGACTGACACCTGATAGACCAGGTATTTTGGGAGAACATACACAGGAGAGATACAAAGTTCTCAGTCCAGCTAAATACAGTTATGTTCACTCGCAGTTTAGTTATAAACAAGAGTAATGCCCGTTTCACACCGCAAGCGTAAGCGGCGCAGAAGCGGTGCGTATGCAGAGCAGGAGCAGCGCGAGCCCATTGTACTTTCATACCTGCAGCATTTGTTGCGCGCAGCTGAACCGCGGCGCGTATTCATGGGTTCCAAAGACGTCACTTCCGCTATGCTCGCCGCCATATTTGTGTCCGATCATGTGACAACGAGCACAGCACATCTATATGAGATTTAATAGATAATATTAATATGTTGAAATAATAAACTACCTTTTACTACCATTTCCCACACTGATCCCTGGACTTGATTGTAGTGTTACAGTTAGACCATGTAATGTCCTGATTGTAAATTTAAAACTGACATCAGCTCAAAGCACTTTTGAGTCAATGATAGTGTAACAACATAACATTATTAGCTTTCTACACAGTCTGAATTTAATTAGCTAATATTAGCACAATTTATTATAAATCAGTTTTCTGGACAAATGACTGTTTGAATTGCGAACGTAGCCGCTCGATGAAGCTTAGAGCTTGAAGAATCCTCTGCCGGCTGATCGCTCCTGCTTCACGGCGAGTGAGACTCGCGCTAATGGTGATTCCCTTCTCCGTCCGTGTTTTGATTTCAGCAAGTCAGTTTTGGCCAATGCAAACAACGTGATTACTGATCATGAGCCCAACATCCAGCAAGCCAAGAAAACATGCAATCTACATGAGGGAAGATGTCTTTCACTTCTAGTGTATTCTTAAACCTGGATTTCATTATTGAAGCACAAATCCAGGCACCAAAAGCAGCCCACACCAAGTTCTCTTTAATTAAAAATATGCTTTTTCATTTATTCATAGGCTACATGGCTACAATAACATTTCAGTTCAAAAATCTTTTTGAAAACCTTGTGATTATTTTTATACACCTGTAAATATATATATACTTAACTGCAGACACAAACACACATACAAATATTTAAGCATCCTTTATTCTCCTATAAAGAATCACAATTGTCTCTTACTATCCTTTTCTGACCGAACGTTAGCTGCCAGTGGTGCCTTCTGATTGAAGCCAACAATTTATTCTGCCGATCTAATCTCTTTGGGATCGAATAAAATTGTAGTTCTGGGTTTTTCTGATGACTGTTGTTACAGCACAACATATCCTGTGCATACTGTAACTTGTGAACCTTCTGGGAGTGTTTCGTTGATCTTCCTTTGGTAGTTGTGGCTGATTTGACCATAGACTGACAGGTCGCGCAGCTGTGACTCGGACACAAAAATGGCGGCGATAAAACACTGTGACGTCACGTGGAACCTATGAAAACTGCAATACAGATGTAATTTCTGTCATACTTTCCAGCGTTCTCCTCTGAGCACTGTGTGCCATGTGCTTTGATGCATGATATGGCCAGCATACTCTGTGATGCGACAGTGTCCCCCTCTGTCCCACACATAAATAACATGAATTATATATAGGTAGTTTACATGATAAACTTGAGCCAAGTTTCCAAGATGTGTATACAAAAAAATTACCGACCCTGTCAGGCAAATTATGTCTGACCCTTCTCACATTTTGTATGAGGAATATTCATTTTTGCCATCTAACAGAAGGCTTAGAGTTGCATATGCTAGATTGAATTGGCTATGTTACGTGTATCAGTCTGTCAAATTAATAAATCAGAATTGGGGGTTCAAAAAGGCCTCTGGGCTCTGGAAAATAGAAAGGACTCACTATTCTAATGCACTGTAGCCGTGTGTTTATGTATATACTGTTGTTTACTTGTATTAAGGTGCATCTGTTGTATGGTTTGTTTAGTAATCATCGATGTGAATTGATGTGAGACACGCTGTGAGATCCAAGACAAATTTTGGAAAGAATTCCAACAGTAAAGTGTAATTGGATTGAATAATTGAATAAAAAAAAAGTAATATTAAAGCTAACAAATGCCTCTAGTTTTATTAATTTAACAGACCTTTTAAAGTTTGGGCAAAAATTTGTGGAAGTGATGTGTTTTCGTGCATTTTATTTTTTCATATGTTGATTGTGAAACACGAAACACATCACTTTCATGATTTTATGGTGAAATTTGTTATTTTTAATGTTTATCGGGTAAATTTTGATTAAGAAAAATGCACTGTGACTTTAATTCAGCATAAGCGCGCAGCAAAAATATACTCGGTGCCGAAATGATCACGGCACTGCTGTTCACGACGCTCAGGCGCTCCTGCTCCCTCCCGGTGTGAATGCACGCATTTGTTAACATGCACGGCGAACAAAATACATGCTGCTCACGTGCCGCTCACGCTTGCGGTGTGAAACGGGCGTAAGGCCTGTTTTTAGGACTTAGTTATTTGTTCATATTAATCCGTTCGTCATTCTGTAATTCATTATTTCATATAGTTCACATAAATATGAATATATAACATTTTATAAGTTGTAATATAATTTGTTTCTATATTCACAAGTATATCATTGGGTGTGTGTATGTGTGTGTACAACTCTAAAATCTTTTTTTTATTTATAATAATTTACCGTTTTAAATTATATTTATTAAATAGCATGTATAAAAATAACATTCACATAAATAATATATTTATAAATATTAAAATATAATATACATTTTAAATGCACAGTAATATTTAAATATATATTATATTATATTATATATATTATACATTCACTAAGTTTATAATTATCATAGTTTTATAATTAAGTTACAATAATTTAAAGATTATAATGATATTATATTTATAAACGGTGTATATATAAATTATATAATATTAAATTAGATTTTTTTATATGCATTCATATTTTCACATATTAGGCCTATAATGTTTTAGAACTAAATATCAGTTGAATAATTAATTTATAAAAAAATTGTAAAAACTTTATAAAAATAATTTTATAAAAGAAATACTGTAACATTCAATTGTATTTTAATACAAATGTATATTTATTAATCATATATAATTAACTATAACTAAATATGTATCTTATTAACCTATACAAGTATTATAAACTAGATTATAAATATACTAGTATCACAAAGAAAAAAATACAGAAAGTATATACCAAAATCAGCATAGAAAAATGGCCAAAAACACTTCTTCCTAACACTGTTGATTGTCTATAGAGCTGCTCATTTGTGTTCAACATGAATGCTTATTTGTGTACACTCAGATATGTACCAAGGTGTTTGTTTTATGTGTGTGCATGTGCGCGATTGTCCTTAAATGTGTTTGTGTTGATGCATGTGTGCACTTGTCTTTAAATGTGTTTGTAGATGGCGGAACACATAAATGAAGATAAAGAGACGCTGCCAACATTTCTGGACGCATGGCCTAAGAGAAAAAGAGAGAGTGAGAGATAAGTGGAGGGATGGCAGGCTGCCAGCCTCCTGTTTTGATTGGTGACGGTGGAAATGCAGCGGCTCAGCCGTTTGCCCTTTGTTTCCTCCAAACAGCCAATGGAGGCTCTCTAATTGGGTCTTAATGGTGCTCGCGCTAAAGCGAGCCAGAATTCAGGCACTCTCTCCGCCGCTCTCGCTCTCTCTGGCATTAACAGCATTAGACAGGAGAACATCACAGATTCCCAAAGCATCTGAGGCTTATCTAAAAATACACGTCATATTAGCATGGCCATCATGAGCTGTCGTTCAGCTTTATATAATGGTGTTATTTATAAAGCTGATTCCACTGTGCAAGCCTATTGACCCTCAATCTAAAGTCCTTTAATAGGACTTAATGTCTTTATGTAGGCCGTCTATCCTGTCATTTGATTAAGGAAAATATGACATGACGTTCCTGAAGCTCAACTGCGAGGGAAACACCAGAGGTCATAGGTCTTGGGTAGACGCTAATGTTCATTCTAAGAAAATTAATGTGAACGCACGTTCATCAAATCTTCATAATTCAAGATTGTACAAAATATAATTTATTCTTAAATGTTTTTACTAGTTTTAAATAATTTATTTGTTGTCTTCGCTAGTTCACTGTGGTATGACATTATATATTTATTTATTTACTTATATTTCTGCATATATTCTCCCAATTAATATGAGGTTTTAAAAATGGTATGTATGAAGGAATTCAAAAGTCATTTATGTTAACTGAGGCTGCATTTATTTGATCAAAAATACAGTAAAAACAGTAGTATTGAGAAGTATTTTTTACAAAATAACTGCTTTTTATTTTAATAAAAAAAAAATAAAAATTTATTCCTGTGATGCAAAGCTGAATTTTCAGCATCATTGCTCCAGTTTTCAGTGTCACATGATCCTTCAGAAATCATTCTAATATGCTCAATAAACATATTGGTAGTAATATTAAAAACAGCTGTGCTGCCTAATATTTTTGTGGAAATCGTGTTTGTTGACAGCATTCATGATGAATAGAAACAGTGTGAAACATTATAAATGTCTTTTATGATCACTTTTGTTCAATCTAAAGCATCTTTGCTGAATAAATGTATTAATTTATTTAAAAATAAATATTACTTTTGAATGCTAGTGTGAGATTTTATATTCTATATGACTGTTTTCAGTTTCTGTCCTGATGCCTCTTGCTGCATGACTTCCTGTAAATATTTACATACACGCTAAACGGTTTATACAGAAATATATAGTCAGACACATTCACACCCATAATGCACTCTCACGTTCACCAACACTGTCTAGTACATGCTGTGGTCCTGTTGTTTAGGGCTTGTACCCCGTGGCACGGCTGTAAGGCAGAGCAATATATCAGTCTACGCTTTCACCTTTAATCACCTCTGTACTCTCTCTCTCAGTCTCCATTCCTCTTTCACTCCATCCCTTCGTCTGGCACTAAAAAATGCACTCGTGATCTTTATTGTTTGGCTTTATAACGCCTGCACGAGACGGTCATGGAGCGAGAGCAGGTGTTCACCGCATGGAGGCACTGGAAAATATCAGTGGAAAGTGGAGGAGAAGTGTGCACTGCTGATCGGGGATGATTTTGAATTGAAGGTGTAGATTAAAATACCCTTCAAAATTATGACATTGTAAAGAACAGGAAAGATATATTCAGCTTTATATTCAGTGTAGTCCAACTTAGTCAAACTACACTGCAACCAACTACAAATAACCTGACATGACAAACATTTGGAGGAAAAAACCTAAAGACTAGATATGCTCCAGGATCTCATTTACTTGCTATAGGCCTATATTTCAAAGATCTGAGATCACATCCCTTGCTAATTTTGGCAACTCCAGCAACTAGTTCTTTCGCAAAATTGATCCTTGTAGTCTGGTACCTTCTAAGCAAGTTTTTTCAAACTTGTACAGACCACAATCTCAGAAAATGTGCATAGTAGTAAACAAATAGAATTGGAACTGGTGGTGCAGTATATACTCAGTATATTGATTATAATAAAAAAGAAGGTTAAATGGTTTAAGCTGTATATAACCACATATTGCATAGCACATTTCATTTAACAAATGGTATCCACTGTAAAATAAATAAATAACTAAATAAATAATTTTGACTAATCTAATTAGAAAATAAATTAAAATAATATTGAAATAATAAATATTAATGTTCATTTATGATACACCAATGTACAGTACCTATGCAGTATGCTTTCTTGCATACTTTAAATTTGGCATATGTAATATCTTGTGTGAGTTCTATGTATGCAGAATATGCAGTATGCACAGCATGCATAGAATAGAAATACAGCATGATATATGCCCTTCTGATCTTAGTCTTTGTATGCAATATGGATTAAAACGGCCGTGAACGTTTCTTGGGTGTATGCCTTCTGAAGCAGATATTATGCTGTGTATAATGACAGAAAGCTGAAAACTGAAAGAGGCAAGTGCAACTCTGAGCCGCTTACATGTGCTAATGTGTAACGTGTGCACGCTTGTGTCATTTAACTAGCAGCAGGCAAAAGCTGTGGGACAGATGTTCATATCTACTCTCCACTGACCTGACACCACACACGCACCCCAGACACAGCCTGTTCACACTCGCACATACAGATTCCTCAGACCAGCACCACACAATGCAAACACGTTTCCAAGCAGTGCACAGAGGCCTGATTATGAGACTGCCCATGACCTGCGCTCGGCCCTATGGCATCTGGCATAGAAAGAACACATATGCACAACACTTGCTCTCTCTCTCTCTCTGTTTCTCCTTCTTTCTCTCTAACACGGAGGTTAAGTGATTATGCATTTCGCCGATCTATAAATCAGCATAAACTTCCAAAAACTGAATGGAAGAACAAAGGTAGAAAAATGTTTCCAGATGCAAGCAAATTGAAACAGTTTAGTTTTTTAGTTAGTTTGGTGAACCTCATAAAACCTGTCAAGAACTTTCCCAGGTCATATTTCAAATAAATAAATACATAAAATAAATAATATTTTGAGAGGAGAAAAAGTATATTAAAACATTTTGAATTGTGACATCATATTTAATGCCAGGTAAGCACATGTGTAATTCACATTATTGTAATGCAAAAAAATGCACATTACAATATTAAATTACGATAGTAAAATATTCTCTATAAAAGCAAAGGCTAAAAGGCTTTTTAAATAAAAAATATATACTTTAAATAATTTTACTGCCTTTATTATTATTTTTTAAACAAATAAAAATGGCTTTCCCACTGAGAAAGAAATGGTCATAAATGGCATGAAAATAAATATTATTTCTTATGAGTTTGTGTTGAAATACAATCCCTATTTACCACCGAGCGCAGTTAATCTACTGTCCTCACATGGTTCAGATTAGGATAACAGAACAAATAGTTTGGCACTGCATCCCTAAATCTGCACTGCTTCTCATGAGAAACAACCTGTAGAGGTTGAATGATTTGCATCCTTGTATGGCAGATCACGTATGTTTGGCACGCTCAGACGTCAGGCCTTTCAGAGCTTCCATTGAAAGCAGCTGGTCCTACTCTTAATGTGCTGGCTAGGAAATGCAATTTAGGCCAATTTCTCAACATTACTGACCCACTTCCTGCCTGATCGCTTCCCCTTAAGATTCCAGTGAACCTAAACCTGTGCTGAAACAAACGGGTTAGCGAGTGAGTTTACATTCCACGTGTATGTGATTGTATCCTGTGTATCCTGGTTTGTCTGAGGGTTATTAATATTTAAGCATTAAAAGCACAAAGAAAAAAGAAACAATTTGCTATAATCTGCATAAATTAATATATATTTATATTTCTATGAGTGGACTTTTTTGGACTACATTATATTTTCCTTTAAAAAAATACATATATAGCCTATAACATAAAACAATGCAGAATGCAGAATGAAGTAATTATAAAACCATAAAACGTATATCTCATGAAACTAGTAAAATTAATAAGGATTGTTTAAAAAAAACAGATCAACAAAAACTAAAATTATGCATGAAAAAACTAAAATAAAAAATAAAAGAATAAAACTTAAATGAAAAGGAAGCTACCTAGTAGGATTTTTTTATATATATTTTTTTACTTTTATATAAGACTCACAGACTCCAGTATAAGCAGTTTATTAAAATCAATAAAAATCCCCATAACTAGTGCTTAGATTTACTTTCTGGTTGAAGGTACACTTAAACAGTAAAATGCCAAAACATAACCGATTTCTCCCACCGTGTTATTTACCTGCAGCTAAACTCATATACATAAAACTCTTACCTCATGAATTCTTATTCAAAATTCATAACCTAAAGGATTACAAACTAAATTAACCGGATTTATTCATTTTTCAAACCCACAAAAAACACTAAGGGATATTTTACATATAATTTCCTATAATTCCTTATTCACATTTTTTTTCATCTATGCATTATTTTGATTATTTCATGCATTTTCTTTACACATGCAACTATTACATGTAGTCTAAATAAACTCTTGACAGTTAACAATATGCTGTGAGTCATGCACGCAAGCCTGTGTATGTGTGTGCGTTTCATCATCTCTAAGCTCATGAAGCTGATCTGAGGCTTTTAACATTGTTGTCCCAGCAAAAGCATCAGATTATAATCTACATAATCTAAAATTAAGCATCCCATAAACACTAATCCAATTATAGCGGAACATCGCAGACACAGACTTTCTCCCAAGAGCGTGCTGCATTTCCGGCTGAAAACGTGTAGAGAGCTCCGCCGAGTTACGTTCACATACAGCTCCGGAGTAATGAGATCCGAGATACATCTCTGTTGTGCGTGAGTACATGAGAAAGCAATGAGCGATTTCATTAGTTTCCATTCAGCGGCTTCAAGATAGCCATTGGAAGCCCCACTGGGCGCGTTCTCCTCTACAACAAGGCCATAACAGGAACATAACATTGAGAGAATATTGGTCTGCTGTTTGATGCCCGTTCAAGAAGCAAGGCTGGAAGTGGCACTTCAAGACTCAGCATGAGGCGTCTGTGAACTTTCAACAGCACTATGCTAAAGAGCCCTAATCAAGCTAACAATGTTTAGCATGCTGTTAAAATACCTGATGCCAATGTATATGCAATACAAGTTCACACAAAACATAAAAAATGGCCTCTGGTGACCCCTGAAAGATAATGCATTGGCACCAATCAGCATTTAAACAATTATCATTACAATTATGAATGTCACTGCATTATAAAAAATACCAATCGCAAGTGGCATATGCAAACAAATGATGCTAGAGCTTTTCTCAAAACCTATTTTTCTTTGCTTTGAGCCATTTTTGCAATTACTTTTAACCAAATAGTCCATTACCAGAGTAAACACAGGGTAGATCCTATGTTGGACACTGAAAAAACAAAAAAGTTAAATTAACTTAAAATAATCGTAATTTTAATTATACATAACAATATAGGCTAATTAAAATGAATCTGTTTTAATGTTTTAGTTTTCAGATTTATAAACGTAAACATGTTTTAGTGAATACAAAGTTAATATTTTAGTGAATATTTAATGAAGTATATTATGAATGCCATTTCAAATAGTAATTGCCATTGTTTGATATTTATTCATGCAAAGACATTCATATATTTTAATGCATGGCTGAAGTTAGTGGTTGTCAAACTGGGTCTGAGGGCTACCAGGGTAAAAAAAAAAAGTTCTGGGTGACTGGAAAAAAATTGCTATGAAAACTACTAAACAAAAATATTTCAAATACATTTAGATTAATTTTCTTCTGGTTTATACATTTAACAGTATGCATACAGAGAAAATGCATTCATATTTTAAAAGGAATTATATTTTAAGATTTTCTAATATTTAAAAAATATATATTTTACATTATAATTATATTTACAGTACAGTATCAATATAAAGCCGATTTACTAATAACGACTTCACTGTATGAATGGATTTTTTTTATATCTACCTTTATATTTAAATAAAGAGGTCTCATACTACACAGACGGGGTCCTTGGCATCAAAAAGTTGGAAAAACCCTGGTTTAAGTGTCCAAATATGTTTTATCGTTGTGACTGCTGCAGTTATGGGTCAGATCTAGCAGCTAAGCTCTCTTTAGTGGCAAAATGGAAATAATAAACAATCTGTTTGGTAGAAAATATCAATGAAAGAATCAAATTGCATCTACAGGCTCATTTGCTAAATGTACTGTATCATGGTTATCAGCGAATGTCTCCCAGGAGCAATATCAGGGCTAAATGTCCGACATCAGATGAAGGTACTTGACTCACAAACATTGTCTATTGAAACACACGATCAACGGTGCTTAAGAGCACACCATAATAAAACAAACCGTGTCTTTTTCACTCACATGAACAAGAGCCCAGTCATTTTGGCATTTTAAGCTGTAACTGTTGGTTTCCATTAGCAATTAGCATTTTTTCTGTCTAGCTACACTGGATCCACCCACTAAAAACACAAGTTGCATGGTTGTGACAGCACCCATAAGGGACATCCAATCCTCATTATGCACTCAAAACATTTCATGTTTTCCTGGAACCTCTGACCTCAGCGTCCAGTAATGCTCCATCTAATCATACACCCCCTCATTACATTTGGACTCAAAATGCCTGCTAGAAACATCTCAGACAACAGCTAGCTTCAAGATGGGAAAAATAAAATAAAAACAATAATAAAGGTTTAAAAGCCACCATGACCTCTTCGGAGTGTCACAAATCTCCCATTGGCTCTCCAGCTTGGGTCGAGGTGCCAGGAATGAGGAATAGCTTTGTCCTTTCAAAAGTGGTTCACCATCTTTCTTTCCAGGTCATGCTAGTTATGCTCTGAAATTTGCTTACCAGAAGTGGCTGGCCATAAGTCATAATGATTTAGCAAGTATTCATCTGTAGAAATCACAAGATTATGGCTGAGCATTATTTACTGCAAAATATCAAGATGAATTGTCGTTCTCTGGCCCTGCTGAAAAGACCTGTGAACATATTGCTGCCAAGTACTGCATGTGATGTTCCTAGAACAACATTCTAGTCAAATGGTCTCAAATCTTACTGTAATCTACCCCAAAACTGTTTGAGCAATGCTAAATTAATAAGAATTCTTCTTAAGCTTAAATCCAAACTCATTGGTTGGTAGGAATGTTGTTCCACAACCAACAAGAAAACTGATCCAAAAGCATGTCACACTTGGTCAAACCACAGTAAGCGCTAATGTTCAGACTTCTTAAGTAGCTAAATCAGCTAAATTTGGGATTGAGGTTCTCTGACTCTGACAGTGCAAGGTCCAGTAAATGTGATCTTGTCAAGTATGAGTTGATCCTGGATCAAAATCAAATGGCATCCTATCCCAAACTTACTATTACAAATAGTAACTTGTAAGTTGTTCAAACCTCAAACCATAGTTTGATAATAAAATATGTTTGGTTGTTAGGAATGTTACTCAAGAGCATACTTTAATTATGTCTAGAAAATTATTTAGAAAAATGTTTGTTAAAGAAGCCAAAAATGAGACAAATGCATCTCATGACAATAATTAAAACATTCTAATGACAAATGGGATAATTAGACTGAATATAAACATTTTAGTAAAATTGCAACAACAAAAATAGATTACAGTAAATCTGACAATTTTAGTAAAAATGACTTTTAAAAATGTAATAATTTAATAAAATGTAATGAATGACACGAAATATTGAATTAATGTAAAAGACATTTAGTAGTACTTTAGCCTACTTGAATATATAACGCAAAATGATCTTTAATGCACTATGTCTTGTAATATACCTTATAATGCTTTTGTATGTTCTGATGAATAATTGTAACCACTGCTATAACACATTATATTCACACATTCAAAATTGTTACACATTTAGAAAGTTTAATTCATCAAAACACATGGAAAACAACAAATTTCAGGCATAACCAATCTGCAAATATTATAATGCTTTTTAACTTTGGTATACTTTTTATAAAAAAATATATATAATGCATTGCAATGTTTATATGTTTACCTGTATAATGCTTTATGACAAAAATATGATTTAATATGATTTAATGATTTGTCACTTATGGTATGTGTACCAAAAACGAAGCGAATATTCGCATTGTGTCACTCAGTTTGCGTCTATTTGAGTCTTTGCATTGACTTTGTGTGTATAATATATTGTGCAAATAATTAAATCCGCTTTAGTGTGTAATTGAATTATTTGCACGAGTAGATTACACACAAAGTCAATGCAAAGGCATGAATGACACGAACTGGGTGACGCGTTTGCTGCCAATGTGCGATATTCGCCTCAATTTCAACTTGAGCGGAAAATTCACATGACGCGTTGTTGCGCAAGCAATCAGTGAAGCTGATTAACATGTTCGGTTTGACATGTCCGGTTGTGGTTTTTATTGTTTTCATTGATGCTAGTGTTGCAAAAAACATCCGGCGAGTAATCTAGAGAAAGTAACGCGATGCAAATATTCGCATCGCTTTTGGTGTGAACACACCTTTAGTCTTCTTAAATTGCTTAACCAACAGTACTTCCTTGGTCAAACAACATCAACAGAAAAAGTGATGGCTGACCATCTTAACAGAACCAAACTAGAACTAACCAGCCTGCAAATGCATGCTGGTTAAATCTAAGCAGGTCTTTTCAGCAGGGAATGTATAACTGGCTTTTCTTGTGTATGTGGTTGTTTTTAAGCCTTTGTGGAATATGAAATAGACTGATGTTCTCTGGATCCATCCCATTGCCCACCACCACAGGAAACAACAAATACAGCTGCACGCGCAGCCTGGCAAATAGCGCCGCACACAAGCGCACACACACAAACACACACTGCGCGCTTGATCACAACCACCTACCATCCCACACACACTCTCTGCGCGGCTCCCACACATACACACATCAATAAATAATTACACCGACAATTAGATGGGGAGCACTCCAAGCCTGACCTGTTAAGAGATTTGCAACCTACACACATAGTCTCCATCTGAAAGGATGGGGGGGGGGTCATTTTTCTTACTACCCAGTTAACTGGCTGACTTATTGATTTAAAATTACCATCACAGAGAGCTCATACAGTTGTCTACACTTTATTTGGCCGCTCTCAAGGCCTCGTTTAATCTGAATAGCTTATGTTAAAGCTACAAAGGAGCAGGAAATGCACATTTTGCCCCATTATAAGTGCATTCACATTGCTACCATCCACACAGGGAGGCACTGATACAATACTATGGCACAGAATAATGTGATCATGGACTTATACTCAATAAAACAGTAACCCAGTACTTTTTGGTTGCTTCTTCACATTAGTGTTAAATAAAGATAAAAAATAAAGTGTATATATAAGAATGAGAATAAGAATACAATTTAATAAATTAGATAAACAAAAGTATTGACTAAATAATTAGATAAACAAATAATTAACTATTTTAAATAAATAGATAAATTATTAAATTAAATAGATAAAATGATAATTTAAATAATTGAATACCCTAGGCCCAAACTATGTTCACTGAAAGAGTAATTCACAATCGTACAACGGCTTATGTCGTATCAGCAAATACTAGAAAGTATCAGTACTCATTCTTGGTCTCTGAAAATGAAAAATGGTAGTGGAGCACCCATTTGGAAAGAACAGATATTTACAGTCAATTTTCCTTCTGCGTTTCCCCTTTAAGGATGAAAAATCTACAGAGGATTCCCTTAATCTCAAACCTGTGTTCCAGAGCACAATAAATAATGCTATGGAAAAACGATTAGCCCCAAGGCTATAGAGGTGGATATAGTTTCATCTATATGATTTTTCAATATCCAGTCATCTCTGATCAATACCCTACAGGGAAGGAGGCACAGATGGGAAGCCATTAAAGTGTAATCCAGTACAATATCTTTTTTGCCTGTCCGTGAAGAGCTCCCGCATGGACTTGTTCTCTCATTTCTTTGAGCAGGTCCTCAGAGAGTCAAAAAGAACTTAAGTGAACACCAACAGCAAGCAAATGATATTCAATGTCATGATTAAATCACAAAGTCTTTCATTGGGGAAGTTTTCAATAGCATCGGAGATTAAAAGACAAGACAGAAAATCTTTCCACCTTCAGTCTGATGGAAAAACAGAACCAACACAAGAAGGATAACTGCTAGCAATCAAAATCACCAGGCAAGTGATCGACTGAGATAAGTGATAATGTAATTATGCAAATGAGAGAAGGGTGAGGAGTCGGTCCTGGAATATTTTCCTTCATCAGTTAAACAACAATTTGTCTCAATGCCACACACAAAATCAGCTAAAAGTCATTCAATAATGACACCGTGTTTTCCCGAGAGAGTGATTTGCACTCTGTTTTCAAGTACGGAAGTGACGAGTGTGTATTGTTGTTTGTTGTTATTGTGTGCAGTTGTTGTGCTCATTAATATCACCAGTGGACAGACTGAAAAACTCATTAGCAATGCTAATATGTTTTTTGTTTCTGTGTTGTTACAGCCACCATAAGTTCTGAAGATTTGGAGGAGAGTCTGGCGCGCAAGCCGCATGGAAATAGACGGAGACACGCCACCATCCAGCAGAATAATCTCTATATCCTGTAGAGCAATAGGTTTGAAAATATAAGAAAGACTCACATCAGCATCTGAATAGGGCACTTTGGCAGCAAAGTACAAATTCAGTCTTCAGCTTCCAAATGCACGGTGCCTCAAAAGGCAGCATCATAATGCTGTATTGAATCATATTAGAGGCCCTTGCCATGTATGAACAAAAGTGTCCATTATAGAAGTCAGTTATTTTAAAAAGAAAAGGCCAATGAAATGAATTACAATGAAAAAGTACTACTGCCAGCCTGGATAAGAAGCAGAATAGAGAAGTCTGTGTGTAATTATTACTTGACTCTGCTGACATGTATTTGATGGATTGCAACACAGTGTCGCAGATGGTAATCAAGCACCATCATGTACGGTTTCTCATTTACATATATGCATAGCTTTACCATGAGCAACGGGACAGGTGGGCAGAAGAAAGACGTCAAAAGCGCTTACTGTCTGTCTGTCGGATCATGCACATCTCTCGTCGCTTTTCCCGCTCCAGTCGGCTTTCCGTCTGTCTGTACGTGTGTCTCCCCCAAAGCCTTATGAATTATGAAAGTGTGCTTTGTGATTGGAAAATGACAACATTAATTGCTTGTAAGCAGAGCGCGGAGGCAGAGGGATTTTTGATCATGCACTGATTGTGATGGGCTATAAATGAATAACACAAGGTGAGTGAGGGTGAATTATTCATAAGCTGGAAGCTCCTTGCCGGTGGAGGACCCTCAGAGCGTTATCTTTTCATCCAATTCAGCAAGCCGTGCCGCCATCATTACCAAGGCAGATTGCTCCAGGCCCGTTATTATAATGGCAGCAGTTATTATCGTTAATGCCACTGTCAGTTATTCGCTGACGGAGTCTACCACTGTGGCCGCTACCATCAAAATCTGCATTAGAGCATATGGTTTACACTACCCAGAATGCACTATAAAGACAACTGTTAAGATTGTGAACAAGGCAAAGTAAGGCCTAAAACATTTCACACAATAAAAAAAAACGTAATTTCAAAACGTGTTGTTATTCTTCAAAATATCTTTTCATTTTCCACAAAAAAAATGTGTTGGTATCTCTATTTTCTTTATGAATTTTCCACCTATTTTCTTTATGAAAAGCACAATTTTAATTAATAAAATTACTTAGTATATGATGAGTTATTTAAAAAAAAGAAAGGACAAAAATGACATAAGGTCTCAATCAAACCTGCTTTTGAAAGAGAGGCTATGACAGCTGAATAACAGCAGGTCTCTCTAACTGTTATATGTAGTCTGATAGGTGATTACAATTCAGCATATGATGGATGGTAAAATGAATTACTGTCTAGTTTGAATTTTAGAGCTTTGATGTATGTGCCACTAAATGTTTGATCAGATCACATAGAGTCGTTACAAACTGAAGCGAATATTACGTTTTCTCATTTGAGGCATTTAATAAAAGTTGTCAAAGAAATGTAATAATTCATAACCCACTAGTGTTATGAAAAAATACTGAAGATGAGGTGTCATGGCATAAGAATTGTGAAACAATAACTACATCACTGAAACCGCATCATAACATATCATAATACTACATGAGAAGCAAATTCGGCACACTTTCTCGATCCTTATCTGTCTCCCTTCCATTCATCTTCCTTTCTTTCATAATCACCAGCTCCATCCTTCTATTTTTTCACAAGTCTTACTCTCATGTGTTTTCTCTTGTAAGTCTCTGACTCAAAGCGCTCCATCAGCCATTTAGTATCAATGTGTTTCCTCTTTGCGCTGCTAACGCAATGTCTGAGTACAGCCGAATCACCCAGGAACATGCTGCACATATAATAGAAGGGGGGATTTGGGCTGTTCTATGAGAATAATCCCCTCATTCTGTGCTAGAGCATTGTGTTCAGTGTAGAACTGCGGGCTTGGCTATTTCCTATGATAGCCTATGTAGAGAGCACAGCTAAGAGCGCTGTTGATTAGCAACTAAACTATGCGCCTGCACACTAGCCTCTCTGTGGCTGTCCACATTGTTCTGACACCAGAATGAAGTTCCCAAGAGGACTGGGGCAATAAAGACAGGACAACTTTAAGAGTTTAAATCAATTATCATTTAAGAAAATGGACACATGAGGCAAGAGAGTGACAGGGCGCTAATCCCATGGACTGAGCTAATGATGTGGCAAGGCTAGTTAATCTGACTTGAGAATGGAGGTTTCCCTGTTAAACAATAGTGAGATTCTCAGGGCCTGCATCCATGCACACGGATAAGATATTCCCAACTGCTTTACCACACCAATGATCTGGAAATAACATGCATTCTATAATGAATTGATTGAATGCTACAACCCTCATCAACACTGGAACTGAATTGAGGGACTTAATGTACTTTCATTCATTTGCAAACAAGTCAGAACTAAAATCAACAGTGCACCTGGTATCTTGCTTGTTAATATAGCAATATAGTTAGTAAGTGTGACTTACTGAGTTGATGCAGTTCAGTTCCTTGTTGAGGAGCCAGGGCAGGGATAGTTTTCCTTCCCCCCGGTAGCAGGATTGGATCCTCTCCTTAATTTTTTCCTTGATTTTTCGCAGTGTGAACAGGCACAGGGCTGATTCTTTCGGTGGCTTGGCCCGGTTCTTTTGGCCCTGAGCAAAAACAGTAAACAGCACCTCTTCCTGTTCAGAGATGCCCAATGATCGCGCCAGCTTGGCACCGGGCCGACTGAGGTAGGCGTCTTGAACCAATCGGTATTCCACACCATCCTTGGTACAGCCAATAGGAAACTCCTACGTAGGAGTAGAACTTGGGGTCATCCACACAGAGGCGGACAATCTTGGAGGTGAAGAACTGTTCACCACTGGCATCCGGCGAGGTGAGTTGGGTGTCCAGCTGGAGAGTTAAGTAGTAGATGAACTGCTCGCTGCTAAAGCCATAGACATAGTAGATGTCAAAAGTAGGGAACTTGGAAAGGGTGTCGGATGGAATCTTGAGCTGTGAGGAGACAAATTCGTCCTGGTAGACAAAGCTGAACATTTCAGCATTCTCCTCATTAGCCATCAACTTACGACTGGAGAGAGTTGGGAAGTACTCAGATTTTCCTTCGATGGGTGTACCTACGAACAATTTGCCACTGTCTTCACCTTGGGTTCCACTAATAACCACTCCTGACATAGTGCCCGCCTCGGACACACTTGAAAGGTAGTGCTCCTTGCGGTGATGCGGCTCACCAAGTTTGAAGAGGTCATCCAGTCGGAGGAACTGGCATATACCCTGTGAGGTGCTTCCACACGCAATGAGCCTGTTCTGTCCTGAATCCAGAAGCAACAGCTTGTTGACATTGCTAGTCTGTGATAGCTCGTGAGGGCAAGACTGAACACCAGGTGGTGGGTAACATTTCTCATTATCCACCACAGGACCGGTAACATGGTTTCGGAGCTTGGTCAGGTTGCTGGAGAGCTTGTAGATCCAATTGACAGCACCGACGTAGACTTCACCTGTTTTGTTATGGACAACCAAATGCGTAAGCCCTCCCTCTGGTGGGGTAAATGTTCGGAAGGAAGAGAGGTTAACCTCGAGCCCCCCATGTTGAGGGAGGAACGAGAGGAAGAAAAAGAGGAGGAATGCCTCGCGAAGAGAGGCGGGAAGGGGCCTCCTCCCATACGGCAGCATTTTGAATATCTTTCTGAGAGGAAGCGGTAGGCCAGGTGATCCGTTCACCTTTGCGATCCTGGGCCCGGAAAAAACCTGGACAGCGTCTGTCAGTCTACGGTGAGGAGAGCGTCTTATTGACCCAGTGTCCTCTCTGCTCTCTCTCTCGGCACGGAGCTGTCGTCTACACCATCATCTGCAGTGTCATGGCCGCTAGCCCTGCAAGGGTAGGAAAACACATCATGAGTGTTGGAGAAAAACAGAATAGAACATTGTCTATTGATTCGACTGGAGTTTAAAAGTTCTGCCTGCCCAAGAGAAAAAAGATCTCATAATACATAAACATAAATATCTTACAGTGGGGCCCTGGGTGGAATCCTATACAACATTTAATGAGTGTGTCAAGCTTGCAGACAGCAGTGCACTCCACAAACTCCACACTGAGAACTCGTCTGACAGACCTGCTGTGCCCCTAAATATTTCACACAGTCTGTGCCAACTCAGCTGGCACAAAAAGGAAAGAGAATAGAGTAGGAGAGAGTAGATGAGAAGAGAAATGAGGAAAAAGTGAGCGATGCCATAACCGTAGACTAGTTTACCAATTCACCTTGAAGAATGCCATAAGCTCAGAAGCGTCAGCAATAAACGTTCTCATTTCCTCACGCTTGCTCAGAGAAGCCATTCAAGTTGACCTCGCATAAAACAAAAGCACTTTCCCTGAACCACAGGTTTTAAAATACCACAGTACAGACAACATGCCCTCAACCACAGGGCTGCGGAAAGAGAGACAATCCATTAAATTTGTTCTAATTGAAAGTCTAATGACATTCATGTGATCATGGGTGATGAAGATGAGCTCTGGGTGTCCAGCTACATACTCAGAGTGCAAAGCCACTTAAACAAGGGCAATCTCAGGCCTCTCATCTAGCCAGCAGCAGGGACTGTCTGCTGCTGTGACCTTCTCCAGTGTTCAAAACAGAGGCATCATTGTATCTTAGATGACATTTATCTCACTTCACAAGACTATTGAGCGAGGAGACTGCCTCTGGGTCTCATTCACCGCTCGGTGCTGTGAGCCATACTGTGGGCTGACTGTCATGCACAAACTACGAAACAACTGTGCAAGAGAGCAGATACATATACACATACGTCAACACATCATATACTGAACTAGAGAGGCCTACATGATACGCATCATCTGAGTAGGGGGAAATGTATTCATTCAAAATTTCATTTTTGTTAACCATGTGGAAAATGTACAAAAACAGTACGCTTTTGTATCATACTTTAGTCAATAGTATTTATTGATTAAAACTATTGTCATGAGGCATCAATATCCAAAGTGACTCCATGGGGATCGAACCCATGACTTTGGTGCTGCTAGAGCCATGCTCAACTGTTTCAGCTACAGCAATGCATAGGACTTTTTACTTGCATATTGTTGGGAAAAAGATACTCAGATCAAGTCTTTGAGAAGACATAAAGTTTAAAGTATCAATGCATTTTGCAAACACATGCAATATTGGAGGAAAAATGGCACAGACCTAATACACTGACACAATTGCAAAAAACAGTAATTGGAGGCACTCAAAAAGAACGCCTACTAAACAAGTCCGATTTTCAGCTATTCTGAGCTTTATGCCGTTTCACCATATTTGCTGTGTAATGTAGTGTGCTGACAGGGGTCCAAATTTCTCTCCTCTGTATTGATCATCACAGCTGAGCTTCTTCTCAGCTCAACTGACTCAGAGTCAGCACTCCGAGGTGCTTTTTGGCTCTGTGATACAGGGACACTGTCAAAGCAAATTCCCAGCAGTAAAAAACAGGGATAAATTGCCTATAAATAACCAAGTAACTAACTAAATAATGCCACAACACACTTAAAATTGAATTTAGCAGTGCTGCACCTGACCCATTACACACTATAAAAACAAAGCTGTCAGAGTTTTGACTTATCTGGGACAAAGATATGCTAATGAGGTAGTGGAAGCTGCTTAAATGCAGATCCAAGTGTCCACTGTATCTCAGAAAATGAAACAAACAAAAAAAGAAAGAGAAATTACAATAAACCGAGACTGCTGCAGCAAAATTAATACACGTGCTGCAATTTATAACACTGCAACGCAATGCTATTTGATACACCAATTAGGACATCACACCCACTTGCAGGCCCAAACAGGCCCCCATCAAGGATAAAGGTGAAATTGGATGAATCAATTAGAGGAGGTATGGGAGTTGCATGGCACCTTCAGGATAGCAAAACCTGCCCGGCTCTGAAAATGGCTGGCGGGACCAAGGTCTCCGTGACGATTTATTGCTTGTGGCATATAAATTACAGCACAAGCCATGAAAACGGCACCTCATAGTTAAGCAAATTTATACAGAGCGCCTCTTTAACATGGAGGTCACATCGCTGAGCATTGTGGGGTAGAAGGCTGGCAGGACTCAGTGATGGCCACAACTAAACCACCCAGAGAGGCTCTGCATAGCGGGATCTGCTTTCTATTACAAGCACGCAGACACACTCACATACATCAATACATAGAGGCCTTAATCCACAAACACACACACAGGCTAGGCTTTTTTATTGTTCTGCTTCTTTCTTTATGTCTTTCTGTCTTGAAAGCTTAATTATTTCGGTCTGTTATGCGTTCATTTTGCCTGTCTGTCTATTTTGCCAATCCTTTCTCTTGTTTTTCTTGATGCTTTATGTCCTTCCTTTCTCTCTTTCACTCCTTCCCTCCTACCTACAATTAAAAACCAGCCCCATTATCAGGTGTCTAAACATGAAAACAGATTCTGGACTGCATAACAAATGTAAATCCATAATAATGAATCCAATTTAGGTAATCAAATTAAGACATCATATTAGTGTAATAAAATTAGTGCATAAAACAAATATGTGTATGCAGGACAAATATTTCAAGATTATTTCTGTTAAACCAGGCATTCACCACCAAACCACTGGAAGACGTTTACTGAGAAGCAGCGAGGAAAACATTTGCATGAATATCAAGAAAAAAAAACGTAGTTCACAAAATGCTACATATTTGCACTAATATTAGACAAACTGCACAACACTAGGTATGTTTTGATTTAAGTCGAGATATTAAAACCAGACAGCCTCGATTTAGCCCCCAATTTTAAAAAAGCAATAATAGCCTCAATCCAGCGAGACTTCCAGTGAAAGTTATATTTTAGCAGAGCTACGCTGTGACTGTGATCACGGGGGGATGATAGAGGAAACAATGACTTGTTGACAGCGGGAAATGATTTGCAAAACAGAGCCTTGGAACGACATCTCATCTCCTTCGGCTAAAGAGAAGATATAGCAACGCAAGTTTGTTTCAGTCTAGGTAGCCAATCTTCGATGCTAAATCACAGATTTAGAGTGTTATGAGGATGGCGATTTAGAGGGCTGCACAGAACTGTGAAGGTTCTAAATCATGGAACTGTTTCGTCAGCTGATCAGTCAATAGTTGTTCAATCCATTGAATCTAGTGATCGATATTGATATTTTATAACCGATCACGTTTATGTATCCGATAACCGATATGCAGAACCACTGTTATAAAGATTTGAAGAGTAGATGAGATGATTTGGGATTTAGAGTGTCATGCTGCGGGCGATGAGGCTGGCTGGTGGGTGTGGTGGAAGGCACTGCTGAAGGTCAAAATTTGTCAATTCACTTTCAAAACTTAGGACTGTTTCGTCAGCTGATCAGTCAGCTGATCAGGTCAATGCTAAAAAATCGTGAATCCATTGAATGCACTATACTTCTATCCCTCACAGACTCATTATTATTCCTGTCAAAATTTTATATGGCACAACCCTTATTAAAGGCTATACTATAGAAACACCCAGGCAACCACTTTATTTTTCACATATTTTTCAGAAAAAAAATATTTTTCATATTTTTATAAATATAAATATTTATAATCTTAATCATTTATAAAAGTGTTATTATTTCAATTATATATTAATAATCAGCTAATAATGACAAATAAGACAATTGGAAATAAGAAAATGTGAAAAATATTTTTAGAAAAAAATTAGCAAATTAGAAACATGTGAAATGTAAAACAAAAAAAAAAAAAAAAACGATTTAATGAAATCAAAGTAATAAATAGTCAATTTCGATGCAATATTCGTATACATTTCACTTGTATTCTAAGTCAATCAAACACAGACCAGTGTGGGATGGCTTATACGCAGCATCTAGAACAAAAAACAAAACATTTGCTCTGCTTCTCACTGATTGCTAATTGCTAATCTAATGCTGCCAGACGAGTCCTGCCCCGTTTAAATAACCACCGCAAGTCACACTCCGCCTCCATTCAGGTCGTTTTAACTCTACAGCACGCTCTCTCGTGCTGAGGGTGGGTTTTGTTTGGGTTTGACTAATGGCCGTGCAGCGGGGAGGGCCCGGTGTCTGCAGGAGTAGAGGACACTGAGGAGGTGATTGTGCGCCAAGCCTGTTGCACTGTGGATGTGCCAAAATCAGAGAACACTGTCCTCCTTTTATAGCGTCACTCCTTAGCGTGTGACCCACTGACACTATGACAGCTGCCCCCTCCCTTGCCCCCAAACCACCAACAACTTCACACAGCGGGTTCAACAGCACCCACATTTAAACAGGTGCATTTTGGGAAGAACAAAACAGTGGTACTAGATTTGCATGGCACATTAAGCAGTGGTTCACAACTGGTTTTGGGTTTTTCTTTAGGACCCGAGTTGCAACCAATGCTGTAACAAATTGTTAATCAAAATAAAAATAAAAAAAGTTTTTTAAAATTAAACACTGACATTAATATTACAATGAACTGCTTAAACATGACTGTCTAAATTAGAAAATGTCAATGGTTTAACGTTTTTGGCAGCCAATAATTTGTGGTCGGCTTAAACCATGTTTGTTCACATTGTCCAAGTGCATTCTGGGTTACATTTGTTTTGTTCATGGTTTCAGCATGGGCATCTCTCAAACACATATTCATTCTTCCATCTGTCTAATTTGACCATTTTCTACTGAGTGAAAATCAAATTTGTGCCAAAATACTGTAGATTTTGATTGGACACATGGCCTGTGAGGTCAACAGCAAAAGAAGAGGAAATAGTTTTCACCTTTTTTATTGTCCACCAGTTAAAAATCAAACTCAATATGCCACACTGTTATAAAGCATGTATGTAGCATAAATCTGTAGCATAAACAAATGTGGGATGACTTATGTGCCCAAGTTTAAAACATAGGTTTAAGAGCTTTGAAAAATATTGAAGTATAAGAAATAATAATGCATTAGCAAGCAATACTAACTCTGTGGATACATAATGCACCATGATGTGGAACTAAACTTACATGATTCCTAAAATCCGTTCCAAAATCTGATCTGTTGTTATGTGGACTCAATTCTACAACACTGCAGACTAATCTTAAATCAGAGAAGAAATCCAGGCTCATAAGGTCACAGTGGGAATAAATTGTGAGCTATGGGAAAAGACAAGACACTCCAAGGGAAAAGCCATCAAGTCTAATCACTGGCTCTTTTTACGTTGCAGTAAATGTTGCTGCCGCAGCAGTTTGGACGGATGCGCTTTTGTTAACCCTGCCCCGGATGACACAACTGTCACCAACCTTATGCAGACTCACACTACAAGACACAGAGTCATAGTAGATTAACACATGCTGCAACGATGCTAATATTAATGTAAGAAAATAAAACATATGGTTAGTATGATATAGTATAGTACATATATAGGACATACACAAACATACTTCATACAATCATGCAGGGTTCCTGCACTTTGGTAACAAATAAAATAAAACTGTATTTAAAAAGTTAAACAAAGTATGCAGTACAAAGGTTAAATAAACTAAAAAGTTAAGTAAAAAAATATAACAACAAAAAGTAAAATAAAGTATTATTAATTTATTAAGTAAAATCAAATGAATAAAACAGATTTGTTTAAAATAAAATAGAATAACAAAACAATCATTTAAGATAAAAAACAAAAACCTAAGTTTAATAAAGTAAAATTAGTTAAGCAAAAAGTTACATAAGTAAAATAAAATAAAACGGATAAAATAAATCAAATAGAATAACAAAATAACATAAAATAAAAAGAAAAGTTAAAGTAAAATAAGTAAAAATAAGAATTATTAACAGTAAAGTAAAGTACAATAAAATAAAAATGAAAATAAAAAATATTAAATTAAATTAAATTAAATAAAAAAGGACCCATGACATTGGCCTCGTGGGCACCATTCTCTATGGTTTGAGCTGCAGGAAGGCATAATCACTAGCTATATTAACAAATGTCATTACAACAATGACATTTGTTAATATATTGATATTAATTTGAACTTATAAAGAATTGCACACAACAGCATAGTAATTTCTGCTGTGTTTGTCTATTAAAAACCATGTATTGTGGCCACATAAGCATATTTTCACACAGGGGTTGCACATACATGCGCAAACATGTGCAAAGTTATGAAATAATTTATGCAAGAACTGAGAGGAATATAAAATCACAGTGTTTCCAACTGCAATACCCACAAACAACAAATGCAGACCAAACAGACACATCCCGTTCCTTCTCTGGTTGTGTTAATAGATCCACGTCCATTACCACACCTCAGTGTCTGGGCTACAGCTCCCACAGAGCCAATAAAAGCACACAAACACTGCTGACTCAAAAGTTCAGCCATCGATAAAAACCTTTCTCCCTCCTGGGAAGCGTTCGGTTATTTCCTTCAGCCCGTCGCAGAAGTACGCCTGTCGCATCTTATCCTCTTTCATTAGCTCGCTCTCATCTGTTGTGCAATCGACTTTATTATGATAAACACGCCTGCAAATCAAAGTGGTTTTTTTTCCATAAATTCCACAATTCCGATTTACAATGTCATTTCTAAGCCAGCTACAATTATCCGTGGCAAATGCCAAGCTAATACTCGTGCCAGGATCAGAATGTGAAACGCTCCACCGATTCCGGCTGTGCAATGCTTTAAACTACAGGGGAAAAGGGGGCATAAAGACTTCAAATCCCATAACGGTAGCTCCCGAGCTCATGGTGTTTCATGTTCCGCAGGCCTCGCTAGCGCACATTCCATCAGGATCGCATCATTGGGCAACGGCCGTTCTCTGGCCTGCTTCCCTCCGCACACTGCGAGCGTTTGTGTGCGGAGCTTTACACTTTCGCTAACTACACTCGATGTTTTGCACCCACCTACTCATGCACACATACAAACAAACATCTCTGGAGGTGCTTTCATTTTAAAAGACTTACCAAGAAATGAAGTCATGAAGTCAAGCATGAGACGTGAGCGTGTGTGCATGTGCACGTTCACCATGTCATCTGCGTGACCTTTCTAGTCGGATATGTGCGTTCCCGGCGAACGCATTTGTGCTAACACAATTACACTCGGCTAATGAACAGAGCGGTGAGATAAAGCCATCTGAATGCTTGCTTCATCCCAGCATCTCAATCTCCTTTAAAGGCTACATTTGCATCTTTAATAGAAATGCAATTCCTCATTAAATGTGCAAGCTGCTGGTGAAATATGCTTGTGGAGAAAGAAAGAGACCGAAAGAGCAAAGAATAGATTTAAATCAAAGTATTTACACACTCTCGACATAGGCTTATAGCGCTGGTCTTATGCTAATAGATAAAAATGCCAATTTAACGATGCTGGTTTCAATTTGACTTAACGATTCGGGTTTGCTAATTCCATTAGCTTTTTTTTAAGAAGAAGAAGAAGAATAGGCTAGCTAATCCTATTTACATAATTAAATACACTAAACAAAACTAAACTAACATAAGATTATTTTTATTACCCCACCACTACAATAAACTCTGTGAAATGACCAATTAATTCAATGATTCTCTGCAAAAGAAGACTCAAAAGAGCAATGTTTACAAAACGAACACTACTCCTGTCAAATATTACTCAATGTCAGTCAATGCTGTAGACATTTTACAAACAAAACATTTGTATAAATCTTAAAAATGCATTAGTTTTATCAGATTAAATGTTCTGGATATCAGATTTAATTACCAAGTTATTAAATTAATTCAAAAATACTTTAGCAAATTATCAGATTTAGTTATTAAAACATTTACAAAATAAATTCAAATATAAATGTAATATAAAAATACATGATATACAAATATTTTACATATTCACTGCACAAGACCAGACTCAAAAGAAGTTTGTGCACAAAACAAACAAGAACTTATCTCATGAACTTAACTAAAATAAATAATTATTCAAAAACTTGGCTTTCCACAGACAGCATCTGAAAATAATCCTATAGGTTTGCTACAACATGTGTTCAAGAACCGCTCTGACTGAATAATATTGATTCAGATTTATATGGATAAATCATGAGTTCATGACAAAAAAATGACTTTTTTACTGAATCAAAAACAGCTAATAAAAACTCAGTTCACAAGTCAAACTAGCAAGAACATTGAAGAATGTTGAGAAAATTGAACTATTTTACAAGGTGGCGAATTGGTATGATGTGATTAGTAGAGAAACGTGGGGTGTTAATATGTAGCCTTACATACAGTACATAAAAAAATGGTGTAGCAACACTTTTTACTCAGAAATTGCTAGATATTTTCACAAATAATTACAAAGAAATGTCAAGAATCACACTGAATTAAAGAATGCATGCTTTCACACAAATTAGAAACCAATTTGCTAAAACTTAAAATAGTTACCATGAGAGTGTGTCACATAAGTTGTCTATTTGTTGACTTTGTATTACTATGAAGCACACATTCAATTTAGAAAGCTCATAACTCATCTACAGCAATTTTGTTTGCCATGAAGCTGTAGATTTAGCAGCAGGAAACATTGTCAGAATATTTAAGTACAATACAAAAACAATTAACGGAGCTGAATGTCACGAAAATCATCCGGTTGTAGAGTCAAAACCAAACGGACTCAGTTTCCAAACCTTCTAGCGTTACAAAAGAGCACCGCAAAGATTAAGCAAGGTGAAAGATGTCCCTTAGAGCTTAATATGGATCTTCCACATGAGAGAGAGTCTGTGGTTTATATGCTTATAAATTAGGCCTGGGGAACGAGAAACTTGATCCTAAGTCAGCAATTAGGGCACCTTGTCCCGGGAGTGTCTGAGCCCTACAAAGGAGTTGATCGGTCAGAGTGTGACAATTATGATGAATAGCCTCAGTACGCCAGCTGTCCGACTGCTCCTTTGGCCATTAATATTACTCGCGGCTCTACTGCAGCAAAAAGCCACTGAAGCTTTCGCTCACCCCTTTTCTAGCTCTTTCAATTCAGGAATGTGTTGCCATGACAGTGACCGATGGCTCGGCAGCAGACGGGGAGCCCGCTCATCCCAGCCAAAGGTTGAGGTTGGTGTGAGAACGTGTCAGGGCCCCGCGGGCGAAGGATCAGAGACCGATCCACTGGAAAACTGGAAGCGTCTGTAGATGTGGTACTGATTATCGGCGGGTGCGGGGGAGAGCCGCAGGTATTTCAGCTATGCTCTGCGTTTACCACAGGGGAATCCGGCTAGCGAGACCTACAAGCAAATTTGGGCTGTATGAGAGCGAGGAAATGTGGAGATGTCAAGTGTGTGATTTCTGAAAGCGCGATTTCTGTGATTTCTGGTTTAGCGAGAGCTGTAATTGCAAACACGTTTAGCCCTTGTGGCGCTACGTAACGCGCTTAGCCAACGAGGCCTGCCAGCGGGGCGTCTGTTTGTGGAAAGTGCCCCGTTTTGAGCCTGACAGGCTGACTAGGCCCAAAGCAGGACTCCTTAAGGTATATATATATGATTTGATCAGGAAGTCGTGAGGAAAAACATTGTTCACGTTGAGGTTTACTTTTCATGACAGGTCTAAAACAGCACTGGTAAACACGATTTTCGGTCAAACAAGAAAAAAAAACGACTTCTGGAAACACTTCTGTGGATTTTACAAATTAAACAAACAGAACAAACTTTATACAAGCTTCACTTACGTCATGTTTCACATCCTTCCCTTACGCCAACCATCAAATTCACTAACAACTGGTTCAGGCAATTCATTTGAGGAAAATCATTGTGTTGTATCATTCCCCATTTATAAGTCTACAAAATAAGAGAGAAAAGCATCTGAAAAGCATAAAAGCAAAGTCATATGCTAGATGATTAAATGAAAAAGGAATAGAAGAATTTATAAAAAAAGAATAAATGAGTCACTAGACAGTGCAACCATTTACGACCACGAACAAACAAAATATCAGCTACAGCACATCACATACAAGAGCAAATGTTGACATTCATTATGAATGAGTCTCTGCTCTTATCAGTAAAATACTCCCCGTAATGAGTTCATAATATTATTG
The DNA here is from genome assembly GCA_027422405.1 of Ptychobarbus kaznakovi. Taxonomy (NCBI): domain Eukaryota; kingdom Metazoa; phylum Chordata; class Actinopteri; order Cypriniformes; family Cyprinidae; genus Ptychobarbus; species Ptychobarbus kaznakovi. Next base: position 5,368,370 of record CM049794.1, read on the forward strand.
TATGATAATGAGGGTTTAATGTAAGAAAAGGAAGGTTTAATTATTTATTTACAAAACGACAACATTAAATCAGGGTTTCCAACATTTTTTGTCAAACCATTGATATTTGCCTGAAGTAGCACAACAAAATGTTTCAACTAATATCAATGTAGCAACATTTTACAGACAAAATACTGATAAAAACTTTTACAAATTATTGCATTCATTCAGATCAACATATTTACTGAAATTAATAATTCAAAAGTTAATAACAAAATAATAATAGTTATAATAATAAAAATAATAATATTTACAAAAATGATTTCAAATATTAAATGAAAAATATAATATAAAATAAACATTAAATTAAATATTTTATATTTAATGGTAGCTTATATTAAAAACAGTACTACATTTTAGACAACAATTAAAATTAAATACAAGTTATATTGTTTCAGATTAAATTACAATTTTTACTTATAAAATATTAAAGTTAAATAATGTTTTTAATTTTATAACTTGATTTTATTTACATTATTTTTAAGAAATTATCAAATTTTGTTAAAAGATTTATAAACTAAATTCAAATATTAAAAAATATTAAATATTTAAATAAAAATAAACATGAATTAAAATTTAATATTTTAATAGTACATCATGTTGGTTAAAATAAAAATGATATATTACTTTGTATTAAATAGCTAACTTTTAAATAATTTTGTATAATTATGTAAGTTTTTTTTGTTTGTTTTTAATTTATAATTAAAAAATAATAATAATTTTTATTCAGTTTAATTCACCATTGGATTTTTATAATAATAAAAATAATAGTCTGACAAACCCCTTGCCGTTTCTTCACAAACTGTCAGTTGTTTTAAAAACCGAGGGGAAAAGGATCCTCTTCACTAGATTTAGAGCCCATGGGGCGTTAACACTGTCATTTTGTTGGAGTGTTTATTAGCGAGGTCTAGTGTATTTTCCCCTGAGGAGAGTTTGGACACTACCCCAGTCTGGTGGCCTATATAGCAGCACAGAGGCCAGGCCATTGTTCCGTCCTGTTTGCATTTCCCCTGCCGCCAGTGCAACAGCCTCATCTGGACACGATTGGGAGTCCAACAGGAAAGAGACAGACTGGCACTGGAGACTATAAAACTTTAAGAACTGTCTAAGCATGACCAGTCGGCAAACAAACGTGCACAAACACACACACACACGTGTGCCTGGCACACAAACTTGTAGTCAATCACATGAGTAAACGGGAGTGCGCAATCATTACGGTAGCACACACATACTGCTATCAGTGGCGCTTGACTGCTGAGCAGCCCTTATGTTAAAACGCTTGCACACAAACCGACATCCGGTTTAATGCCAGCGGCACAGCCGAGGGTCGCCTGCCTCTGCTGATGGTCATTAAGACACTGCACCGCCATCACTCACAGGGTCACAGGAGCATGAGAATCGAGCTGGAAACAGTCATGTAGCAAGAGGCTAAAACAGACTACTCTTATCTGAGCCAAGAGTGTAAAAGCGACAGTATCGTCGGCCGCTGTAAATACCAAACTCAAGAGGATCACACTCTAAATTATACAACGACCGGTGGCAGTCACAAACGCAGCCCTGACGAAGACCGCTGCGGGACTTGCACCGTCACGCGCACAAAAATACATCTGCCAAGGACGAAAAAAATAAAGCTAGCTATTAACCTACTGTCCCATCCTCTTGCCCTTCAATAAACAACAGCACATAGACACTTTCAGTCTGCTAAAATTCAGACCCAGACTATTTTTGCACATGAAAACTAAGTTTTGGGATTGCAGCACATTTATAAAGCAAAAACGAAACGAATACGAGAAATATCTATATTGCATTGGGCAGCTCGCCAGCTCTTAGCACAACTCATTCTTCTCGCGATCATCTGGAGCCTTTATACCAAACAGCATCTGCTGCATCTCACAAAAGCTCTCATCCACTGAGAGATTTCGAGTTCTAACAGCTGCGGATGTGAGGAGAGATGCGCTTATGTCTCTGTCCTTCTGAATATTAAATATAGAGGTGTATCACTATAGGTCTATATAAGGACAAGGTCATTCTTTTGGAGTCAAATACACAGGGCAAGGGTGTAGAAAACTTGAAACTTTGGAATAATTAGTAGGGCTTGTGTCACGGTTCATATTCAGATTAGTTATTTCTTAAAGTTAAATGTGGCACAGTGTGTGCTACAAATGTCATGAATGATTCCTCAAAGGCTACACTGAAAAACATTATTGTAGAAAATGTTCACTCATAAATTTCACAAAGAAACAGTAAGTAACACATGGAATTAAATGTAAAAGTAAAAAACTGAATTAGTATTTTCTTGTAAAATATATTCAGATAATATTTTGTTTGGGAATAATTGTTCACCTGTCAGACCCCCAAAAAAATAAATACAAATTCAGTTGACTTAAAATAATAGACCCAAGCCATACACTGAAAAACGGTGTAGAAATTGCTAGTAAACTTCACAATTAATTACAAAGAAACAGCAAGTAAAACATTTGATTAAACACATTTGCAGCAGAAAAACTGAAATAGTATTTTCTTATAAAGTGTTTTGCAATCTATTCGATCAGACAGGTGCTGCTGCTTAGTATTAATATTGTTTATGAAAAAGAAAGTGAAATAAATACATCTGATTTCTGATATAATTTGGGGTTAATATGCTAAAAAAGTGTCAAATGGTAGTTTTATGCCACTAGTGAGGGTAAAAAAAACTATAACGGCACAATAACAATAAATTAATTAATAGTTGTTAGACGTACAAAAGTGGTCTTCCATGGGAACTGGCCCAAAACTTTTTTTGTACATTGTAAATGATGATTTCTCAAAGTTGTTGCTAAACAGATTACTGGAGTAGGCCAGTTATATATATATATACTATTTTAGTCTTTCTACTTCAAAATTTCACATTTAATTCAATGTGTTACTTGCTGTTTCCTTGTAATTAATTGTCAAATTTATTCGAAACAATTTTCACTCAGAAATGGCTATGTATTCTCAGTATTTAGGGAAAATATCACTGAGACCTGAAATTGTGACAGTAAGCAACCGACTATGAACCACCTAGAAAACCCTAGCAACCCCACAGCACATTTATATTTATGCATTTAGCAGATGCTTTTATCCAAAGCGACTTACAGTGCATTCAGGCTACACATTTGTTTTTGTCAGTATGTGTGTATCCTGGGAATTGAACCCACAACATTATGCGCTGCTAACGCAATGCTCTACCACTGAGCCACAGGAACACTGGTAATAGAACAATAGAACTCAACTGATAAAATGCCAGATTGTTTTATCTGATTAATGTGCTATTCAACTCTGGGGACATACTAAGGAAAGTTTTAATTCCATATTTCCCATGAGACTGCATGATAAAATACATACAAAAGACATATTGTAAAAATAAATATACCCATTTTACTTCAACATGAAATTTCAGATTCTACATTTTTTATATCTTATTCATGAAGAAACAGCGGAAAAAACAAAACACCTTAGCAACTGCATAGCAAGGTCCTGGCAACCTTCCAGAACACACTAGCATCCTGCTGGTAAGTTTTGCACAGGCAAGCAGCACTAAAAATCTAGTTTTCCTTGAAAACAGCAAATGCGGTAAAACTGCTTTTGGGCTTATGTAGGAAGATGTAGTAAAAACTTTTGGGCTAACCTTTTATCAGCAAGACAGAGGATATATGAAGAAAAAGAGAGATTCAAACCAACATCATCTCTTGAATATCTTTCAAATTTACAAACAGACCGTATGAGAATATTTTTAGATGCCATGACAGTTTTTACCATTTTTTGATAAAATAAATCGACAGCCAACAGATAACATGACTCTTTTCGAGATCGTCTTAGACTTTAAGGCTCAACTCCCAAGTCAGATTCAACAGATGTGTCTGAAAAATGGCCTGTCTAAAAATAAACCAAACTAAAATATCAAGCATTGTAGAAATTGTATTAAAGGAAACTTTGGAGACAATTTTTAAAGATGTACAATATTGATGTACCCGTGTTTTAAAAGACAATAGAACTCAACTGATAAAATGCCAGATTGTTTTATCTGATTAATGTGCTATTCAACTCTGGGGACATACTAAGGAAAGTTTTAATTCCATATTTCCCATGAGACTGCATGATAAAATACATACAAAAAAATATAAATATACCCATTTTTCTCCAACATGAAATTTCAGATTCTAAATATTCAATATCTTATTCATGAAGAAACAGCAAATAAAAAGCCATGTCAACTGCCCATATAAAAATGGAAATTATAACATGAAAGAACCCACTTCCACTAAGCATCATATTGTGCATTCATTGTGCGTTCACAGTCTCACTAAAGACAATGTTGAGTGCTTTATGGTGCCTAATCAGTCAAGAGACAAGTATTTCTCTGCATAAACAAGTATACTTTTATGAACCTGTTTTCCAGCTAAAATCTGAATTTATTGGCAATAGGCTGTCAAAATTTGGATCCATTGAAAAGCTGCTTTGGGAGGAAACAAGAGGTGGTGAAGAAAACACTTCACAAACAGTGAATCGCACACCGCTCTAAACACACGTTAAATGCAGGTTGTCAGGAGAGGTGTAAAGGCGCACAGCCCAACACCCCTGTGGCTGAACACCTCCTAGTCATTCCATCAGAGTGACACTTTCAAATACATACACACACACACACATGATGTCATCTTCTCCCTCACTCATTCAAACAGACACACACCTTCCATAGGCACCACAGCACATCACCTCTCTCTAAATAGAGTCTCAAGGGAGATGAACTGGTGCATCCTGCACACACACACTCACACTAACCCACTAAGGCATGGTGACACGCGTACAGTCCGTCCCCCATGACACCTCCAGGCTCTGCAGTGAAGCATGTCAAGCGAATTCCATCTGGGGAGAGGAATTTGACCTCCAACCTCTGTTTATGACCCATCAAAGGGAAGCCTGCTCATTGGTCTGGCATAGTAATCATTTCCAGAATGGGCCACTCAAAGAGAGTGTGTTCGGGGGGGGGCAGAGAGGAGATTTTCCAGGGAGACAGAATGCCTGCAGCCGGCTATGTTAAAGGAATCAGGCTGATGATGTTCAACAGAGCTCTACAGAGAGGCCCATGTTCAAAATGCAACTTAACCTCTCAGAGAAGAAAGAAAGAAAGAAAGAAAGAAAGAAAGAAAGAAAGAAAGAAAGAAAGAAAGAAAGAAAGAAAGAAAGAAAGAAAGAAAGAAAGAAAGAAAGAAAGAAAGAAAGAAAGAAAGAAAGAAAGAAAGAAAGGGTTTGATTTACAAAACAAAAGTTACATTTTGCACAGGAGTTATAAAAAGTCATGGCAATTGATAATTCGTACAACATAGCAAAGTCATTAGAATTTCTTTGTAAGAAAGGATTACAAGGATTTAGGAAGTTTTTTTTCAAGATTTAGCAAGTTAAAGACAACAAAATTATAACACTTGAAAATTCATGGCAAAATCATAAAATATTGAAAAATATTGAAAAATATTTCATTACCCTTGCATTCATGGTTAGGTTTAGAGGTTGGACTATATCACTATGTTAACTTGCACGATTTCTTACGATTTCCCCATTTTTTGTGAATTATTACCAATTCTCACAAAATCTGGTTTTGGAGATGAGGAACTAAGACATAATAAAGACGTGTTCCCACTGACAGCAATTTGCAGTAAAAAAATGTTTTAATTAATTTTCATTAATTTTAAGATTTCACAACAGCCATCACTGATCAACTGAACTGAACAAGTTGAGCTGAGTTTGAAGGTTTATGCAAATGAGCAGGTACATAATCCAGTGTTTCCCCTACCATTATTTTATTTAATTGTATTTTCTCTATAGCGCCATATCACAAAATAAGTTATTTAATGTCCTATAGAAACAAATCTATACCTTGTTCTTTTATTAAACCATAGCATTTACATGACGGCATGTCATTTCTGAAAAAAGAGTTCTTTGTACAAAGGTATTTGATTCAAAACGGAAGTTAATGAATGGCGCAGATACTACTTTGATGAAAGTCATACAAGAACAACACTTGAGAGCATAAATTGTTTCAGCATATTGACTTGCAGCGGTTTAGATCGGAACATTGGATTTTCCTACCTCGGCTTACTGCACATGCGCACATCAATATTGCATCCTTTTTCTCACGCTGAACAACAATGTTTAATGTATCTGTATTAGTGCAAGGGTAGGTTTAGGGTTGGTGTAGATATTAATAAAACACAATCTAATAGGTAGAAAAAAATATTTATTGTTGGTTTCCGGTAGCTGTATTCCTTCTATCCACAACCGCGAATATAACATGTAATTACTGTATGTGCATTAATGTAAGGGTAGGGTAGGGTTGTGGTAGGTGTACACATTAATAAAACATAATTTGACAGGTAGAATTTTTCGTTGCCGAATTGTGCTACCCACTGTTTTAATGGGAGGTAGCAAAATCTGACAGGTTAGGACAAATCGATAGAACACCGGCCGGTTTTTGCTTATAATGCACGATCGGCATCCGGCTGGTTTTTTGTCTTTTTTTCGGCCGATTTTTCCAGAAGTGCGCGAAGTTTCGTGAACATGTCATTTGTGTGGAAGACATTCGGCAGACGCACAACAAACACAGAAAAACAGATACCAAGAAGCATTACTGGCACACAAATAAGAGCCGCTTTCCTTTCCTGCTCTAGCTGAAGTTGCGCGAGCGTATCTGTCCGCGCCACTGCACAAGCATAGACAGTGAATGGTTGTTCAGCGCAGCTTCTCACTTTTTGGATGAGAAACGAAACAGACCAACTTGTGACAAAGCTAAAATGCTTCTTTTTGCAAAGAATAAAACGTTCAAACGTATAAACGTCAGTTCTGTACAAGATGATTATTTTTAATTTACCTTAAAATTTCATTGACTTAATTCGATTTAAAAAGCACGAGCTGTAGCATCTTTGTTTTTGCTCGTTACACTAAACATTATTTGATTTAACATTTTGGAATAATTTATTTATATAGCCTACTTTGGTTTTATTTAGTTTCACTGCATTGATGCATCATTTGATGCTGTCGTTGGCATAATCACCTTCTTAAAAAGAAGCAACCCATTCCTTCCTTGCTCGCTCTCAGACTGCTGAAAAAAAAACATGATTAGCTGCTAGAAACATGATTAATGATTTCTGTTTCCCGAGCTGCTGCTCTGTCAGGAAGCATCATTACTGAATGAGAAGTTTGCTGGGCTCCCAAGAAGCCTGCAGTGACAACGAGGTCCGACGTCAAAGACCCCCCCTCGTGAGGTTAGAGGTCAAGGGGCAGCGTGGATTAGGGCGACACGTCACCTCGCTTTGGGATTTCAATTAACCCTTTCACAGTCCTCTGTTACTCGGGCAACGGATAAGCCTGGCACGACAGATCCAATGTGCGGGTTACTCTCACCCGGATTAGACCTAATCCTAAAAAAAAAAAACTCACAAAGCGAGCTCCAAATCAAACCCGCTTTTAGCCCAAAACCAGCCAAGCAAAGATCACCAGCAGCCAAAATTACAAAGCAAAGGTCCCAATCTATAATGCCAGAATGAACCACAAGTGAAAACAGTTGAGATTATGAGGTCAACTATCTAAATCCATTCTGGCTGTATCAAAGGTTGAACATTACCAAGAGAGATCAATATACGCCGTCTTTTAATGAGATATTAATTAAGAGGCGACTGAACACTAGGGCCTTGACTTAACAAGCTCAATGCTCTTATTAAAACAAATTCAATATCATGAAATATTACATCTATCAATCTATCAAGAGAAAGCTTTATTGATTTGCTGAAACAACTTCACAGAGCACTATATTATAAACTACACCATATCTTATGCACACTATACAGTTGCTTATGCATTGAAAACACACCTATATGGCTACCATTGATCTCTTGAAAGGTCTTTTGGAGCGGCTGTGTTCCTCTGAGATGGACGTTCCCTTGGGCCCCATCACTTTTAGTCTTACTTACATGGCCAGTCTAGAGATCTTGCATTATTTAACTGGCTTTCAGTACACAAACCACAACTGCCTGAGGAAGTGCTTCAGCGGCAGTATCCAAGGAGAGACGACGCCCAAATGAAATGAACAAGACAGTAACTAGTCTATTATTGAGTTCACACTGCTTATACCATAAGGAGGAATCACAAAACGCAAAGCTGAACGGACCATGAAGAACGGAAAGGTTAGAAACATAGCTATTTCGCACATACAGCCCAAATTAACTTATGCAAACGCTTGGCTATTCTTATTACTAATTTCGCTTTGCCTAAAGCTAAGCTTCCAGAGTCGCTTTCATCAAAAATGGGTAAATAAACACATGATTCAAACCAGACCTGAAGGGATGCGTTGTGAGAGACGCCTTTGAATACAGCAAAAATAAATTTGGCTCCGAGATGCTGCCAGTCTGTGACTTCCATTACAAGAAGCCTAAAGCCCTTCTCGATACAAAACAGGCGAGCAAAAAGGAAAAAAAACCACGGCACCAGTTAATAATACCCTTAACAGCTGGTTTGGCATCAGTGAAACCTACCCTATGCTTAACATAATACATTGTTAGTGCCATGACAATGCTATCCAGGATCAGTTGTAAGGGCCATAGAAAACTCATCAGAGGGTGGTGGTAAAGCTGTAGTCTGCAAGCAGATGGCAGATAGCATTGATCGGATCCAAGCCCCGATAAGGCTGAGGGATAGATGCGCCGTCCTGGAAACTAGAAAGGAGAGGTGAGTGGAAAGGTCTCCCCACCCGTCCCAAAAGAGAAATCCACACCACTGACTGGTATTGACGTACATTAACCGTCCCAGACGTTGTAATTTAATTCTAACAGTGTGTATCACTAATAATACTAACTGATGTAATGTTCAATATGCATAAAGGGGTCAGGGGCTGACCCGAGATGGGCAAAGGCTGCAAAAGCTCATTCGAGGGCCCTTGACACTTTCATTCACGGTGGTATGTGTCCTGACAATGAGGTTGAAGGTCACACTTGGTATTTCAAGCACTAGTCGAATAATTGGGGCATACTCCGGGAACTGGGTCAAGACACAGAAGGTTGGTTCTTTAGCGAGACGGGAAAATAGTGTCTGTGATGGAGAGAGAGCACATCACTTACCTATTCCTAGATTACGGTGCTATGTAATACTGTTCAGCGGTTAAATTATATGCTGCTGACTCATGTTTTCTGAAATGAGATACTCTTGGTCATGGTCAAGCTTCATTGGTCAAGCTTCTAATCTCCCCATATTCTGACAGCAAAACAAGAAATACAGTGGCTCTACACAAAGGTAGAGGTGGAAATGTTTTTTCCCTCCTAAATCAGCCGTTAGTTCTTTTATTTTGATGGGCGGTGGAAAAGAAAGAGGGCTGGAAAAACACTAGAAGAATGAGAGCTCATCATTGCTGTCCTGACATCATGAGTGGCACTGATCCTACACTGAGGTTCCCAGCTGAGACCTCCAGTCTGTTGAGGAAGCGGGAAAAGCTGTATCTCCTCTGGAAGACGGCCATGACAAACAAAACATGGTCTGACCCTTCAATATCCAAACCCTGCTCAAGCCAAAGCACTATTTATACGCACTCAATAACTCAGTAAAAGGAAGTGCCAGGGTAATGAATTCGACGTAACAGTGCTCTTTGCACGTCGGACCAAAGCACTAAAAATATACAACAGAGCAGGCTGCTAATAAGACTGATCAAATATAAAATGGAAGCCTAATCTCTATTCCTGTCATATTCCTATGGCATGAAGTATCTAAATATCACACACTTTCTCAGAGGGATAACCATCTGCCAGCCTTCGGCGCACACTTATATAAACGTATATACTAGAAGAAAGTGAAGGGAGAAACAATTTTATTATCTCTTCCTCTGATCTGATACAGTCAGCTTCAAAACACTTCAGGCCTGACTGCCTTTATTGTGTTAGTTTGACGTCTCCGCAGATTTGAGGTGCAGAAAGAACTGATAATGGATTGGAAGGGTAAATTAAATAACTTGTATTTTATGATAAACTCAATCAAATAGCTATCACTGTCTGTCCAAGAGTGATATTGAAGGAAACTATAAAGACAAGTAATGAGAATCTACAAGCCTGTTATTAAACAAAAGGACAAATGGAACTGCAAACTGGCAGCTAAAGCTGATACATTTGGAAGGGATATGCTTTCGGTCAAGATTATTAATTAATAAGCATTTAATGTATGGAAGATCAGGGCTAGCTGGCACATGGGCAATGTTACAGTTTCTGAGTCAAAAGTCAAGAGGTTTGTATTTTCCTTTAAAAGATCTACTTTTAAAAAACCCCCCAAAAAATATAACTTTAAATTAATAAATAAATATTAATAAACTATTCATATTAAATCGTGTTCTTTTCTTTTCTAAAACACAGTAAAAACACTATTGGGGCAAGTTGTCACAAAAGTTAAACTGCATTATAGGCCTATTTATACATCTTTAAGACTTTAAGGATATGTCAATACAGAAATTGACTTTCAAAAATAAGCCAAACTTACGTAATATTCACTAGAACAAAAGGTGTGACAACTAGCCCCGGTCTCCCCCACTATAAATGTAACTGACTATAAACGCTCGTGACTCTTTTAATTGTGACGTCCTGTAACGTGTGGGAAAGGCGCCAAGAGTGTCTCAGCACGCAGCGCCACATGTAGAGTGGGCACGGAGCTTTAATACAGCACACAGCCCACTCCACACCGGCAGAGAGACTCGGGAGGAGGCTGGCACTGACAAGCTCGAAGGTGAGGATGTCAGGGATATTTAAAACATCCGTCAATCACGGCAAAGGCCGAGTCGAGTGCGCGGAACATAACGACTCAAAGCGAGATTAATTCTGACATGGCGCACTCTCGTTCCCACAGTGTAACACAGAGGCGAACCGCTTTGACATAAAGGTGGACATTTACGCCTGTAACGTTGAGATTGATGCTATAACATCACTTCATAAGATAAACTCCATCAAACTACCAGGGACTCTTATTGACAGTATACAAGTGCCACATACAAAGACTCTAGCTGTAGTTTATTCATGTTTACTTTAGGAAAACAAGCGTTTATTAAAATGTATTGAATTAATTTATATCAATTAAAAAATGCACCGGTGGATCTAGATAACACCAGACCCAACTGTTATGAGCCGATTGTGAATCAAAAACATACAGCGTGACCAGTGTGGTGCAATTCCCAAAAAACGACTCTTTTGAGTTGATTCCTTTTAGTGAAACATGATCACAGCGCCAACAATTGTCCAAAGAATGAGTCTTTTTTATATGCATGAGCTCTGTAAACAGTTCTATTCAGTCAATGAGCAAATTCAATATATTAATACACTGTGTTCACAGATTCAATACATCATAGCCTGTAGAGTTAGTCCCAATAATTGCTAGAAAACCTGCGTAAACAAAGTTTTTGCAAGAGTTATTACATTTAAATCTGAAGCTCTCATCATTTGTCAACAGAGCGCTATGGACAGGTAAACATGGGTTCATTTTTCCAAATATGTCTTACTCAGAAGTACTAAAAGAATCTGCAGTGCGTCCGTTAGGAAATGCGAACCGTTAAGAAGAATCGGAACCAAAATCGCTAGATTCCTTAGAATGTCCATCACTGCAAAGAAACCATACCATCATGTGAGCTACTTCAAGAATGCAACTGAAATGAAATAGCATCACTACGACCCATTCGTTATGCTCAAAAGGCACACGTTTTATATAGGCATAAAGCTCTCAGTAAACATATAGAAGTGTTTATATAAAACACGTAACTTTTGGAGAGATGTCGCGCACTCGTAATAGTCTGCTTATTTCACCACAATAAACCTATAAGTCCAGTTACGAGTGATCTAATGCTGACTGGGTGGTTGAAGTGTACGATTAAACGACCAATTAATGTTTGATAAACGTTTTGTGATTATTCACCGGCCTCTCATGCAACACATTTACGTTCTAAATACACGTAGCCTATTCTTTCCAACGAGAAGCTCTTTTCAATCTATGAAAACCCAAAGCCAGTATCGAACCCTCTGTGGAAGCAATCTTTCAGTTCACTTACTACAAGCTAACACAGACGAGTCTACTTTTTTATCAATATTAAAAGCAAAACATCACGTTAAAATGTGTATTAAAAGGACTTTACAGACATCTTCCAGTGAATGAAGCAAAACATCTCGTTCATACACATAAACATACCTTCGACTGTCAAACAGTTTCCCGCCTCACCGAAGAAAATATATTAGCCTTGTGTCTTCTCAAGAACATAGGTAATTTAATCGTAATAAAGCTTTAAAATCGAATGGAGCTTTACAGTGAAGACTATGCAGATATTATATTGCAATTAGAAATTCGTATAATCTTAGATTTCTGCTTCTCCTGCAGCCCAACAGTTCTAACCTACATCCAATTTTGCCGAATTTTCTGAATTAGTCTTGGCGAAAATGTACAGACAGCCAACCCACATACTGTCACATTGATACTGACAATCCAAATAACTGAACAACTGAGAGGTGTTGGGCAAAGCCTGATTCATATAGTATAATTAAACACATCAAACCTCCCTATGCAGTTAAGCGTATCCCTAAAAGTGTGATATGCAGTGGTAAGCTGAGCTATCCAACAAACGCATCGTTTACATTCTGCATATTCCCAGAGAACGCCCCTGTACCCACATAACCTGCTTGTTACTTATTTCAGTAAAGCAATTAAACCACAGGGAATCTAACCACGTTAGTCATCCACTATAGCTGCTCAGTGCAGATATCTTCTTGTTTAATGCGTCAGTTAATAGACACTGAGGTGTCAAACCGCATATAAAATGTTCACATCGCACTCCTCGGCTGTTCCGACGCAATCAAGTATCGATACATTCACCGTGAACGCCGAAGAAAACAGCGCTCGACATGCATCCGAGCTCAAAAAAACTGCATTTTCCCCCAAACAAACTGCATTGAAAAGTCACGCCTGTGCGTAAAGAACAGGGTTTGCTTACTTGTGCTCTTTGTGCCTTGGTTTGTTATCCTCGCCATGCGTAACATCTCAAACTTGAGTACATTTTCTCGGCAGCAGTGTGTAAAGCTCCGCTTGCACTTTCCGAGTGTGAAGAGTCTCAGCACGGCATGAATGAGGAGGAATGCGGTCCGCGCGCCCTGATCGAGACGCAGCCTCGTTTTGAGTCTCAGAGAACGCGCGGACTGATAATATATCTCGCGTCGCGGCCAGGCGGCGACATTGAGCGCGTCGGAGCCTGTATGGTAAAATATACAGTTAGTCTGTAGTATTGAATACCGGTCCGTTGCACCACCTGTCGATGTATCTAAGCACATTTATTACAATCAGACAGACGACTGTTTGTTTGTCTTTTGTGTATGTCAGCTAAGCATAAAGTAAAAGCTATGTATAAAACAGCTTTAGACGAGTACTGTGATACCGCCATTAATCTAAGCAATTAGAAATTAGCCAAAAACAGAAATATTCCCTATATGTATGTGTTTTTAATAAACATGTTTCAAATTAAATGGAGGGTGAGGCTTACAATAATTATTTTATTTTGAACAAGTATAGGTTTCAACGGGCTTTTTAAACGTTTGTAATGATAAAAAAGATACATATTACAAGTGCACGTTTTTCACCTGCCACCAAATAGACCTTGACGAACAGTAGTCACGTTGGCAAGATGAAGTAACCATAGCAACCGTACACTGTCGAAATGCTCTCCGTTGTGATCAGTTTCTGTCTGTAAGTCAATATATATAGTAAGGGGACAGTAAGGGAACCTTGACATATTGTGCGTTTAAATGTAATTATTATGTAGATGTGTGAAATAGATCATATTGAACTTTTAAAATAGTAGGCATTTGTTATTGGGTTGAAGTTTATTTCTAATTTGTTGCAGACAAATATGTGAATAGCCTTTTGTATACTGTTTATTATATAAGAGTTTAATACTGTTTCTCGAAGTAAATTGTTACAAAACTCCCACTCTCCCCAATACTGTGTTTTTAGGAGATTTCCAGCCATGCATGTTTACAGAGACATTAGAAATGTGCATGCAATAGAGTTCAACATTTTACACTGGAGACTAGCATAAAATGCAGACTGTGGAAGAATACATTTGGGGAACATGCAATATATTGAAACTGAAAATTGACAGTTGTCATCTGAATTTTGAAAATACTCAAACTATATGTTGCTTACTTATTAATAAAAAAGGTTACAAAATATGTGTGACCAGACCAGAACACAGACATATAAAACATAATAAACAATTATTTAAAAACAATACTTTGCCAAAAAAGATGGTATCCATCCAATATTTACTTTATATGGTATAATAAATCCTTAGATTACATTGAGGTTAGGTTCTTGTTTGACCAGTGATAGACAAAGACCATCTTATGTTAGAATGTATTTGACCACCCGCTGAGCTTTACAATCCCATCATCCTACTGCACACATACCCTTCCTCAGAAAGAAACCACAGCTTCTCTGATAAACACTGTGGATTCAGGATCAAACTTGCACACCCACTGACAAATCCACTGCTAGACTGAAGACGAAGTCTGAATGCACAAACAAGGCTGTCAGACCAGTCAAAACTTGGACTAAAATAAACTTCAGCTGAAATTCTACTCTAACCTTTATAACACTGGTTTGCATGGTTGTATTTCTGTAGACAATTTTGCAGTGATGTGAGGCTCTTCTGGTATATCATCACTGATTGCTTCACTGGACATATGCTTCAAGCTGTTTACAACAAATAACAGTGTCTGCCCTTATTTTGTCCTTCGAAGATGCTGTCTGACCAAAGAAAGTGACCAGTTTACAAAAATACATACAGTATAGTGTGTTGGTGACAACATAATAGGCCAGTGACTATTTCACAAATGAGGAGATGTATAAATATTTTAGGCAAAAAAAATGTAATGTCAGCAAAACAAAGCACCGCTGAATCTGGCAGGGTGAGAAAAATGACTAAATCTGTGAGCATCAGGCTGAAGTGCTCTGATTCTCGATTGTCCACTGATTTCCTAAAGGTAAAGGAACTTTGAGGACTAAATGTGAACAAGTTTGTTGCTGTTGACTGGTGGAAAACAAATAGACTGGTGGTCTTCCATTTGCTTAGTAAAGTGTAAGAAGAAGAGAAGGTTTGTGTTGAGCTGGAATTCAAAGTTTGTTGCTGTCAATTGAATTTAACAAAATTCATATACTATAACATGGCCTTTTTAACTATAGAACATTTTAAATGTTGGCTTGACGAAGTAAAAAAATTGGAGTTTAAAAATCTTTGACATTTTAAGGGTTATAGGCCACAAGATAGATGGATTACTACAAAGTAACATTGACTACAAAGTCTATACACATTTCCCGCTGATTATTTGGGATTATCTGTGCACCTTTTATAGATCCAATTTGTTGCATCCTAGTTTATTTGTGAAATAGCATTGATTTCAGTTGTGCCTGCCACTATACATCACAAAAATTACAACTGTTATTGTTCATTTTTAAACTTCTAAGTTGACGTTCTTGGCCAGAATAAGCTACAGCGAGCATCATACTTTAAACCAAGAGCCAAACGTTTCACTTGTAAGACTAATACCACCACAAAATGTACATCATCAAGCCATGCCAGTCAAAACTGCCTAGACATCACTGAGTAATTCACAAGAGCACACTGAGAAAACGAATGAAATTGAAGGGCTCCTACAGACCGACTCTATCAGAGTCACCGAGTTCAACAGGCAGTATTAATCTGTACAAGAGATAGGAGACCAGAGAGCTTCTACAGGTGTTGATCGGGTGCTTTTAAAGGCAGGTGCAGGATGACTCAGGTCATTCAGTAGTTGGCCTTGCATCTTAAAAACAAAGTGCTCAGAATGTAAGTGTGCCGCTCCTCCTTAGGGATGTTTGCAAGGTCACTGGCATTAAGAAAGTCAGACTCAGATTGATTAGGTCTTAAACTTTTCTCACTAACTCCTGGATTTTTGATGAAGCAGGTGGTGATCACAGGCATATTAGTCATTTTCTCTTTTATCCCTAACATACATCCTCCTGCAAATGAAGACAAGAATGTTCCTACTTCCCAGTGTATATTAGTAGCCGTATCCATACAGGTCCAGTATGTGGGCTGTAACAGAGCCTCCCCAGTCACCTTTTCAAAACCTTTTAGAGAAACATGGATTCGGAGGCCTGCTGTGATGTCTGTTGCTTTTGCAAACACGCAGTTGTAAGTTGCTCCCTGCTCTCTGCCTCCAGTTTCATGTCCCGCAGTTCACGGCCACACATTTCCTTGCAGGACATTGTTCCACCAAGCAAAGTCTTCCATACAACGCTAGACTGCTTGAGGGGCTACTAACATATCTCTCCTGGCCAGCGCCGCCTTGATGTCAGCCATGCATTTCTTTCACATCCACCGCAACACCCAATCATAATTAAAATCTTGTGTGGAAGCAGGAGCAGGGGAAGCTAATTAGGGACAAACACTTTCTTTTTCTCCAGCACAAATCAAAAAGAAGAGAAAGGACCGGCTGCTTCTGCACCCCTGTGATGTGCGACTGGGGCAAGTAGGAGGAACCGGTGGAAACCGAGTGTGTTTTTTTCCCTCTATTCTTCAATGCTTTTTTTTTTTGATCATGTGGAGCATCACAGACACGCTTTACTTCTTTGCTCACGCTGCAGTTCTGTGTGAATTAGGTCTGTCTAACTCACTAAATGATTGGAACGAGGACAGTAAGGAGCAGAGAGCAAAGGAGCGTGGGCGTGGGGATACTGTCTGGTGTCTACATCCAGAAATAAGCTTTGTTTTGTTCCTTCCTGGCTGGGTAATTAGATGTTAGACTAAGTGTGTTTTTGTCTAATGGATGTATGTTACATTTGAGATGTACAGAGCCTAGATTTCCTTCTTTACACTGAGCATTAAGTCATTATGTAAAAACCAATATATCAAACTTCATTTATAAATAGCTTTCCTTCTCTTCACATGAAAATCAATATTATTGATACGGAAGCTAGGAATAAAGCATGCAATGCAACTCGAAGACATGCTGATGATGTTACAATAATATTTGATGAAAAGTCTCAAATTTACATGGTCAGCAAATACAACAAAAGACCTTGCTTTGTAATATGATCGCACAGATGTCGCACACACAAAGTGGCTGCATTCACACAGTTTGTGTGAATAACTAAACTAAAAATGCAGCTGTGAGAGATAGTTCACCAAAAAAATGTATTCTGTCATAATTTATTCAACATCATGTTGTTCCAAACCGGTTTGGCTTACTTTATCTGTGCGACACAAAACATATTTTGTCTTAGTGTTGTTGTTGTTTTTGTTTACAATGAAAGTCAATATGGTCCAACTTTTTCTAAATATCTTGTAAGAAATGCAAAATTTAGAACTACAAGTTTAAATGGTAAGTAAATGACCAAAGAATATTTATTTGGTGAGTTTTGGGAGAATGTTTAACTTTAATTGAATAGTTCACACAAAAAGGAAAATTCTGTTATTAATTGTGACCCTCTGTGTGAAAACCCAGCTAAAGTCATTTTTTGTGATTTACTGTTTTCTACAGAATATCATCCTTCATGGGGTAAAGAACATTCTGTGAAAATGTAAACTTTATATCTTTAATAGTGACTGAGTAAAGCCATCTCAAAGATTGAAATTATAGTGAAATCAAAGCATCAACTTTGATGCTTGTTATCTCATAATTATATTTTGAGACTTTATCCTAGATTTCACAGAAAGGGTCACAATTACTCACCCTAATGACATTCCAAACCCGTAAGGCCTTCATTCATCTTCAGAACACTAATGGAGATGCTTTTGATGGAATCCGAGAGCTTTCTAACCCTCTATAGACAGCAACGTAGAATGTTCATCTCCAGCTCCTGTGTCAGCAGTACCACACACATAAGCGCGTGGCGAAGACTGACAGGGAAGAGAAGAAATTGTTGAAAAAAGTCATTATTTTTGTTTTCTTTGTGCACAAAAATATTTTTGTAGCTTCATAAAATTAAGGTTGAACCACTTATGTCAAGTCCTTACTACCTTTCTGGGCCTTGAATGTGTCAGTTGCATTGCTGTCTATGCATGGTCAGAAAGCTTTCTTCTGAAGGAAGGTCTTACAGGTTTGGAACGGCATGAGAGTGAGTAATTAATAACATTAATTTTATTTTTGGGGGGTGAACTAACCCTTTAAGGGAGTCTGAACCAAAATATGTGTGAACATACTCATCAATTGATCCTTCTCTAAGCTCCACTCATTGGTTGCATCAAACACACAGATGGAGGATCTAACATTGGAATTGAGCAAAAGTTTGACTGCAAATTTGTGGGTAGCAACAGTTAGAACTGGTCAGTAATGTTTTAAAGGCAGGGCTTCGTGAAGGGTCATAGACTGCAACCATTTTAACCCCTACACCAAGATATGATAACAAATTCAACATCAACTTCAGATATTAGTTCATGGCCTTTCACATTTGTACAAAACACCAACGATTTCATAATCAAACTTAAGAAGAGAAAAAGACTACATATGCTTCTGCCAAAACGGTTGTAAATGCTTGCCCAGTCCTGCCCTCGTAATTGGGCAGTGCATAACCCGAATGTCACATTCTTAATTTTAATTGCCTTTCACGGTACGGGTGCATCGCCTTCCTGACTAAATATTGCACCCTATACTGGGCTGTCTATTACGTTATGTATAAGACATTGTAGTCTAACATCCCTAGACACCAATTACTTGCCCATATCAGACCGATCATTAGTCCCGACCAAAGTCAAAGACTGAGGCCTGACACAGTGAGTGTAAAGGGAATCTCTCTCGCTCTCTTTGTGTTTCTTTCCCCCTCCTTCCCTCCTCCCAATCACTTTCATGTGCCAGACTATGATCCTCTATTTGCGATTCATCACCGGACCATGAAGCGTTCCTAGTGTCTGCAGGAGCCGGACATCGCTTTCCGTTTCTCTCGGCCATCTATCGGCGTAATGCATTGCTTCTTACTGTCACCAAGGCAGCACTTACCAACACCCATCCCCTCGGCAACAACCTTGTACTGGTTTATGACGAATGGAAATGAATTATTGAGTTGTGACAAAGACATTGTTATGTTATAAATAAAGAGAGAAAGAGGGCTGGATGCATGAAGAATAATAACGGTTTAAGATGCACATACTCACCAACACATCATCGATCAAATTCATCGCGCCAGCCGCTGTCAAACATTTGGTGAAAGCATCTTAAAAATGCACTCGGGTCTATTAAATGACAAAACTAAGTGTTTTCATATTTTAGGTTAGATCAACTGGGAACAACTGAATCTTTATTGTACTAAATATTTTTCCTAGGGAGCTGCTAGAACTTTCAACTATCTGGCAGCGCGTAGCTACAGACCTGTGACATCCCTTTGCTCCTCGCCAGTTCGGTAACAAAGGACTCCTACTCAAAAGACTACTGTAAGACAAGATAAGAGAAGGTGTCCGTGTTATCAATTCCAGCATGCATCAGTGCAGTGGTGTAAATGAGTGAGGAGAAAGAAGGGCTGGTGAAGCCCTCGGGGAGCACCCATCCCTGAAAGCGAGAGGAAGAGGAAGAGACAGGAACAGAAATAAAGGGTAAGAGGAAGAGAGAGAGTCCCATTGCCTGTCAGATCTCATGACTTTCTTTGTCCTTGCAGTAGTATGTTGTTATTTCTGGAACCTTATCTAATGAGAATTTGTGCCATGTGTTTGGAGAACCGAAAGAGGAGCATTCGAACCAGCCACACCCCTGCTCTATCCTCCAGATGATTTTACCGGATACACTGGCCATTCATGAGTAAACCTCAAATGGTTCACCTCATAAATTAGCTTTGTTGAGGGCCCATGTCTTGTAGACTTGTCATAGAAAAAACACAATTGAGATCTCAATTGTTTTTCCCAGAGAGAAATATGAATAAATGGAAGGGAAATTGAAAGTAGATGGGTCCACTGAGAAAAGAGACCTTGGTAAACTCAGACTCAGAAATCTCAATGATGTCACAAATTCTCCTTTGATTTGCAAAGACAGATCACAGTATGCATGTTTCTCATCACTGTTTCTCAGACATTTCCCATGAAAAAAAGAACAGTAATTTAACACATATAGAGTATCAAAAAATAATATCTCAACAATGCTTCAAACTTGCTCAGACTTGGCAATACAGATTATAATATGAAATCAAAGCTTCCTCGTCATTGCTCTACATGTGTTTCTCCTGAGAACATAGACCTCAAGTAATCATAGGTTTCATGTGAGCTTCTGACAGAGTTGGGAAGTAACAAATTACAAATACTTTGTTACTGTACTTACTGTAGATTTTTCTGGTATCTGTACTTTACTTCACTATTTATTTTTCTGACTACTTTTTACTTTTACTCCTTACAGTTTTACACAAATATCTGTACTTTCTACTTCTTACATTTCAACCCAGGCTCGTTACTTTAGTTTTGGTGGATCACCATTCGATAACAAATCTATAATACATCATGAATCGGTTAGTCTTGTCTGGCAACGTGATTCGGTTCGCGTGTGCTCCGCCAAAAGATTTCTATTGGTTTCTACCAGAGTTATCAATGCAAGAGACTCGAGAATGGAGTGGATCAGAGAGGAAAAACTACTGACCTGTTCGTGACTTCAAGTGCAGGTCAGTTTCATTTGTAAATAGGCTGTAGTTTTGTGTTTGTTTACTTAGTTAACAATTAAACATCTAGCAACTCTTAGCAATAGCAGCCATATGATTAATAATAGTTTACGCTAAACTAAATTACTATCATCACTCAAAATACTGTATGATAAAGAACATCATTATTATCTTCTGTAAACAGTAGTAATATAGCAGACAAATGTTATAAAACGTAGTTTTATAATACGTTTAGAGGAGAGGGAGCTAGGGCAGATAACAACACAACCCTTATGAAAATTCAAACCAGAAACCATGGAGTTAAACCATGGTAACAACAAATTAACCATGGTTTTGCTACACCAACCATGAAATGTGTAGTAAAACTATGGTTGTAAATTAAAACTGATTGTAATCAATCTGACAAAAAAAACTTTTACTGTAATAAACCATGGTTAATTTTGGTAAGAGAAAAATAAAGTTATGTTATCGAAAACAGAATACAATGAGGTGGTTGTTTTGCAACAAGGTTGTTGTTTTGAGACAATTCTGTTCCTAACAGTAGATGGCTGATGGGAAAAGTGACAGGTACAAGAAAATTAGTGAAAAAAGTAAACACACAAAGTGAGATGTAGAGAGATATAATGGAAATGAAGAGACTGAAAATGGAAGTGAAGGTGCAGTTCAATAGAGAACCTTTTATTATTTTGCATGGCCCCAGCCTAAGGTTTTAAACCTTTTTTTTAATGTGATGGCCATAAAAAAATTAAAAAGGGTTATCCGTGGTTTCAGAATTTGTTGTGGGTGTGTGGGATGGCCTGGTTGAGTGTGAGATTTCCTTGCCTGAAATTTTGTCCCAGTCCTGCCCTGTTATACATGGTGGTTGTTCAGTTATGATACATTCATTAGCTAACAATATTAAATGTAAGTTATTTTGTATTAATGTGTCAATATGATGTGAGGTCCAGTTACCAGCATGACACTAAAACCGGTTGTAGTAATGGGTACTTTTTACTTAAGTACATGTCAGAGCCCATACTTCTTTACTTTAACTTGAGTAAACAAGTGTAGTCAGTACTTCTACTTTTACCAGAGTATTTTTAAACATGAGTATTTATACTTCTAATTGAGTAAACGATGTGTGTACTTTTGCCATCTCTGGCTTCTGAATAAATCTCAATGATTTCTTAAACACTGCTCAGATTTGCCAAGAGAGATTTCAGTATGAACTCAAACATTTCTGATCACTGCTCCTGAGATGTTCCTCCTGAAGAAAAAAGACCCCAGCAATCTCACCTGTGCCTCCTCTAGAGTTTTGGAAGAGCCCTCATCAATGTCTCAATCTGTGCTCAGCTTTGCCAAAATGGATTTCAATATAAACTTTTCTCATCTTACAAGTCTAAATGATCTGACCTACTCTATCCATGCTCTCTTTATTTCTCTACACTTCTACTATCTCAACATTTTTCTCATTTGAATTTATTTTAAGGAATTAGAAGCAACATCTCACACAATGTTGAAACTTAATGAAACATAACTAACAATTCTATTACGATTCCTGTGCATGACAGCAGATCTCAAGATGTTGTGAATTTCCCATTTGCATGTGCATGACTGCATTTTCTGCCTGAACTTACCAGCCTAAGCGTACCTCGGATGTGTGTCTAATAGAGAAACTGAAGAGTGGATCTAGATGTTGATTTGATGGAGGGCTTCAGTCAGGTGGAGACAAGCCCTCCCTCCTCTCAGCCCCTACAGCTGGAAAGACTGACATGGATGTGCACTGCCTGATTTACTAGGTGTGCTGGCAGTTATCTAAATGCAAAGTGATGGCATAATGGCACTCGCAGTTCTATGTAAATGGCCGGAGAGGGCCCCGCTCCACTCTCAGCCCTCACACGAGACCCCGCAGCAGGGCATCAGCCCAGCCAAATGTAGCAGAAGTGATATGCTCAGACAAAATATGGGGATTATAGCCTGTCAAGGTTGAGGGAGGGAGAGAGAAGGGATGACAGACAGAGTGGGATGATGGGAAAAAAATGGACGGCTCATCATGTATCTGCTGATAAGGAAAGGACAGTTGGAAAGAAGCAATTGAGGTGTTAGTCATCAAGTACCACTGAGTGGACAAAAACAAACTCAGATGCACATTGTGAAATAGAAAATCTTCAATATAGAAGATGCTTTTATTCATTATTCGCCAATATTGTACAGTAATGGAGTGTGGGATATCTGAGATCTGCAGGACATTTGGTCTTTTCCGACAGAGACAATTAATTAATTCAGAGCTAGAGCCACACAGCATTGCCAATGTGACAGAGCATAGTGCTCTCATTTCACTATGTGTGAAGTTTGGTATGTTGCCTCAGTTTTTTTAGATTGGTTTGAGCAATGGAAGGAAACAACAGCTTGAGATACTAAAATCAAATGATCAGTGAGTGTTAGAAGTACTTCAGCCATGAGAGTGCATAGAGGAAAACAAGAAGACTCGTGAAGCTTAAACACTGAACTTGAACCCATTTTACTGCAATAATACAGGTATTTTAGAATATTAAATAAAATAACTTTATCCATCAGGATTTCATTGGATCATGAAAATGAGGGTCTCAATAACTAACTGGATTTGGATTGAGGAGACAATCTTTGGGAAGTGTTTTCTACTACTTTTTAAAATTAGATTTAAAGTATCCTATTTATTTTGTTTTCCTAAATGATTATATGTTTTGCATTGTATGATTTAAATGCAACATTGTTTTTTTCGTTGCTGTACAAAACACTATCAGAGAAAAATTGTGACCCTATTTTTGGTCACAACCCACCAGTTAAGAACCATTGTTCTGGAAGCAATAAACTATGCTTGCCTTATTATATGTGTACTTTAATGTTTCATTGTTTGTCATGTCTTTTTAAGTACCATCTGTATGACTCAGCAGAGATCAGGCAGCCTCGCTCTTGTTGTGTTGTCATTTTTCTCTCTCTCTCTCTCTTTCTTCTATTCCCATGGCCTGTGAAGCATTTCAGTTCGTAGAAAGCCACATAAGGCTTCTTATTAACACTCACCCTCCACTTTCCGAGACATCAGCTCCTAAACGAGCCGAGCCACCATGCGCATTCCTGTAATTCATCTTCCCTTATTCGGCAGACCTTCTCTCTCACATTTTGTCTCTTCTATTCTCCCGTTCAACATATCTTTCTTGTACCTTCCATGAATAGGGTACCAGATGAGGCCTGAAAAAATAAAAGGTACCATTTTTTTCTTTTCTTTTCAACAAGTGGTCATTTTAAACTTCTCCAAATGTTGACTGTCAACTTCAAGAGGCAGATATTATATGAACTGTGTTATGTTCAAGAAAACAATTTTTCAAGCCTGCTACCAATATTTAAACCCTGATAGTTGTACATTTTTGTGTGTGTGTGTGTGTGTGTGTGTGTGTGTGTGTACACTAAAAACCCACACTGGTGTTTTACCAGTATTTTAAATTTTACACTTCATTGCATTGTGTTTTAGAGTTAAAGGGGTCATATGTTGCGATTTCATGTTTTCCTTTGTCTTTGGAGTGTTACAAGATAAGTTTGTGCATAGATAAGATCTGTAAAGTTGCAAAGATTAAAGTCTCAAACCTAAAGAGATATTCTTTATAAAAGTTAAGACTCTTCCATGCCCCCCTAAAACGGCTCATTCAAACACGCCCCCACATGTCTACATCACGGTGTGAGAAGATTTGCATAACACCGCCCAAATGTACACGCAAAGAAAGAAGGCATAACTTTTATTCAAGCTGTAGTATTGTTGTTGCCAACGCCATGTCGTGGAGACTCTGTGTGTTTTGTTGTGAAAGCGAAAGTACATTGTTTGGCCTTCCAAATGAGTACACAACTAAAAATCAGTGGTTAAGTTATATTTACAACCGTGTTCCAGAACAGTACAATGCAAATATTCGAGTGTGTGCAGCGCATTTTACAGAGGAGTATTTCCTGGTCCTGGGAGAGAGTAGCCTACAATGTGAACACAATGAATGGCTGTGTAAAGTGGGGCAATTCCAACATCGCAAGGAGTCTGGTGCTTCTGACGCTACTATTGACTATTCAAACGCAAGTTTTGAGCAGTGTAGAGCAGTGCTTGTTTGGCGTTTCTACGATCACAAATGCAGATATGGTGTAATGTTTGCGCGCACCGCGGCGCAACGGGTAAAACGACCGTATGAGTCATTATAATCAGTAATTATGTCCTCACTGAATGCAACAAATGCCTCGTTTATAATGGGTTTTATTATTTTAGTCTCATCGCGCCAGGACACGGCATGACAACATGGTGAGTGGCGTAACATTTCCGTCACACACTTGAGGTATTCGGATAGCTGGCCAATCAGAGCACACCTCGTTTCTCAGAACGATGAGCTTTGTAAAAATCGATGCATTTCAGAAAGGCGGAGCATAGAGGAGCAACAATAATGTACGGTATGTGGAAAATTATGTGTTCTTTTTATCGCGAACCGCGTAAACACATTGCATTAACACCAAATACACAACATAATGTTCTTTTTAGCAACATCATATGACCCCTTTAACAGAAATGTCTGTAAAATGAATGGATAATGTCGTGTGTAATGACATTTTTTACAGTATATGTATGTATACAAATACAAACAATAGCTTAATAAATGCAGTAAACACAGCAATGTTTGTAAAAAATATTTACTTGCATTCCCATTATCCCATAGAAATGATGTCACTTCCTGGATGTTTTCACGATTTTAAGTCATTTTACAAGAGGAATCATATGGTAACAAGGTTGTGAACAAAATGTAGGACACAATAAATATGTTTTTAGTGATTTGGTCAATTAGTTAGAAATTGCAAACATTAATTTAATATCTTATGTTAAAATTATGACATAATATACAACATCTAATAAAAGAGAATTACAAGAGTATATATATTCTTTTGAATTCTTCTATTGTATTGTTTTGAGTTTGAACAACATGTTTTGAGCCTTTTTAAAAAACATCATGAGACTCAAGTGCACCGTAGTTATGAAAAGTGCCTCTTGTCTTTCCCTTGTCACACTACTTCTCTTCCTGTTCCTCCCCCTTCCGCTCTCTTCATCTTTCCCTCTTTTTACTGTTAATCCTCTGACATGCACTTTATTTATTATCAGCTGGTCATTAACTGCTTCCTCTCATCTTTTATTTTATAGTGCACACTCTTCACGCCCACTTTCATTTCACTCTCTCGTGGACTTCCTCCCACTCAACACCTTGCATTTTCTTCTCTTTTCTTTCAGTTTACAGGTACAGAGCAGGGGCAAGGTTACAGCGACAAAGGCCATAAAGGTTTGTGCACTGTGTTCACAATGACTAACACATGAGCAGACTCCCACACAGAATCGGCGCGGATGAGAGTGGCGTGTCGGTTCGGTAGTAATGGGGGATGCGTCGGGGATGCAGCAGTGTCTGTATAGGGTTATGGAGAGTTGTCTTGCCAGAGGGGAAGAGCAGTGGCCTGTGTCTGTTAGCATTTCGCTTCACTTCTTCCCGCGTTAGCCTCACTCGACCTCCTCAAGCTGCCTTCACCTCCTCTTGAAGCTATCACAGTGAAAAATGGAAATACTGAGAAAAACCATACTGAAAACAAAGGACTTTTCCATTAGAAACATCAAAGTACAATACTTCCCATCACCATTAAGAAAAAGTAAAAGTATACATTTAAAATAAATAATATAAAACAGAAAAAAATAACCCTTGTACTGAAAGTTCTTTAACTAATTTGGTGCTCCTGGTCAAAAATGATAATGAATATATATATATATATATATATAAAAAACTTGTGCTGAAAATAATTGACCTAATTTGGTGCCAACAGTCAAAAAGAAAAAACAGTCACAGAAAAAATGTAAATCCTTACCTAATTTGGTGTTCCAATCAAAAACTATAAAAAAAATTTAACCCTTGTGCTGAAAGTCCTTTACCTAATTTGGTGCTCTCAAATTGCTTGTAAATCTCCCATTATACTATATTATTATGAAATCTTGGATTCAATGTTTTTGTCGACTTGTTGTCTTTCAATTAGCACAGTTTTACAGTTTCATTTTGGAACGGATTGATCATAGGCCTCGTTGTTCTAAGCTTATATGCCTCAGTTTTTAAGTAAAAAAGCACAATTTGTGTATAAATTTGGCAATATTCATTTAAAAACCGGAGCTGCATAAGCTCAGATCAATGAAGCTCCAAATCAATCAGCTCCAAAATCAATCACAAAACCTGTGTTAATTTGAAAGAAAACAAGTTGATTAAAAAGACTGAATTCAATATTTGGTAATAATATAGCATAATAAGAGATTTGCAAGCAATTTAGTGTAGGTTGGTCATTTTTGACTTGGGAACATCACAAGTTAACAAAATTGGAGAAAAATCCTGAAAGAGTACAAAGTCAAGTCAAGTCACTATTATTTGTATAGCGCTTTTAACAATGCAAATTGTGTCAAAGCAGCTTTACATCAGATTTAAATAAAGCTGGGTGGCTTTATATCAGCTTTACAGTATTTAAACGGGGAAATAGTGTGTCGAAATAGTGTCATTCTCCTCTGGCCATACAAAATCAGCAGTTTAAATCTAGGCTGCAGCGGAGTCAGATTGTGCAAAGGACTCATCTGGTTCCTGAGATCTCTTCCTGATGGCCGTCTAGGAGACAGGGTCTTTACTGGGGATCTGTCTCTGGGGCTCATCTAGTTGTCCTGGTCTCCGCTGATGTTCAGGGCTGTAGAGGTCATCTCTAGGAGCTGATCTGATCTGGATACAGTCTGGATCTGGGTGGCTACGGTCATCTCGGAATAGGAAAGAAACAGACTAATATTAGCGTAGATGCCATTCTTCTAACGATGTAACAAGTACATCGGGTGTTTTGGGAAGTGTTCCCAGTTCTGGTTGACCCAATTAATGCAACCTAACAATCCTTTAACGGATTTGAATTATAGAAATGCTATAGTGTATTATGTGTAAGCCAGGTTAAAGAGATGGGTCTTTAATCTAGATTTAAACTGACAGAGTGTTTCTGCTTCCCGAACAGTGTTAGGCAGATTGTTCCAGAGTTTGGGTGCTAAATAGAAAAATGATCTCCCGCCTGCAGTTGATTTTGATATTCTAGGTATTATCAAATGGCCAGAGTTTTGAGATCACAGCGGACGTGAAGGAGTATAGTGTGATAAGAGCTCGCTCAAATGCTGTGGTGCCAAACCATTCAGGGCCTTATAGGTAACTAGCAAGAATGTATATGATGTTTAATAGGGAGCCAAAAAACAATAATTTTGTTTTAGGAATTTGGTAAGTTTATTGAGTTTTAGTGCAATTTCATTAATTAGCATTTTAGTGTGAAAAAGAAAAGAAAATCATCTTATGGAACACAACATGAGGGTTAAAAATGTTGAAATAAAATGAGTGAGTTTATTTTTTGCTCTGTAAGTTAGTTTCATTCCCTGTTGTTATAGTTTTGAATGGATCAATCAATCAATCAATGACAAGTATGCATATTTAAAGAGCAAAAAAATATAGTTTGGTTGAGACAAGGACATTGACATCCATAGAAAACTTCCTGGATGGTGAGTGACAAGGCAATCATATGCATTTCACATCCACAAGCAATGCCTCGCTGGGTGTTATTAATTGGAACACAATTGCTGGAGAGAAAATGAGTCGGAAAGAGAGAACCGCTCCTATCAAGTCCACATCACAGCAATTAAACCCAATCCAGCCACTGTCTGCACAAGACTGATATGAACAACAGCTCGGCCCAGAAAGAAAGACTTCACACGTACAGAGCATGAATTTGAATGAATGAGTGGAGAGGAGTGATTCATTTGAGCTTTGATTCCACGGCTGCGCTTGGAAACGTCTCAGAGTTCGGAACTGTGCAATCATGAACAGTGATTTCACAATTGTTGGCTCTCGCCGCGGCACAGGTTTATGTACTCTCAGAGTTTCCCAAGAGAGAGACAGAGATGGAGAGAGATAGAAGGAGCTGAAACAATACAGCCACAGTTCATTAGCAGACACTTTTCTCCGTACAAAATAAGGCTTGAAACTTGAAAATAATGAACTGATTTTTTTTGTTTTCCGAACAATTGGTCAGTGAAAGGAGTGCTTAACCTTCAGAAAATGCTCATTTGTCAAACTCAAGATGTCAAACTAAGTATTATATGGGCTGTTTTATGCTTTGAAATTGTTGGAGCTCTGTTATTAATTGGAACAGGCCTCAAAACAGTTTAAACCCTGATTTCTAGTAAAATAAAATATTATATAAAATAATGTTGTACCTTCATAGATAATAATGCTGCAATTAACAGGGTTAAGATGAAATTAGGATGGGCAGAGTCAAGCTAGACTGGGACAAAATGTTGATTTGTTGTTACTAACAAACTTAAATTTCCCTTAGATTAAAGAAAATGCAGTCAACACAATTTGTGTATAAATTGATAAAATATATTGAAATTATTTACCTGTCTTCATGTCATGATGTAGAAAAGGTCCAAATGATGGCAGTTCTTGAATGTCACAACTCACATGATCTGAATATGATGCATTTGATAAAACAAATAAGATAGGTTATTTTAATATTAGATAACAGTATAGCATAACAGATAATAGACAACAAAAATGTAATGATTGATAGATATTGAACCTGTAAGTCCATCACCCCAACAACATGTGTGTCGACGAGATAGATAAATTAACTGTCCTTGCGAAGGGTCAGTTGAGATATTTATGCTATGTTAATTTATAATTAATAATAGTAATAAATAATATAATTATATAATAGACAATACACAAAAAAATACATGCAATTTTGCCTCTAAAGTTTAAAATAAAAGTCTTGGGACGCCAGTATTTGTGGAAAGCACCAGCAGTCTGACTAGCCACCATAGTGATGTCCAAATATGCCGTCCACTCCACGTCAAGGGTCTTCCTGCCGGCCCCAAGCAGAGACGCGTCCCCCATCAGAAAGCAAGTCTGCACCCATCAGCGCACGGTTCATCTGAGACTAGAAAAAATCCCCAACAATCCACACATGCATAATGCATAGTGACTGCAGCACAATCTCGCAACGACTCAAAGGAGCCTTTTCTGCCATTCAAGCAGGAGGTCAGGTAATTCAGGTTTGCTGCATCTATGGAAACATATTGCTGTTTTCTGTTTGTCAGTCTCTGGAGATGACAGATTTCTTGAATGAAAGTTAGTGTAAGTGGCGTCGGCTTTGATTGCTCATCTGAGGTCTTTTCAATCTTCTGCGTGTTTGTGCTGCATAAGCCACAATGATTTGAGATTTCACAAGGGCAATACGATTTCACAGATAAACCTATTTACAAACGTACTTATGATGCAAATGCACAAGATTAGTTCAGACAGTTACCGCGGTTCTCCTGAAAGATGAGGCTCGCCGCCCTTCTCCGTCAATCCTTATTATACATCTATATTTACAAAGGCATTCAGCCTGTTAAGTTTTCATTTGCTCAGTCGTTTTATTTGTTCATTCAAATGCCGTTACATCTTGTGACGCTCCAAAGGCCTGATTTCATTACAGATACCATTTCACAACTATACAGTCCTACAAATGGAGGTTATTGCTGCACTTCCACTTCAGCAAAAAATATTTGTTAAATTAAGAACTGTTTTCACGTCGGAGTTAGCAGCCTTATAATCATACAGTATAAGCGCAGGTTCAAGTCCAGCCTGAAACACGTGTTTAACTGTTTAAGTATTATTGTATCTTTTGTAAATAAAATACAACATTTGATGAAAAAGTATAATAAATAATATTTTTTTAATATTTTTAAAATATACATTATAAATATTTATTATTATCAATACTGCTTAACACTTTTGTTTGAATATATGATATCAATTTTTTCAGGATTCATTGATGAATAGAAAGTTCAAATTACAAAAAATAAAAACTGACCCTAGACTTTTAAACAGTAGTGGTTTATGCAATGCAATAAAGTTAAATAAATAAAATGCAAAAAAATATAAATAAATAAAACAAAATAAAGGTCCTAACAACCAATCAACTCTATCAAAAACTCAAAAAATAAAACATTATTTGACAAATAGAAAGATTAGCAATTATTTAAAATAGACATCCAAATGTCTACACTGTCACTTTTGATCAATTAAATGCATCCTTGCGGAATAAAAGTATTAATTTAATAATACTTGATTAATTTGAACCCCAAACTTTTGAATAGTAGTATCATGTTAGATCTATGGAGAAAAACAAATGCATACAGAACTACCATAAAAACAGTATAAAACAGAAAGAAGTCGAGTCAGCCCTGAGCAGCAGAGGCCTATATTCTTCAGAACGAGTGGTTGTTCTTTATTAAGAAGAAACATATGTAGTGTCTGGGCACCCATGTGTGAAATTCAATTCTTATCCTGAAATGGTGTTTTTATTAGAGCAGCACTATCACACAGGAATCAGCTCGGCTTTGCTCAGCAGAGAAGCACAGAGCGCTCAGACAGCCAGAGGACTGTTCCTGTTCCTGCCGGTGCTTTAAACCCTTCTGAGTCAAATCATACTAATAAGTATGCAGCTCTACAGGAAATGTTTCAGTTTAGATTTGCAAAGGCACCTGTGCTGTTCTTGTAAATGCATTTAAGGGTAATTCAGGTACATCATGAATAATGTGATGGGAATTTGCATTAATTTTTCTTTTAAAATCCATGAGACATTCACAGTAATTTGATAATTAATGTAACTTTAACATAGCCTTACCCTATATAAATATAGGTTTTACACACACACACACACACATATATATAATTTTTAAATATACATTAGAGACATTACGACCCCGACACTGCCTTAAAAATGATAGTTCAATTGGTCACATAATCTCAGGGCGGGAAACATCTCAATAAATGAGAATGTTCAAAGTTCAATTTATTCAGTAATTCAACTCATTTCTACAATAAGTATGTGAATTGGTTCTTAAATTTTCAAATTGTGATGATTTTGGCTGGTATATTCAAAATTAATTAATACTTCAAGACTTCAAAATTTTAAAAAAAAATTTAGTGAATTGTTGGCCTTCTGTATAATTTACTGTATATGTACTCAATACTTGGTAGGGGCTCCTTTTGCTTTAATTACTGCCTCAATTCGGCGTGGCATGGAGGTGATCAGTTTGTGGCACTGCTGAGGTGGTATGGAAGCCCAGGTTTCTTTGACAGTGGCCTTCAGCTCATCTGCATTTTTTGGTCTCTTGTTTCTCATTTTCCTCTTGACAATACTCCATAGATTCTCTATGGGGTTCAGGTCTGGTGAGTTTGCTGGCCAGTCAAGCACACCAACACCATGGTCATTTAACCAACTTTTGGTGCTTTTGGCAGTGTGGGCAGGTGCCAAATCCTGCTGGAAAATGAAATCAGCATCTTTAAAAAGCTGGTCAGCAGAAGGAAGCATGAAGTGCTCCAAAATGTCTTGGTAAACGGGTGCAGTGACGTTGGTTTTCAAAAAACACAATGGACCAACACCAGCAGATGACATTGCACCCCAAATCATCACAGACTGTGGAAACTTAACACTGGACTTCAAGCAACTTGGGCTATGAGCTTCTCCACCCTTCCTCCAGACTCTAGGACCTTGGTTTCCAAATGAAATACAAAACTTGCTCTCATCTGAAAAGAGGACTTTGGACCACTGGGCAACAGTCCAGTTCTTCTTCTCCTTAGCCCAGGTAAGACGCCTCTGACGACAACTGTAGCCAAATTCCTTGACACGTCTGTGTGTGGTGGCTCTTGATGCCTTGACCCCAGCCTCAGTCCATTCCTTGTGAAGTTCACCCAAAATTCTTGAATCGATTTTGCTTGACAATCCTCATAAGGCTGCGGTTCTCTCGGTTGGTTGTGCATCTTTTTCTTCCACACTTTTTCCTTCCACTCAACTTTCTGTTAACATGCTTGGATACAGCACTCTGTGAACAGCCAGCTTCTTTGGCAATGAATGTTTGTGGCTTACCCTCCTTGTGAAGGGTGTCAATGATTGTCTTCTGGACAACTGTCAGATCAGCAGTCTTCCCCATGATTGTGTAGCCTAGTGAACCAAACTGAGAGACCATTTTGAAGGCTCAGGAAACCTTTGCAGGTGTTTTGAGTTGATTAGCTGATTGGCATGTCACCATATTCTAATTTGTTGAGATAGTGAATTGGTGGGTTTTTGTTAAATGTGAGCCAAAATCATCACAATTAAAAGAACCAAAGACTTAAACTACTTCAGTCTGTGTGCATTGATTTTATTTAACACATGAGTTTCGCAATTTGAGTTGAATTACGGAAATAAATGAACTTTTCCACGACATTCTAATTTAATGAGATGCACCTGTAAGAACATTCTGGCGGCACCCATTCACTGTAGAGGATCCATTGGTGAGCAAGTGATTTAATGCTACATTTCTGTTCGGTTCTGATGAAGAAACAAACACCATCATGGATGGCCTGAGGGGGAGTCAATTTTCATTAAGTTGTCACTTTTGGGTAAACCATTCCTTTAACTTTTACATTTCTGCTACGTATGAATTTTACTGTTTCGTTGTGACAACTTACTCCATATAGTGTGACAACATGCCCCAATACTGTGTTGATTGAACTATACTGAATATATTATTTCCTAAGCAAAAAGGAGGACATTTTCAAGCTTTTATCATCCCAAATACTGCAGACTGACAGTGTCATACTGCTCATGTGAGTATGGTCGGTTTCTGCTGGCTGGGAGGAAGAAAAGAGGAAAAAACGTCTGTTCTAGACTCCTCTGACAACTCTGCCCTTTTTCCACTGGAGGAGGAAGAGGAGGAGTAGGAGGACAGCAAACAGAAGATGACAGGAATCAGAAAAGCCTGTATTTATTATTTATTATCAGTATCTGCTCATGTGGGTCAAGGCCAGCCAGAGAGAAAAAGAGAAAAAAACAGAAAGAAAGACAGAGAAAAAAGTGCTATAGATCCCAGGGAAAAGGCGATCAAGTGAGTATTTCTTATTGTTCTACAGTTTTACGCATTTGTTTTTATGGGTTAAGAGGTTACAAATGTGGCTTCAAATTTAACAAAATTTGAAACACCTGTCAATAATGGGTCAACTGGCCATTTTTTATGTCTACAATATTGTTTTACAGATCATGAAATGTTATTTTCTATGTCACGGCACAGTATATATATATATATATATATATATAAGTATTGAGATATATATATATATATACACTCACTGGCCACTTTATTAGGTACACCTTGCCAGTACCCAGATGGACCCCATTTTGCCTTCAGAACTGCCTTAATTCTTCGTGGCATAGATTCACGGTGTTGGAAACATTCCTCAGAGATTTTGGTCCATATTGACATGATAGCATCACGCAGTTGCTGCAGATTTGTCAGCTGCACATCCATGATGCGAATCTCCCGTTCCACCACATCCCAAAGGTGCTCTATTGGATTGAGATCTGGTGACTGTGGAGGCCATTTGAGTAAAGTGAACTCATTGTCATGTTCAAGAAACCAGTCTGAGATGATTTGAGCTTTGTGACATGGTGCATTATCCTGCTGGAAGTAGCCATCAGAAGATGGGTACACTGTAGTCATAAAGGGATGGACATGGTCAGCAACAATACTCAGGTAGGCTGTGGCGTTTAAACAATGCTCAATTGGTACTAAGTGTACCAATGTACCAAAGTGTGCCAAGAAAATATCCCCCAGACCATTACACCACCACCACCAGCCTGAACCGTTGAGACAAGGCAGGATGGATCCATGCTTTCATGTTCTTTACGCCAAATTCTGACCCTACCATCTGAATGTCGCAGCAGAAATCGAGACTCATCAGACGTTTTTACAATCTCCTATTGTCCAGTTTTGGTGAGCCTGTGCGTATTCTGCATACCTTGGTTGTAACGAGTGGTTATTTGAGTTACTGTTGCCTTTCTATCATCTCTAACCAGTCTGCCCATTCTCCTCTGACCTCTGACATCAACAAGGCATTTTCGTCCACACAACTGCCGCTCACTGGATATTTTCTCTTTTTCGGACCATTCTCTGTAAACCTAGAGATGGTTGTGTGTGAAAATCCCAGTAGATCAGCAGTTTTTGAAATACTCAGACCAGCCCGTCTGGCACCAACAACCATTCCACGTTCAAAGTCACTTAAATCCCCTTTCTTCCCCATTCTGATGCTCGGTTTGAACTTCAGCAAGTCGTCTTCACCACATCTAGATGACTAAATGCATTGAGTTACCAAGCAATTGAACAGGTGTACCTTATAATAGTGGCCGATGAGTGTGTGTGTGTGTGTGTATATATATATATATATATATATAATAACTTTAGTTTTTATGGTTTGGTTATTTTTGTTAATTAATTTAATTATTAATTACTTAATTACTTAATTGAAAATAAGAAATGTTGCTTTGGCAACTAGCTGAAATAAATTAGGTTAAAGGTTATTTTTATTTTACTTCAGTTAACATTTATTTTATTTCAAGTAATGATTTAGTTAATTGCAATTACCCTGATAAAAACTGTATAAAAATGTCATAGTAAAATACATACATATCACATATAATAATTTTCCATAATTTATAATCAAAATATATATATATTTATTTATCTATTGTATTATTTATTTATTTTAATTTTTTGTGTTTACTTTTGTCAGCAAAGGCAAATGTCACACACATCCTTTATCAACTAGTCTTCACGTGGAACGCATAAGGGGGCATAAGCAGGCAAACCGATGTTTAGCTTTATCAAGTTCACCCTGAAATGAGGGGAACAGTAAGTGACCCAGGCTTTAAGGACACCATCTGTGTGGAGCGAGCCCGTCTTTAATACACTGAAAGTGCTGATGGCGCAGTGCGAGAGGAACAGAGACACTGATCAATAGGACAGATAGAGCCGAGCAGCTAATAAACAGTGAAGCCCAGGAGAATGAGGGCATGTGTTCATTTGATTTGGCTGAAGGAAACATTTATTTAAATGAGACCCACCTGCAACCAGCTCTGCTGTTAAGTTATGCTTTAAGGTGACAAACGGTGTTGGCATAATTGCAATAAAAAAGTGAAAAGCAATGCAATTGCTTGAGTATAGGACACACAAAAGTGTTGCAGTGTTGGATTATAATGTGTGCTTTATCAGATCACCTATAGGCATAAAATAAAACAAAACAAAAACAAATATAATACAATTAAATTAAATTTGATTACAATAGTCAAAAAAATTAATACATAAGCAGGTAATCCAAGACGACAAAAAAGACCTGAACAAATAACACAAAGGCACAGTGTATGAAATCCCTATTTGTTTGATGAATTAAGATGCTGCTGTAAAATATTGGACAACAAATGAACAGACACGACTGAGCATGATAACAACATAACAGTGTTTGGCTACTACAGTATCCTAAAATTCAAGACAGTAGAAAAAAATGTCTGTCCACAGACGTGGCCAGAAGAGTGTCACTAAAAACGCTTGCTTTCCAGGGCTTGTCAAACCTTTTCAGAATGGCAAAGATGGAAATGCACATCTTGATGGAAAGCCAGCACGGCACATCAGTCTGCTCCTCTGTGCAGTGTTCCTGCCACAACCTGGTGTGAACTCATTTCAGATGAGCTGGAGGATTAAGGCTGGTGATTTCCCTGCTGGAGGATTGAGGATGCCGTAGCCTCAGCCTGCCTGATTATGTGATTGGATGAGCTGGGGGTTAATCTTAGCTGATTGGTTAAAGCCAGGGATTGGTGTCACAATGGAGAAATGAGTCTGAGCCCGGGTATAGACTCTCAGTGTGTCACCAGAACATGTCAGAGTGACATGAGACCGATAATGACGGATAAGAAACATATCTGATGATATACTGAAATTGAGAGAAGAAGGGGTTTCTCAATATAAGCCAGTGAGGGATTTGTGCTCACTTGCTGACCACCATACATCAACAAGAGATAAAAGCTACTCTCAGTATACAAATCAAGTAAAGGGATGCAGGATATTCTTCCACTTACTTTCTTCTTCTGCAGTGTCCAATGGGGTAGCCCTAACCACTGCAATTTTTTTAAACTATGAATTTATTTTTTTCAACTATGCCAATTTTTTTTCCTAGAAACCTCCTTGAATACCTTTCTGACACTGTTGTAACCACTTATAATCCATTACCAACCCCCTAGTAACCATCTGAATACCCTAGCAACTCCCTAGAAACCACACAAAACACCCTAGCAACCACTCGGAACACCCTTGCAACCCCCTAGCAACTACTCAAAACACCATAGCACCATAGCACCAAGCACCTCAAATACATAAGTGAACCCCCTGCAACCACCCAGAACACCCTAACAACCACCTGAAAAGTGTAGCAACTCCATTGCAACCACATAGAAAACCTTAGTGTCCCCCTAGCAACCACCTTGAATAACCTAGAAACCACTCAAAACACCCTAGCAACTCCCTATCAACCACATAAAACACTTATTCCAACTACACCAAATGTTCTAGCAACTCTTTAGCAACTTCCCCAAATACCTAATAATTCATTAGCAGTGACAAACCTTACACACCCTAGCCCTGCCCTAGCAACAACATATAACACCCCAGCAACTGCCCCAAATACTCTAGCAACCACGGAACACCCTAGTGACCTGCTAACAACCAACCAAAACACCCAGCCACATCCCAAATAGACAGTACCCTAGCAATCCACCAGCAACCATCCAAACACTCTAGCAACCACTGAACCCCCTAGTGACCTACTAACAACCAACCAAACACACATTACCCTAGCGATCACCCCAAATACCCTAGCAACCACCCAGAACACTCTAGAAACTCCCTAGCAACCACACAGAACACCCCAGCAACTACCCCAAATACCATAGCAATTCCCTTGCAAACACAGAGAACACCCTAGAAACTCAACAGCAACCACTCCGAACATCCTAGTAACCACCCAAACACTCTAGCAACCACTGAACACCCTAGTGGCCTGCTAACAACCAACCAAAACACCCAGCAACCATCCCAAATACACAATACCCTAACAACCACCAGAACACCCTAGCAACCCACCAGCAACCACTCCGAACACCCTAGTAACCACCCAATCACTCTAGCAACAACCCCGAATACACAATACCCTAGCAATCACCCCAAATACCCTAGCAACGGTAAAGAAACACTTCAGCATTTGTCAGCAACTTTTGCACCACCGCCATTTTTGTAATAAACTGTAAACATCTAGTCTAGTCTGTCATTTTTAAAGCAGCTGTTGAACAGCACTTATTGAAGTAATGAGCTGTACCTCTATTTGCTGCTTCATCTGAGAGCAGTTAAAAAATTAACAGGTTCTGTTAACAGCTTGCCAACTGTTTGCGTTTAAATACCAGAGCACACAAATACTCAAATGAATCAAGGAACTCCGAACGTGGAAAAGAACGAATCCAGGGACACCAGGCCGATGAAATCATCGCTGTCTTCTGTTCTGTCCTGGCTGTCATGTCAAGCTGTCATTCTGATGATTTAACTCATCTACTCCCCGCGTATGTGTGCGAGTGTGAGCGCAAACATGGCCTGCAATTCCCCACAGTGGAGCCTGAAAACTCACCGCCTGCTTGTCAAACCGAATCCAATCTCCGCATTCCAGAACGGTAGAGTTGGGCTGGGAAAAAAAGCACTTAATCCATTTACTGCAGTGTAACAGCATCTCATCCATCAGCTCCTAGCTGCCAATGGGAAGACCGCACCAATCCCAAGCCAGATTGAGGGAAAAAAGGAGAGAGAGAAAGACAGAGATCCACCTTGACTAGCGTAAGAACAGCCTGCAGTTCTCGGGACACACCTGTACACACACACGTACGTCGATGTGATCGATGGCTGCTGTGGTCCTGGCAAATGTTACCGTTCATCATACATGGGGCCACGCTAGCACTAAGGCATTCACGTCGAGCTGCCTTCTAACAATACGGACACGCTTAATTACCTCATAGAGTCACATCAGAAAG
Source organism: Ptychobarbus kaznakovi (assembly GCA_027422405.1). Taxonomy (NCBI): domain Eukaryota; kingdom Metazoa; phylum Chordata; class Actinopteri; order Cypriniformes; family Cyprinidae; genus Ptychobarbus; species Ptychobarbus kaznakovi. The sequence continues at coordinate 5,407,094 of CM049794.1, forward strand.
CCTGCATATGTGCTAATTTATGCCCTGCTCCAACGTGCTTGACATCTACAATTCATTAAAGGCTATATTTACGAGGTCACCGATTTATGTAAGTCATCATAAAATATGCACAGTGTCAGAGATGTGGTCTGGTGGGTAGTGCACATGCTCCCACATGTCACACTTCGCCGATTATTATGCAGGTTCTTGATCCTGCTTCCCCATCCTTTCCGGTGTTCTTTCCTACTGCTATCATTAAAGCAATAGATAAAGAAACACATATAAAAGCTCTGTCTTCATTTACTCACACTCATTTGGTTTCAACCCCCAAAATGTCCAGGGATCGGATTTTCACAACAAAGGCCTATATATGCCAAGCATTCTGAAATCATACAATAACTTGATGTAAAGACAACTCAACATCAAATCACCTATATATGTACAGGCTATCTATCTATCTATCTATCTATCTATCTATCTATCTATCTATCTATCTATCTATCATATTTGAATATAATAAAAAAATGTATGCACATTTTATATCAAATTGTATCTTTGTCATAACAGGAATACTGAAAACAGTTTATGCTGGTCAATATTTTTGTGAAAATCACGATTTTTTTCAGAATTCTTTGATGAATAGAAATAGTACACAAGAACAGCTTTTATTTAAAAGAAAAATATTTGGTAACATTATAAATGTCTTTAATGTAACTTCTTTTCCATGTCAGTCTTCGATGTGCATTAACAACAGTACCACAACGTTATTTTTGTTTTCTTTGTGCACAAAACTAGCTTAATAAAATCAATGTTGAACATGGACTATTTTAACGATGTCCGTACTACCTTTCTGCGCCTTGAACATGTAGTTGCGTTGCTGCCTGTAGAGGGTCAGAAAGCTCTTGGATTTAATCAAAATGATCTTAATTTGTGTTCTGAAGACGAACGAAGGTCTTACAGATTTGGAACGACATGAGAGTCAGTAATAATTTTCATTTTTAGGTGAACAATCCCTTTAATTTTATACTTACCCCAAACGTTTGGTTGTGTGTCAAAGTTTGCACAAAAATATTAAGAAGCACAGCTGTTTTTAACATAGATAATAATAAGAAATGTTTCTTGAGCACTTAATCAGCATGTTAGAATGATTTCTGAAGGATCATGTAACACTGAAGACTGGAGTAATGACTTGTTTTTAAAAGGTATTCCTGGAACTCAAAAGCATCAATCCTCTTTTCACTTGTATTGTATGGAAAAGAGCAGTGTGAACATTCTATCAAACATCTCATTGTGTTCCAAGTCTAACAAGTTCATAACAACTTGAGGGAGAGTAAATCATGACAGAATGTTCATTTTTGAATCTCCTTAATAAGCTGAACAGAGTGTACTTTTAACAACCGGGCAAAGTGGCTCCTGGAAAACCAAACTCCACCTGTGATAATTCAGCTGGTGAGATGCAGCCATGCCTCTCTGCCAGAGGGGAATGCTAACAATTAGCCCCGGAGCTTGGCATGGATGTCTGGGGAGAGAGCCAGCAATTAGACCCAGGGAAAGGCATCCCAGCCAGGGGAGAGATCCAGTGATGAGGCCTTGAGTTTGGCAAGCGGTAGAGTGCTACATTACTGCTTGATGTCACACGGCGGCTCAAGCCAGAGGGGCGGAAACTGGCACGTTCGTTTATGCGCTCTCACACACACCCAAACAGCACAAATTCCAAACAGAAGAGCTGATTCACAGGCCAGAGCAGGACATCGGGGACGTGCATGTGTGTGCGAGAGACGGTGAGGTTAATAGAAACTATGGGAATGTGGATTTCAGGTGCGAGCACCTAAAAGCTTTTCTGCCCTGGGAAAACGCCATGACAAACCTTTCAGCATGAGTGCACACGACGCCATCAATGTCAACGTACTTGGCCCATCTCTCTCTTCTCTATCTGGCTGTCCCAGACTCTCTGAAAGCATAAAAAATGAAGGAAGAGTTACTCAAACTGACGTGTCTGTCATTAATGTAAATTTTTCTCATCAGTGGCCGTAACTAACACAGACCATTGCACAAGGTCAGATTAAAAAGACGGCCCCTCCATTTGGTTGAAATATTACAACAACAGCGAAAGAGACAGTGCAGGGCGCCCGGCATCCATCCCGAACCATTTTCATATTTCAGTCGATTCTCATTACGTGACATTTGTCCCAAAACTTCAGAAGCGTAGCAGCTGCGACGTCCATGCTTCTTGAACATCCCAACTGGAATGTGAGACAATTTGAGGACCTGCCGATCGGAGCCCAGTTTTGCTTCCTGCATACTTTTAAAGTCAGCGTGAAAAACTCATGCGAGGGTACATACCGGTGGCATCTATTTCGCCAGAGGAGACATGCGAGTCGAGTATGATTCATCTGTCTCTGTCAGGATGACAACAGAGGACCTGAAACTATGCAAAATATCCCAAACAGCAGTGCTGGGGAAGCTACTTTGAAAACGTAGCTTGTCAAGCTACAAGCAAGTCATGATTTAAAGTAGTTCAACTACAGTCGAGCTGCTCTTTTGAAAAAGTAGTTTGCTACTCTACCAGCTACTAACAAAAAGTTAGTGAACACTGAACTGAAATAGAATAGAATTATATTTAGTAAAAATCATTGTAGTATTTTGTATAGGGCTACAAAAAAGTGATGCTTACAGAAGATAAGTGTGCAGAAACTTGAATGAATCTGTGAATCACATTATTAATTTGTGCATTTGAATCTAAATGAACCGATTCACTAAAGTGATTCAGAATTCCCAGTACTTTATTTAAGAGAGTGAGTGGATATTTAAGGTTCAAAAGCACAAATATTTCAAAAAGATGAAAGAAGAAATCATAAAATAAAATTAAACAAACCTCCATGAATACATTTTACAAGTTGGTTACACCACATATTTTGATTGGTGGTCAAAAGTTTTGTAATAAAATAATAAGAATCTATACTACTACTACTAATAATAATAATATTATTAATAATAATTAGAACAAATAATATATAAAACTGCATACAATGTATATAGTTGTATCTTAATCCCTACACAACATACAAAATTGTTTATATAATACATTATTTTTATTTAGAATCTAAAAATGTAATTAACAAACATTTAGCTTAAAAATGAAATAAAAATTGTTAAAATGCTTTAGAGTCATTATCTGTATGTACAGTATAGCATTTTTTTATGAGCAGCTACAATGATAGTTTCATCATTGATTAGTACCAGTTTTTAGCTGTAAACCAGCATGTGCAATACTTTAACAAAACATAGGAAAGCAAATATAGCATGCCAGAACACATAAAGCGTAAACTCTCTTTTCCTTCTCCCAAACTGCCGTTTCAAGCGTATCGGTGCTTGGAAGTTGACTTAGTGGAAAAGCAACTGTGAATTGGTTAATAAGCTTAATGGCTAAGCGTGTCGCATCCTGACCAGCTCATGTGCGGAAGAGTGCGAGAGCACAAGCTACTTTATAACTGTAAGCCTTTTAATGCCACTTCACCACAATGGCTTCCTTTAGCGAGCAGGATAAAAGCCAGCACGCTGTGTGAATGAGTAAACAGCTGAATATATCAAGATATGGACAGCCCCACTGTGGCATGTGTCTTTGTGCTGTTAGCAGCAGGGGACACGCGGGATGGCGGTTTGGCTAACATGAGCTGAGACAAATGCATAACAAATGGGTGATGGGACGAGAGAAAGAAAGAGAGAGACAGAGCAAAAAGTGAATTCTCTTCTTTGTTTTCTTACAGTGCCCTTGGGTTTAACGCAAGCTTCATGCTGCGATCTGAGAGTGCTTCACGTCAGGAGTTCAACATGCTTTGTTACAACACAAGCTTCATACGCCACTGTGACCTCCACATGAAAAGTGCAATTTTAACAGGATGCTAGATAGCAGGACAGCAGGAAGTGTGCACAGTAAATAATAAAAAACGTACAGTTATCATCGGCTGCGCTCCGAAAGGTCAGCAGCAACTAGGGTTAAAGTTGAAATAGTTTGAACTTTGAGCGACGCATTACAACTCTTGACCTGTAAGATAAATACTTTGCTCAGTACACAGGCTGAAAAAAAATCTAATTCTTAAGTATTTTTGTCTAATTTTCCAGTAAAACATTTTTTTTTACTTGAGAAGCAACACTGCATAAATTATTAATACTTGTTTTCAGAGAATGTATACTGTTGTTTAAATATTTGGGATAAGTAAAAAAAAAATGCAGTAAAAAGAGTAATATTGTGAAATATTATTACAATTATTTAGTCATTTATTCCTGTGATGGTAAAGCTGAATTTTCAGTAGCCATTACGCCAGTCTTCAGTGTCATGTTATCCTTCATAAATAATTCTACTATCAAAAAACGTTTCTATTATCAATGTTGAAAACAGTTGTGCTGCTTAATATTTTTGTTGAAACCAATATATATATTTTTCATTATTCTTTGATGAATAGAAAATTCAAAAGAACATCATTTATTTTAAATAGAAATCTATTGTAACATTACAAATTTTTTTTTCTGCCACATTTGATCAATGCATCATTTCCATTCCTAATAAAAGTATTAGCTCCTTTAAAACTTGTACATTTAACTTAAAACCGGTAAAAAAATGTCTGCCAGAGTAGTTCAATAGTCTTAATATATCATGCAACGTTGCTTCTAAAGTGAATGTACAGGTGCATCTCAATAAATTAGAATGTCGTGGAACAGTTCATTTATTTCAGTAATTCAACTCAAATTGTGAAACTCATGTATTAAATAAATTAAATGCACACGGACTGAAGTAGTTTAAGTCTTTGGTTCTTTTATTTATGATGATTTTGGCTCACATTTAACAAAAACCCACCAATTCACTATCTCAACAAATTAGAATATGGTGACATGCCAATCAGCTAATCAACTCAAAACACCTGCAAAGGTTTCCTGAGCCTTCAAAATGGTCTCTCAGTTTGGTTCACTAGGCTACACAATCATGGGGAAGACTGCTGATCTGACAGTTGTCCAGAAGACAATCATTGACACCCTTCACAAGGAGGGTAAGCCACAAACATTCATTGCCAAAGAAGCTGGCTGTTCACAGAGTGCTGTATCCAAGCATGTTAACAGAAAGTTGAGTGGAAGGAAAAAGTGTGGAAGAAAAAGATGCACAACCAACCGAGAGAACCGCAGCCTTATGAGGATTGTCAAGCAAAATCGATTCAAGAATTTGGACTGAATTTTGAACTTCACAAGGAATGGACTGAGGCTGGGGTCAAGGTATCAAGAGCCACCACACACAGACGTGTCAAGGAATTTGGCTACAGTTGTCGTCAGAGGTGTCTTACCTGGGCTAAGGAGAAGAAGAACTGGACTGTTGCCCAGTGGTCCAAAGTCCTCTTTTCAGATGAGAGCAAGTTTTGTATTTCATTTGGAAACCAAGGTCCTAGAGTCTGGAAGGGTGGAGAAGCTCATAGCCCAAGTTGCTTGAAGTCCAGTGTTAAGTTTCCACAGTCTGTGATGATTTGGGGTGCAATGTCATCTGCTGGTGTTGGTCCATTGTGTTTTTTGAAAACCAACGTCACTGCACCCGTTTACCAAGACATTTTGGAGCACTTCATGCTTCCTTCTGCTGACCAGCTTTTTAAAGATGCTGATTTCATTTTCCAGCAGGATTTGGCACCTGCCCACACTGCCAAAAGCACCAAAAGTTGGTTAAATGACCATGGTGTTGGTGTGCTTGACTGGCCAGCAAACTCACCAGACCTGAACCCATAGAGAATCTATGGGTATTGTCAAGAGGAAAATGAGAAACAAGAGACCAAAAAATGCAGATGAGCTGAAGGCCACTGTCAAAGAAACCTGGGCTTCCATACCACCTCAGCAGTGCCACAAACTGATCACCTCCATGCCACGCCGAATTGAGGCAGTAATTAAAGCAAAAGGAGCCCCTACCAAGTATTGAGTACATATACAGTAAATTAACATACTTTCCAGAAGGCCAACAATTCACTAAAAATGTTTTTTTTATTGGTCTTATGAAGTATTCTAATTTGTTGAGATAGTGAATTGGTGGGTTTTTGTTAAATGTGAGCCAAAATCATCACAATTAAAAGAACCAAAGACTTAAACTACTTCAGTCTGTGTGCATTGAATTTATTTAATACACGAGTTTCACAATTTGAATTGAATTACTGAAATAAATTAACTTTTCCACGACATTCTCATTTATTGAGATGCACCTGTATATTGTTTTGGGGTGTTTATATAGTTTTCCCATTTAAAAAAAAAAAAACTAATTTGTTACAGTCTTGAGAAACTAAATTGTGTGAAAGGACCTTTATAGTGTGTGTGATTGTTTGTGTGGGAATCTGTACAGTGGGGAATGCTAAATCAGAAGAACATGGCCAAAAGACTCCAACACCAATCAGTATGAGGACGAATAACTCACAGATGCCAGATTCGGAGAGCGGTTCTGCCCTTCTAGTAACCCCACGGCCCTGCCAAGAGCAGCTATAGGTCACCGTATTCCAGCCAGAGACCTGGACTCAGGGGGAGAGAGACGCCGAGACACTGCAGCCAACCATCCAGTCCCCTGGTCACCCGTTTAACCACCTGCCAACTCCAACACAGCTGCTGCATGACCAAACAAGAACTCGTATTATTAGGTTCTTCAAAGAAAGCATCAGCAGGGCCTGAAGGTAATAACAACACATGCATCACCATTTTGCTTTCGATAAACCTTCCTCCCCGCTGTTCTCCTTCGTGCGCTACCTTTGAGGAGCAAACTCAATGACGTGTAACCGGAGCTGATGTGAGACAGAGCATTTCTACAGTCAGCCCTTGGACTTTGTTTTTCCCAGAAGAAAAAAAACTGTATTGCAATGCAAAAAAAAACTAAACTGTTTCTTCATCAGTATTTTTGTCTTGTTCTCCAGTTCGAACATTCTTTTAGAATTTAATAAAACTAGGCATATTTTTAAATAGTTTTTCTTACCCCATTGTTGGAATATTATTTTTTGTTTAAAGCATTGTTTGGGCATAATATTTGTGCATATAAATATGCATTGTAAAAGATCATTTTCATAATCAGTAATTTTGTTTTGTTTTCCAGTTACAATATTTAAATGTTTTAAAATTGAATAAGACATAGGACTTGTTTTCTGAGAATATAACTTGAATTAAATTTACTTTTCTTACCCCCATTGAGTTTTTGATTTTTTTTCTTCTAAGCATAAATCTAAAAAGTTTGTGCATGAAAAATAAATAATTAAATTATCTGAAAACAAGCCTTATTAACACAAGCTTACGGTGCAATTTCATTTTCTTGTTTCAAGGGGGGATTTACTGGAATATAAGACAAAAACACTGAATAAGAAAAAGCTAATTTTTTCTTCTTATTTTTTTTGCAGAAGCTCAAATGTTGTGCTTTCATGCTGTAGCTCTGTAGAAGCTCTATAGTTTATTAAATTGATAGTTCACCCAAAAATGAAAATCCTGTCATCATTTACTCACCCTCAAGTTGTTCCAAACCTTTATCTATTTCTTTCTTCTGCTGAACACAAAATATTTTGAGTTATCTGCACATGGGTAAATGAACGGTGGCCATTGACTGTATTGTATTTTTTCCCCATACTTTGGAAGTCAGTGGCTACCAGCAACTGTTTGGTCACCAACATTCTTCAAAATGTCATATTTTTTTCAACAGAATAAAGAAATTCATACAGATTTAGAACAACTTGAGGGTGCATGAGTAAATGATAGCAGTCCCAGTCAAGTATCAGCTGTCCCAGATGTGTCTCCATGGAAAGCATAGCTTAAAGGGGTCATATGCTACATGCACTTTTACAAGTTGTTTGAACTGAAATGTGTGTTGGCAGTGTGTGTACACAATCACCCTATAATGATAAAAATCCACCCAGTGTTTTTTTTTCTTATCTACTAAAATCTTTACCCCTTTGTCAAATCGAGCCGTCTGTCCGTGTGACGTCACACGGACGGAGGCCACTCCCCCGATTGTTGATTGACAGTAGTGTTTCAGCACAGACTGCACTGGTGTCTTACCTTAGACCCGCCCTGAGTGAGCTGTCATCAGTTGTTTCACCACCGGAGCAGATGTAGACAATAATGACTCCTAAGCGATTGAGGTGTTTTGTTGTTGGATGTAATAATGAACATAGCAGTAGTCATCTGAGTTCTGAAGAGGATTACGTTTGGTTCTGAAGGGAATGCGCCCTCGATCTACTTAAATGCATCTATGTTTGCGAGAATCATTCGTGATCCAGCCTCACCTACAGAATAAGTGAGTACAAGGTTTTTTAAATGAATCTTTGCAAATCACCTTTCCTAATAATGTGCTAATTAGCAAGTTTCAGATGAATGCGGCTAAAGTAAACAGTCCCTCAGTGAGCGCTGGGAAGAGAGGGGCGGAGTCAGCAGAGCTCTTTCTCATTTAAAGGAGAATGACACAATACTGCTTGCTCTGAAAAGAGCTGTTTTTGACAGGCTAAAAAAGGTGTTTTTTACACAACCAATGAAAATTTTAACCAAACGATGTTACAGACTTTTCATTAAGACCCTAAAGAATAATATCAACTTGTGGAAAATGAGAATGATATGAGCCCTTTAAGGAGTCAAGTGATACTAGGTGCCCACAAAACGAAATATAAAATTAAATAAGGAAAAGCATGCAAACCAAACCGAGTTTGATGCTTTTGATTCACTGTAGTTTAACTTCAAGTAACATTCCATTGTTCTCAAAGCCTAGATCTAACGTGTCCACCATGTGAAGATGTATAATGAGGCGAGACCTGAATCATGTGATCACCCCAGCATGTTCGGTATCCCTAGAGCCTTTGATTATAGTGCACGGAGAGAAAGACAGGACTAATTGCTGCATTTCCAGCCCCCTGTGCTGTTGTCATGCTGAGCTGTTCAATGCCACCCTGCAGTAGTGCATTTTGGGATATCATTTTGACTGGCTCCTACCCCTCCCTAATCCCATAACCGGAGGGCGATTTTAATAATACAACACTGACTGGTCGAAGAGATCAAGAATCTCAACGAGGGTGGACAGATGTCATACCACACATCCAACTACTATATCTCAGAGAGCATCCTCGTTTGCCCCGCCTACTTCAACGCCACCCTGATTGTCATGGAAATGATCCAGATGCGACCCTCACACTCTCGGTCACGGCCATTAGCCGATCGTGGGCCCTCCGAGAAGGAACCCTGGTGATTTGAGCACCATTAAACTTGAACCAAAGCTATTGAACTTTGACCACCCATCGTCCTGGTCCCATCACAAGTCATTTGTATGTAATTAGCAGCCAAGGATGGTCGTGTTTTTCCCGGCTGGTTTACACCACTAACTGTTGGGTTCACTCCAAATTAAAATTATTTACTTGTGCCATTTCAAACCTCAATTATAGACTTTCTTCTATGTTTTGAAGAATTGAATGGTCAATTGTCACACAATTATTAAATGTGGTAACTGGAACTGGTAAAAATAGACAAAAGCACCATGAAAATATCATAAACGTGGTTCATGCGACTCATGCTTTATATAAGACGTCTGACTTTTTGTGAGAAGAGAACCAGACAGAATTTAGGTATAGTTGACACAGATATGTAAATTCTGTCATCATTTACTCACCGTCATGTCATAACAAACTTGTATGACTTATTATTAACTTCTGCAGAACAAAAAAGAACATGTTTGAAGAATATTTCAACTGTTTGTCCATGAAAGTCAGTAAGAGACAAAATTTTGGGCCACATTGAATTTAACCGCATCAATCTTACAAATACAAATTATTTATTGGCATCTTATATGGTTCTATAAATAAAATAAAAACCTTTAACAATTATAGAACCTTGCCTTCGCGCAAAGATTCTTTATTCTCTTAAAAAGATTCTAACTAGGGTTTTCACACCAATGCTAAGAAACATTTTATTAGCATGTATATTACTAGAATATTAGCCATTTATTAGTAGTAATTAAGCACATATAAATGCCTTATTCTACATGACCTTATTCTACATCCCTAATCCTTCCCCATACCTACTTAATAAACAGCAAATTAGGAATTTATTGAGGGAAAAGTCGTAGTTAATAGTAAATAAGTGTTCCCTATTCTAAAGTGTTACCAACAGTTCTTATAAAAGTGTGAAGAACATTTTAATGATCTAAAGAACCTTTTTCCAATAATGCAAACATCAATGCCAATAATAATAATTAAAAAAATATATTTTTTATTGTGGATTACTATTCTTCACACAAGAAAATAACTGTTAAATGAAAGATTCTTTCAGGAAACAAAATGCCACCACTATGAAAAAACTCTTTTGGAACCTTTATTTTTAAGAATGTGGATGAAAAATGCATTCTTTAGTCTTCAAAGTATCCTATTTTTTGTTCTACAGAAAAGGGAAGTCATCCAGCTAATGAAAGAAATTGGTGCTATAGACTATTTTAGCTGTCTGCTTTTAGCTTATTAACCAATATTGCTCTACCTGATTAGCTGAATGCGATCTGATGGCCTTTGCAAAACCGAAGGCACTTTGCAGTAAGTCTCATAGTGTTATGTTCTCTTCTCTTCACTTCAGATGATTAATGCACTGACTTGTTTAGCCTGGCCGCAGTCTCATGCTGAAAGGAACATCAATAAACATTTCCAGTGATCGATTGGCAACATTTTCATGCAGATTACACAGTCAAATGTTAATCCATGTGTGTTGTTTATGATTGATCCCTAACTGAAGCACGACACCCACTTTTCATCTCTGAAGGCCTGAAGTGCCCAAGTGAAAGGCTAAAGTGGCCAAATCTTGGACAGTCACTGGTTTGATGCTCAAGCTGGTGGACCTGCTCATCATGGCAACCCTCAAGCCAGGTCTCGATATCTCTCTTTCAGTGTTTTACTCACTCTTTCCTTCACACTCCCCCTCCCTCCTGCTATTCTCCTGTTGAGAGAGGTACTGTGAAGCAGTTGTGCTCGGTCACAGGCGAGTGGCTGCATTGTCTCTCCCTCTATTACCATTCATCTCACTGCAATCCTCTCTGCTCTACCCAAAACACACAGCTTAGTGCTGTCCCATCCACCACGGCAGGGGGGCCATGCAAAGTAAGTCTCAGTCTCTTGAGCCTCGTCGAGCTTGAATAAGCATGGATAAGCCGAAGAGGCAGACCATGGACCACCTGGAGCAGCATACACTCAGTGATGGAGACTGGTTTGGAGAGGTGGATACGGTTTGTGGCTTACATGACAGCGTCAGACCAAGTTTATGCTTTGCAGCTTGGTGGACATGCAACTCAGAGGGCAAGTAGCCCTTCAGAATGGCCAGATGGGCACTTTCGCCAGTCAGGCCTGATTGGGTATTTTCAGCACGGATTTTCAAACACATTCCCGGTCTTCTTGTGAATATGATTCATCAGTGCAAAAAATACAACTAAAAATGCACTTGTAATCTTTAGTGATGTCCACTTTTCATGATCCAATACATTCCTGATGGATAAAATTAACACTCATCCTACATTTGATCATTGCAAATATTTTTTTTGTAAAAATATCTAAATATCTCAAATGCAAGAAAAATCAAGCTGAGAAGCAAAATGTGAATATTGAAATTAACAATTAAAATAAAAAATAAATTAAATAATTCATACCATTTATATTTATATAAAATTGCACTGTGTGCATACAATGCAATTTTAGATTTTGCATTTCAAAATGTAAATATTTAATTGTATAATTTAAATAAAAATGTACAATTATTTATATTCACAAAAAAGATTGCATTGTGTGCTTATCTGCAAAATGTGAATATTGATACAAATGCATATATTAAACACTACATTCCATAATATATTGTATAATATATATACAGTATATATGTATTATATATTTATAATATATACACATATACAAATATTGCATATATATATATATATATATATATAAATTATACATAATAAAACAGTACATGACTTATATATTAACACAATACAAAATACATTAATTTGTTACATTTAAGACTTTACATCCTGCACAATTTGGCTTTCCACATAAATACTGTGGGGGAGATACTGATTACATTTTTTGTGGGGGAAATATATCAGATTACGATGCGAAAGTCAATTCACGTTCAGTTAACGCTTCCTTTTTTTGTGGACAATGACAAAAAGAAAACCAGACGAATCATTGCAAACCCACAATCCTCTTCCACTGACCTTTGCCCATAGCCTCTCTCCCAAAGCTCCTCATTCTCAAAAGCCTGCAATTGAGGTTAAACATCATGACGTCACACGTCAGTGTGAAAATAGATAAACAGTGTATTCAGATCAGCGACCAGTAGCATTGGTACCCCATAAATCCCGAATGTGTCTTGCTGGGCAAATGCATTGGGAGTGATGAGCTGTATGATTTAGTACCGCCCGCTCTGCTCTCTCTGTCTGTCTGAGTGGCACACACAGACGCAGAGCTCTTTTCATAAGCCCGACCAGATGACATGATTCATGGCTCTAGTCCCAGCTGTTCCAGGAGCAGCACAGGCCAGCCACTGCTGGGTTTGCTGGTTTATTCATGCTGTCTGATGTATTAATGTCAACATGCAAACTGCAAAACACTTGATCAACATCCTCACTGGCCGAATGTATATTTTAACAGTTTAAAGATTGACAAGGTTTTGACGTGCAATTGAGTTAGAATGTATCTGTTCGGAAAGCTCTGCAGGACTAATTGCTTGGCCAGGTTTTAAATGTCACGAATCCACACCTGTGCCATACAAGAAAACTCTGTCATGCTAGTGTGTCACATGATGATGGCATGTTGTGTAAATACTACTATTGGATGTCTCAAACAACTTTAATTTTAGCTTCATTTTATAAAGCCAAAATGCCCTGGATGCAGCATCCAAAACAACATGTGTGCTGGTCATATGAACATGGATGTTCTGGGTGTTTTTGAGGATGTTCTTCATGGTAGGTGGTTAAATAGTGATCAAATTAAAATGAGCCCATTTCAAAAATATATTCTGGTCCTACTAGGCTGGTTTGTTTCTGTGAAACTTCTCAACCATTTTATCATCTTCCAGGTAAAAATCACAATTCAGACTGCTTTGAAAAGTAATAATACACAGTTTCTCAACAAACTGCATATTTTGAGATATTATTCAAGCTTTTAACACAAAAGGTTAACAGTACTTTAACTGATTTTAAAGTATAAGAAATAGTAATGAGCAAATGGCACTAAAATATGCTTTATGTGGATTACAATAACTCCCTTTTGAACACTGTAAGTTATGATATCATGAAACGCTTTAACACTATGTAACTCCCTTTCTGTAGATCTACTACCATAACAGATGAATACTTTCTCTTGAGTGGATCTCTCAGGCACAGAGCTGTGTGAGAACCCTTTGTTAACCTCTGTAAATGGTGTCTTGTCTACATAATTCACCATTCTATCGAGTTTCGTCTGTAAGTAGAAAACTGTGTCAACTGTGTCAAGACCGACAAAGCAGGGAGAAGATTGTTTTTATGAGCTTATAAGAGTTCCTAACCTCATTTAAAGATCTCCTGAGACATGTGAGTGCATCCACGCCCCTAAAAAATCTCTCAGTGTATGTTCACAGAAAAATAAAGGAATCACATTTTAAGGAACAGTTCATCTGAAAACCATTTACTCACCCGGTGTTGTTCCAGAACTGTTTGATTTTCTTCTGTTGAGCACAAAACAAGAAAAAAAAAAAAAAATTCCAGTGCAGTTTAAGAAATTATGCAGTCAGTTCGGTCTGATTCTTGAATGAATCACTCTTACTAGTTTTTGAATTGATTAATTGAAAAGATCTAAATCAACTACGATTTGTCCACAGATCTAATGTCATTACCAACCCTTAAAAATGTATAAAGGAAATTGAGTGCAAGTGTCAATATTTTGAGTGAATAACAACCTAAAAGCTAATGTGTGAGACTCACTATTCTACTTTTATAATATTTTCATTGCGGTTTTGCATCCGTTTGGAGCCTTGAATGCATTGTAACTGCATGGAAAAGAGTATTTTTCTCCTCGTGTTCTGCAAAGGGGGATACATTATAAAGGTTTAGAATTATACGAAGTTGAGTAACTGATCCATTTTAGTATATTTTTCTACAGCTTACCTGTAGAACAACATATTTACACATTTATATTATACGATTTTATTTATTTTCCAAATAAATACATTTCTTGAAATAAATTCCAAAAATACAAACCTTACAAAGAACATCGCAAAGATACTCGTTGCACAGGCTGTTGTCTTCCGCTCAGTCACGGGACAGTTTAAAGACATTGATTGGTTGCTTCATTTCCATTGCTCCTTTGTTTAATAAAAGGATCACGTCACTTTTTTTCCTAAGAGGTTGAAGTAACACAGAGGTCATAATCAGGGTTGGCAGTCCGCAGTGAAGCTCCCCATAAAAATATTCATATTCACATCTTTATGTAACTCATTAGCTCCTGCCAGCAGTCAAGGGTAACCACTCGCCGCTATATAAAAACCTGCCTCTCCCAATCCTGGCATGACTACTACAACAAACAAACAATGGGAAAAAGTGACTCCATCCATAAATTAAAACAACAACAATACTGAATGCCTGGCGGAATGCAAAGAAGTGATTGGCACTTATGTTGCACTGGAGATGTCCATTCACATAGCACCAAACAGTTGCATACTAAAGTTAATTAATTAAAAAGCTGCAATTTTTCCCACGGCACTACAGTAATAAACCACCCTGTTTTGTAGCTTGAAATTATGTTGGTTTTTAGAGTCAGATATGGAATAAGACATCTCAAATGTGTATATATATATATATATATATATATATGACATTCCTTTAGCATGGTTAATATTGCTTTATTCCATCTGTCTGTCTGTCTGTCTGATCTTTTTATCCATCCATTCATTAATCTATCCATCTATCCATTCTTCTAGACATCCATCTATGCTTCTATAGATCCATTATTCCTTCTATCCATCCATCCATCTTTACAGCTATCTACACTATATGGACAAAAGTATTAGGACACCCCATTCTTTAGAACAGAAAAAGGCACTTCCAAAATGGTGGCAAAAAAAGGAAACATAATTCATGTATTTAAAATTGTATTTCCATCTGTGTTGCAACAGTTTTGGAAGTGTCTAAAATGACTGTACCCATATGTACAAGTCATTGGTGTTTGGTGATGAGTTTTTGGCTCAAGGTCTGCATTTAAAGTCACACCAGAGGTGTTCAGCTGGGATTAGGACTTGTCTTTCTGCAGACCAGTCAAGTTCTTCCACACTGACTGAATCATCATTTCTCTTTGATTCTTGTCTTATACACAGAGACACTGTCATGTTAGAATAGAAAAGGGTCCTGTCCAAACTGTTGCTATAAAATTAGAAGCACACAATTCCCTAGAATCTCAATATACGCTTTTTTGTACTCATGGAAATGACAAAAGTAGTCAAACCTGTTCATTAGAGGGGTGTCCCAATATATTTGTCCATATAGTGTATCTATTCCAGCATCTATTCTTACATCTGTCCTTCCCTCCATGAATCTATACATTCTCCATCTAGCTATCCTTCTATCCATCTTTCCCTCCATCCTTTCATTCATCTATCCAACTATTTCTGCATCTATCCATCCTTTCATCCATCGATCCATCTATCCTTCTATAGATCCATCCATTCATCCACCCGTCACCATCCTATTCCTGCATGCATGCATCCATCCATCCATCCATCCATCCATCTATTCCTGCATCCATTCATCCAATCACCATCCTATTCCTGCATGCATGCATCCATCCATTCATCCATCCATCCATTCATCTATCCATCTATTCCTGCATGCATGCATCCATCATTCATCCATCCATCCATTCATCTATCCATCTATTCCTGCATCCATCCATCCTTCTATATAGCCATCCATTCATCCTTCCATTCATCGATCCATCTATTCATGCATGCATACACCCATCCTTCTATAGCATCCATTCATCCATCCATCTATCTATCTATTGCTGCATGCATCCATTCCCATCCTTCTATAGATCCATTCATCCATCTATCTATCTATTGCTGTATGCATCCATTCATCCATCCTTCTATCGACCAATCATCCATCCTTTTTTCCATCCATCCTTTCATCCTTCTATCTACTTCTGAATACATCCATCCATTCATCAAAAACATTTGGTCAGTGTTTTGACAACATCCGTGTTTTTCTTCACATAATTTTCCTTTTAAAACAGTTTGGAATAA
The DNA here is from genome assembly GCA_027422405.1 of Ptychobarbus kaznakovi. Classification (NCBI taxonomy): domain Eukaryota; kingdom Metazoa; phylum Chordata; class Actinopteri; order Cypriniformes; family Cyprinidae; genus Ptychobarbus; species Ptychobarbus kaznakovi. The sequence goes on from CM049794.1 coordinate 5,423,354, forward strand.
GTGTCTTTAGGTATCATTTTCTTTCAGAATCAGTGCATAAGATAGTCTGCAGATTCTGAATGGCCGTACTGATGCAGTCACTGTTCATCGTGCACCTTAGGTCACGTTTTTCATCCATCAGTCTCCAAAAGGAAGTATGTGTTTTATGCAAATAACATAGTATAAAAGAGAACAAATCATTTGCATTTTCAATGCTATGAAAATACATAGTGTCTTTTATTCTGGAAAATAATTCTGTGCTCTGAAAAACCCACAGGGGCTGCATTTACACAACCCCGCTCTTCAATGCGGTGACCTCTCTCACTATTGTCTGTGAGAACAAACAAAAGACCTGAAGTCCCCTGCACACACTACCCATAAATCACTGAAACACTGAACTCAGACTGAGACCCAGACAGAGCCAAAGAAGCACGGATACAAGACTGCCATCTATTGTTAGAGAAGAGAACATTGGCTTAAACTGGGTATGAAGGTTACTTTTCAGTTGCGAAGATAGAAAATGTGCATGAGTTGGCTCTTCTACAGTATTTCAGCCTTTATTCTCCAGCTCCACTGAAGCCACAGAAATTTCTGTGACTTTTGTTAGAGCAAAGCACAGCCAAATGTCACAGAAGAACCGGTTACTTTAATTGAATAGAGCAGAGGTTTGTGAAAGTACGAGAGTGTTGCGTTTAATGCTGTAACACCTAAACACACACTTACAAACACTAGACTGACTGTGTGCAGGGCTGTGTAAGGTTTTTGCTATTTATTTTTTGCCTTTTACCACTTACATGTAAGGGGAAAATATAGAGTGGTAGCACAGTAGCACAATATTTCAGAGCATGTGCCTGCAAACACTGCACATGTACTTCAATCATTTACACTTCAATGTAATTTACTTCAAAAATAGAAGATTTATAGCAATAGCAATTAATAGCAGTAGTCCTAACATACTAATGTTTTGGTCATATCCCAAAATAAAATGTAAAAAATAATAATACAAATAAAAAATAGGGGGAAATGTAGACCATTCAGATTTGTGCAATGTAATATTATTTTTATGACATGTATGCATATTTCTCCCCAAAATCCTCATCACGGTAATTAATAATTTTATGTAAAACTTTGCTTAATATTAATACAAATAATAAATAAAATAATAATGAAAGTACTGGTGTATTCATATAAAATATCATATACAGTTGAAGTCAAAAGTTTACATACACCTTTCAGAATCTGCAAAATGTTGATTATTTTACCAAAATAAGAGGGATCATACAAAATGCATGCTATTGTTTATTTAGTACTGACCTGAATAAGATATTTCACATAAAAGATGTTTACATGTAGTCCACAAGAGAAAACAATAGTTGAATTTATAAAAATGACCGCATTCAAAATTTACATATGCTAAATTCTTAATACTGTGTTGTTACCTGAATGATCCACAGCTGTGTTTTTTTGTTTAGTGATAGTTGTTCATGAGTCCCTTGTTTGTCCTGAACAGTTAAACTGTCTGCTGTTCTTCAGAAAAATCCTTCAGCTCCCACAAATTCTTTAGTTTTCCAGCATTTTTATGTATTTGAACCCTTTCTAACAATGACTGTATGATTTTGAGATCCATCTTTTCACACCGAGGACAACTGAGGGACTCATGTGCAACTATTACAGAAGATTCAAACACTCACTGATGCTCCAGAAGGAAAAACCATGCATTGAACAGAATGAAGATGTGTATATTTTTCTTGTTTTGCTTAAATATCATATTTTTTCATTTAGTACTGCCCAACAGAAGATGGTTACATGTTTACCAGAAGACACATTAAGTTAAATTTACCCTGATCTTTAAATTCTAAAAGTTTTCACGCCCCGGCTCTTAATAATGCAATAATCCTTCTGGAGCATCAGTGAGCGTTTTAATCTTCTGTAATAGTTGCATATCAGTCTCTGATTTGTCCTCGGTGTGAAAAGATGGATCTCAAAATCATACAGTCATTGTTGGAAAGGGTTTAAATACACAAAAATGCTGGAAAACCAAAGAGTATGTGGGAGCTGAAGGATTTTTCCAAAGAACAGCAGGAAGTTTTACTGTGACTAAAAGGAAGCAACAAACTTGGATAAAAAAAAAAATGAAAAAACTTTTTTACATTACTTATTTACATTTATTAATTGATCACATTATAATGATGAAAACTTTGGGAAGAAATTATAATAATTGTATTTTTTCCCCTCTGATTTTTTATTTTGTGCTGAAATAAGAAACAAAAAATGTTTTGACAGGTTTCAGAAGTTGATGATCTGTTATATTCTACACCACACTAAAGCTTGAGCTCAGATAGAAAATATGCTACAACTTCCTTTGACATACTGTACATCAGTTTTCTTGTTAAAAAATGAAAGAGAGAGATAGAGAGAGGAAAAAATACCAAAATAAGGAAGCCAAATAGAGTAAGATACATTGTTGCTCAAATCTGGAAGGGTTGTGCCACGCTGGCAAGCTGAACAAAGATTATTGTTTTTATGTAAATATTTCCCATTTGTAAGAGAGCTCTAATTCAAGTTGTTCAGAGCATGACATAATAAAACAAAACAAACCATGAATTATTTGTGACTGTGCGCCTGTGTGGGCGAAAAAAAAATGATGTAACAAACAATGGAGCTCCTGAAAGCTTTTATTTGGGAGGGATGAATCCCTGTCAGCTGTGACAGTATGGAGGAGTGAATCTGTCATTCACCTCAATGACAGCGGATTTCATCCGTGACGGCGTCGCGGCTCCAGCTTCCTTCAGGTCTGCTGCGCTAAACAAGTAAACAGAGCGCATGGCCGGGCCATAGGAAGTGATCTAGAAAACCAGGTTACGTGTGTTCCTGTTGCGTTCCACAGAAGAAAGTAAGTCAAGCAAGTTTAGCAGAGAAAATGATGGAGTATCTCTTTAAGCCAATAAAAATTCTGGGTGGAACCGCAAGATTCTGTGCACGAGCTCGTTGTAAGAAACAGATCCAAGACGTCTTTGATAGGGGCCTGAATCACTGGCCCCCCCACTGGCCGTACAGGAAGTGGCATGATAAAAATAATGAGTCTGGAAGCTGCTAGCAGGGATAATTACGCGGCAAAGAAAGGGAGATGACAATGCAGCTCGCCGCATTAAAGCCGCGATAAGAGGGCGGCCTAATCCACAGGACTATGGAGGGATTAAGGTTGTGAGCTCCTCGTCTGGTCTCGAGATGAGAAGGTTAACCGGCCTGTCCTTTCCACAGTTCTCTCTCCTCTCTGTCTCAATGTTCTCCAGCTCTGTAATTCCATTAGAAGGAGGGCAACCTCTTTATCCCGCGGGAGCAATGGAGATGGGGAATGCCGCTTGGCTCCCGTAGAGTATCAACGGACGTCGCTTTTGTGGAGTAATGTGATGAAAGAGGTGATAAAACACATTTGAACGGCTGATCGATTTCTCCCAGCGCACCCTGGCTAATGCATGTCAGCGATGGCAGTCCATGTTTACAAATGAGATATTCATTCCATTAATTACATATTCAAGAAGACAGAAAACGGGATTCAAGTACACATGATTTAGATGCTTTGAATCTTCAACTTTAGACCATGAAGGTGTTTCAACACCTGACACAGAAGATGATGTACACTGAAGAAACTGGTTACCGACTGCATTGCAGTTGTTCATTGTCAACAAATAAATCTCCAAGCAACCCAACTGCAGTGGATAAATGATGCTATGCTACCCCAGCGTTAGTTTGGTCTCTGCAGACATTTTCGAAACCGTTTTTATCATCTTCTATCTACTTATATTTACATTTTCTAATAAAACATTTACTTAAAAATTAATGTTTATCATTAACTAAGTACATTTCATATGTAAACAACTTAATATTCTACAAATCACCAGATGGTAATGAAATACATTTTAGAATGGTTTAGGAAAGAATTTAAATGTATATAAAGCAATGACATTAATTTTAAAATGTGATTTATTCCTGTGATGCAAAGCTGAATCTTCAGCATCATTACTCCAGCCTTCAGTATTGCGTGATCCTTCTGAAATCATTCTTATATGCTGATTTTATTTTGTATTATCTTGTTCTTCTTATTATGTTGAAAACTGCTTAATATTTTTGTTGAAACCACGATACAGTTTTTCAGGATTCTTTGATGATGTTCAAAAGAACAGCATTTATTTGAAATATAAATGTCTTTACTGTCACTTTTGATCAATTTAATGACTCCTCGCTGAATCAAAGTATTCATTTCTTTCTAATAATAATAAATCTTACTGACCCGGATAATGTATTCAGATATGTTGTGCATGTTATCTATTAAAACTGTTTACAGTTGTCCTACATTACTCATCCATTTTTTTCCAAATCACTTCTGAAATCTGAGACATATTTGAGCACATCTTGTTTCAATGTTTAGACATCGACAAGCAAACTCAACAACCTTTCCCTTCCACTTGAAACACATTCAAAATTGAAATCTATCACACATGGACACAATCCCTTGCCTCCTATGACTGAAACAGCTCTTCATATGAAATCCTCGGTGCAATGTTTTCCATTAGCTAATTTAATAAGCTCCCTTTAGAGTGAAAAGTACTCTCAATGAAACACGCTTCCTGGCACTGCTAAAAAGTGGTTTAATAGTCAGTGATATTTTTGGAAATATTAAGCATTCATAATCAGGCATTTCACTCTCTTAATGTTTCCGTAATCAGGGAATTTCAAGGTATATTTTGAAAAACAGGAATTTTTGATAATTAAAAAAAAAAAAACATTAGCACTGGTTCCAAAAATCGCCATCAGGTACACAATTACACAGAAAAAAGTTATATTAGTTCACCTAAAAAATGCAATGTACTCACCCTTAGGCCATCCAAGATGTAGATGAGTTTGTTTCTTCATTAGAATGCATGTGGAGAAATGTGGAGATGTGTCTTGTGAAGTGAAAAATCTGCATGTTTGTAAGAAACAAATCCATCAACAAGATCTTTTTCAATTTAAACCATGGCTTTTTCCTAAAATACAAGGCGTGCATCAATAATATCTTTCTCCACTGAAACAGTCAGTTTGATTCAGAAATTTGAACAAATCATGATGATGGATTTGTTTCTTGCAAACACGCAGCTTTTCACTTTACAAAATGTTAACTGATGGACTGGAGTCGTGTTGATTACTTGTGGATTATTGTTTTGCTTTTATCAGTTGTTTGGACTCACCCATTTTGACGGCACCCATTCACTGCAGTGGATCCATTAGTGAGCGATAAGGTATCCGTTTTGAAAAAGAAACAAACTTATTTACATCTTGGATGGCCTGAGGGTGAGTACATTTTTTAGCAAATTGTCCTTTTTGGGTGAACTATTTCTCTAAGCTCCAATAACGAAAAAGCACCATAAAAGTACTATACATTTATTTTATGATTTTAATTTTTTGGTATTTTTTCTTTTTTTGTGTGTGTGTGTGTGTGTGTGGGGGGGGGGGTAGTTGAACAGTGAAAGTCATACAGGTTTGTAAAGATATGGGATGAGTAAACGATGTTGACAAGAGTCTGCAATATTCCTTTAGGGTCTCAAACGTATAAGATTGAGGTACTTTCATCATGGGCAGCTTTATGGTTTGGATGACAGCCTTTTAATTTGTACCGCCTGTAATCATAACTGGCTTGAGTTTATCGTAAAGTAATGACCTACACGATGGCCTTGATAGATAATGTGAATCATTCATTCTCTGTTTCCCTCCTCTACTACAGATTAACGCCGAGAACAGGCTCAGAGGAGATGAGTGTGATGAACAGATGAGATGAGAAAGACAGAATTTGATGGGGTTCTCAGTCCACTGAGAGTAGGTGTGACTAGGCATACGCGCAGCCCGGACTCAGGCAGTGGGCCTGACACACACACACACACATAAATGACAGAGGTACTTCACATGAGAGCCTACTGCTGTTGAAGTACCAGGTGAAGCATGTGTAACTGAGCTGTGCGCCAGCACAGAGAAACAGAATAAAAAATAAGGGATCAAGAGAAAGGATGGAGGATATGAAATATCATGGACTGAACAAATCAGCAGATGAGAATATGTGTTAACTACAGTAACGGAAAATCCTTTTTTCTTAACATTAGACTGCCTTCTTATCTGGGAATTTTCCAAGTTCTTTTTCCTTTTAGACGGCTTGTATAACTGCCTGGAAAATCCAGCTTAAGATATAATATACGTATAAATAAAAGTATTTATTTAAAGACAATTTTATATAAAGTGTTTCACATTGCAGATTCAAACTATTATGTAATCATTTTTGCAAATATGCATCTAATTGATCTATTAAGTGACAGTAAAGACATTTACATTCAGAACATACAGAAGAATTCTGTTTCGAATAAATGCCGTTATTTTGAACTTTCTCTTTCACAAAGAATTCTGAAATACATCATGGTTTTCACAGATATATTAAGCTGCAGAGTTTTTTCAGCATTGATAATAATAATAAATGTTTCTTGAGCACAAAATCTGCATATTAGCATGATTTCTGATTAATCATGTGAAACAGAAAGACTTGAGTTACGACTGCTGAATATTCAGCTTTACATTACAGGAATAATTGACATTTTCATAAATATTAAAACAGAAAAATAGTTTTCCCATATGTACTATTGTAATATTCAATATTACAGCTTTGCCATCACAAAAATAAATACAATGTAAAAATAAATGTTTATTATTAATTTGTAGTATTTCACAATATCACTTTTACTGCATTTTTCATCAAATAAATGTGGCACATAGCGGTGGCACGCCTCATTTAAAAAAGTACAGGCATTTACTTAAAATTAACTGAATTATTGCATAAATTACAGAAAAAGTCATATACATGATATCTGCGTTTTACAAACATGTCACATTTCCTGCATTTGTTAGCAAAGCATGTGTCTTTGTGTGCATGTTCCTGAAATCAATTTTCCAAATGATGAGAAGTACTTAACCAATCAAATAGCAGCTGTCTGGAAACGATCTGCCCTTACACATCTCCTCACTGACCTGCTCACAGCAACAAGCGACCTGTCAGAACATTGCTATTCATTATGCTCCATTTAATCCGAATATTTGGCCCTGAACTAACAGTCCACAGTCCTTTGATTGTGAGCACACTGTCATTAAGAAATGCGCAGGAAATGGAAATCGCTGACCCATACATATCGAATCAATGGGTCAAATGTTGTGAAATGTCTCTTGTGAAATGTCGTGACAATGAAGACTGGAGTAATGATGCTGAAAATTCAGCTTTGCATCATAGGAATAACATTATATTTTAATATACATTTAAAACAGAAAACAATTATTTTGAATTGTAACATTGCAAATGCCATACTGCTTTAGACTTTGGCCTTAGATTAATTTAGAAGGCAACAAGACTTTTCTGTCTACCTTCTGGAATAGCATTTATGAAGCTGTCTATGTATGCAGCTCCTAGGTTTCGGAAAACTTATGAGTATCTTCCAAAAGCTCTGATTATCAACCCTAGGGAAGATATTTATTGACTAGAGTCTTCAAAGATATCAAACGAGGGCTGCCACGGGTTCAACATTTCCGTGCATTCATTACTCAAGCGATCTTTTGAAGGCCTTCGAAGTAAACTACATCTGTGGAACAGCATGTTGATGCTGGTTGTCTAGATATCTAGCCTCAAGGCCTTTAGAAAAACCCTACAGGCGATTTTCTGTCTCTGCACAGCAAGAAGGCTCTGACAGATGTTTTCATTCATGTGAAGAGTTACCAGGAGGTGCCGGGTCATTTTCCAGCAACTCTGAGTGTTTGAAATGAGCTTTACCAGTGTATAGATACACACCTCAAGCGGTTATAATACCAGTGAGAGGAACGCTGGATTTCTAGTTGTCCTGCAGTGAGTTTCCAGACATATCCAGCCTCACTTGTACTCTTGGGTCTGTGTTGATCAGAACAAACCAAGCTGTGCTAATATCTCTCCCTGAATTTAACAAGTGTGCGTTTATTCACCGTCGATCTACCAAAAACAAATTTGTCATTGACAAAAGATAATAACAGTAATAAAAAAAATCAAATAACGTCTAAGAACAAGCTTCCAATATGTCTAATTACTAAAGCTTTGATGTTTCTTTAGAGCTTTGACAGCTTTATTAATACTGTCTGTGTTTCCTCACTCTTCTTGGCAAAACCATATTTTTTCCTCTGTGAAACATATGCTTCAGAAATTCTTCTTCTCTACGGATAGATAGATAGATAGATAGATATCCTCCCCGTTTTGAGGTGGGATGGAAGTGTCCATTAGGTAATATCCATGGACTGGACATTTGGCCACCACATGACAAAAGGCTTAGATATTTGATGTGGTCTGGCTGTGATTGTCACATTGTTTATGCGGTGGGGTTTGTACCTGACCAACCCAGCTAAGATGGCTGTGTGGGTTGGTATTGAGCTGTAGCCCATCTGTCAGAGCATTTTGTGAAGTACTTGTAAGGGCTTCGGCAGAGGTTTGGTAATGGTCTAGCTGGCATCCCTCCCACTCTTTTCATTAAGGATAAGATGTTTGTTTTGTCCAGTTTGATTACAAACTGAGTTTCCAAATCCAGCTGCTTGTTTTGCTCGTGAAATACGGCCTGACAAAATGAATACATGTTGCGTGATGGAAATTCTATATTTTTTTCCCAGTTATCAAGGATAATTTTAATGCATTTGATTCAGAGAAATGCAAACTGATAACAAGAATTGTTGGAAAAGCAGTGCTGGTTTCTGAGATTTCACTACATCAAACGCAATCTGACCACCACTCTAAATCAAAAATATCGAATGCAGGATAAAACTAACTACACAGGAGCAAAAAAAAAATAAAAAAAAAAAAAGCACAAAAGAAACTATCCAAGAGACCCACCAGGTCGCATTTGCTTCCTGTCATCCAAGGTCTTCCATTAAGCCTTCACGGTTCCACTTGAAATCAGTGAAGTAAGGTGGGTGTGGATGGCACAGGAAGCGAGGCCCAGTTTAAACGGGACACAGTCGAGAAGAATGGGCTCTGTCAGCCCACAGCATGCTTTAATTAGGGCCTATTGTCGGCCGTGTTCCCCCCGTTGAGGAGACTCTGGAACAAAATAAGCAGAAAATGAGTTCAGGCAGTTGAAAGGGGCTGAGTAAAAGAAGAGCTGAATGTGTGGTGCTCAAACGCATCTCTTCTACATGCAAGGGCTAAGAACACATTTCAGGCAGAATCAAGCACCTACCAGAGATTTCATGGGTTGTTTCCGTCAGGTCGAAACGTGCACAGCGTATAAGCATTTAACATGCTGCCAGAGTTTACAAGTGCATCAAAGATGTTCTGTAGAGCTCTTCAATGCTGGCTGCAGCTAGAAACAAGTGTATCCATTGGGACAAGATTACAGTGAAACCTCAGCTTCCATATTCAGTCTTCTCTCAGAAGAAAAGACAATATTGATTCCTCACAAGCTATGATTATAAATATACCAAATCAGGCATGAAGCATGAAAAAATAACCCTCAAAGTGTTGAACTAGGATAAGGAATAAGATCTGGAGGGAGTATTGATCATTTCCCTGTGACGAAGAAAGATAAATACATTGTATAATTAAAGATTACTGAGATATTTCTCAGTATTGCATGCTGCCAATCATAGCGCCGCTTCCGAATTCCAAGCGAACACGGCGTCGTGGCATTTTGTCGCTGAGGTAAACACGAGAAGTGTATGGAAAGGTAGTAAAGAAGCGGGGTGGGGTGCAAGTATTCATTAAATCCACTTCCTGAGATGTCTGAGGAGAAGTGCGGCAGCCTGTGGTCGTTGAGAAGCGCTCTTGTGCCGACTAGCAAATGCCTGTACGACAGCACGCGCTGTAATTGGGTATGACACGGGATCAATGCGGAAAGATGTCATTTTCTAACCTGATGCCTTCAAGTTCGTCTCCGCCGTTACTCAGGTGCCAGTTGCTGTGGAAACCCAGTTCTTCTTCTCTTTTTTTATATATTTATTAAGATGCAGCAGAGAGCACTGGAGCTTTCTCCCTCACAGCACAGCAGCTGTGGATTTCCTATTAAAAGATACACGACGTGCAGTCATGCTAATTGAAACCTGCCTGTCAAACATCCTATTACACCGGGTGCCATAGGATGTCAACGTGGGACTGAATTCCTTGCTTTTATGAAGTTCAGACTTAAAGTTTCTAAGTTTAGTTCTTTAAGGGGAAACTATCAACACGCTGTACAAACCCTATCCGCCTTATTTTTTTTATAATCTTGCATTAAATATAGCAACTTAAGATGAATTGATCCTCCACGCATTCGTAATGGCAAATTTATATAGCCTATGGCCATGTCGAACAGTCACGTTTTGATATTTTATCGACATTTCGCCAAGATTTCTTCTAACGTCAAGCAGGTTTGATGACGCATGGGATACTGAAAGTAGCTTGGCTTGAATGTAGCCTAAGTGTGAAAACCTCTCTACTGTAGTCATAAGTCTGCATAAATAGCAAAATCAGCATGAGATCCATAGTTTGCTGCTAAGTTTAAACAGGCTCTGTGCCCCCTACATATTTCCTATAAAGATGTAAACCAGAATAAAACCTGCACTAAAACTCTCACTTCTAATTTCAGAGTTCTGATGTGATGTTGTGGTGAGAACCTTTTTTTTCTGTCTTATAAGAATCAACAAAGAAGGTAGGTTTTGTCCTATCGGGTTCATCTTTCAGATGTTGCCGTGTAAATACTGCTCTAGAGTAATACTTTATATGTGATTGTTTAGATGGTGTTTTAGATGGTGTGGGTGGTTTTAGAGCTAATTTCTGTGGCACTCCATTCTGCGTGGAAGCAACTATGTTGTGTTTAGCATCGAGAAGATCCTGTTATGGAAAGCTTACTTTTCACAATCCAACAAATTCCAGATAGAATAAAAACTCCCTTAATTTTTTGTTACTCAAATATTCAGTTTCCCTCAGAAATGTCATATTACAGGCATAAAACTGGTTGTGAATGCTATTGTGGATGACTGAGTATCCTGATCATGTCCCTGGTCATGATGATGATGATAATTAAATGACTTCCAGTTTTGAACCCACAACCTTTCAGCTGCCAATGCACTAGGCCCTTCTAAATTATTACAAGCCACCACCACAATATATGACCATTGACTCACCTCAGCTCTTACCCAAGAGTCCACAGCACATGGTTGACAATCCTCTGCACCCGAGCTCTGGAGAACCTTCAATGGTCACAGCAGTTAATAATCAATTCTGCTGCCATTAAAAGACCATGTGGAAGTTTAACAGAGCAAATAAAGCCACTGTAGCTTGGTGATGAAGGCAATAAGAGGGGCATTAGGAGCAAAAGCCCACTTAATCTGACAGGACCACTCTGATATCATTGGAACAGGCAGGCACTGAAACTACCAACCTGTGACTTATTGCTCTGGGAACTAAAATGAGGCTCTTAGAGATGTAATCCAAACATATGAGTATCTGAAATGCTAAGTTAATTTAGAACGAGAGCTGCAGTTGTCAGTAATGTTTTATGGGGCGTTAGTCAATGTGCTGACAACAGTTAATGCCTTTATGGTGAAATAACAACAACTGATCTTGATATACAGTACAACAGCAAAACACCATCTAAATAATCAGTTCCACGTATCAAGTATTACTCTAGAGCAGTATTTACACGCAACGTCTGAAAAGTGAACCATGGGCTCTTTTGTTATAGACTGGACAAAACCCTACCTTGCTTGTTGATTGAAAGAAAAAAAGGTTCTCACAACAACATCACACCAGAACTCCTCTTGAAATTATAAGTGTGAGTTTTAGCTCAGGTTTTATTCTGGATTACATATTTACAGAAAATGTTGAGGTGACACAGAGACTTAGTTTAAACTTAACAGCGATCTATGGATCCCGTGCTGATTTTGCTCATTATGCAAGCGTGTGACTACAGTAGGGAGGTTTTCACACTTACATTTGTCAATAAACTCCTGAATAAATATAACAATGCTTGTTACTTATTTGAGAAGTCGGGTATTACGATGCAACTTCAAAAATGATGCTGTACTTTAAAAAACATGAAATATGTTACTTCTAACTTTTTACCCCTAAAACTGCAGGCAGTTATAGAAAACATAAGAAATGTAGGTAATTGAGGTCATGAAATAAAGAAAACAATAAAACCATTGCATTATCATTGCAAATACAGTGAGTTCAGAAGTCTGCAATCACAATTGTAGATGTTTTCATTGGAAGTGTTTTCATTTGTGTTTACTTGCATAATATATATATATCAAAATATTTTATGAATGAATGAATGAATGCATTTATATTGCGCTTTATTGTGTATTGCTGTACACCCAAAGCGCTTTACAATTATGTGTGGGGGTCTCTCCTCAACCACCACCAGTGTGCAGCATCCACTTGGATGATGCGACGACTGCCACAGGACAACGGCGCCAGTGCGCTCACCACACACCAGCTACTGGTGGAGAGGAGAGAGAGTCATAGAGCCAATCAAGTGGATGGGGATTATTAGGAGGCCATGCCAGTGGAGGGAATTTGGCCAGGACACCGGGGTTACACCCCTACTCTTTACGAGAAGTGCCATGGGATTTTTAATGACCACAGCGAGTCAGGACCTCGGTTTAACATCTCATCCGAAAGACGGTGCTTTTTGTCAGTATAGTGTCCCCCGTCACTATACTGGGGCGTTAGGACCCACACAGACCACAGGGTGAGCACCCCCAGCTGGTCTCACTAACACCTCTTCCAGCAGCAACCTAGTTTTCCCAGGAGGTCTCCCATCCAGGTACTGACCAGGCTCAACCCTGCTTAGCTTCAGTGGGCAACCAGTCTTAGGCTGCAGGGGGATATGGATATGGCTGTGCCAAAAATTGTATCTAAAAAAAGTTGGCATGGGGGCAACAAAGGGCTGAAAAAGCAAGACATTTTGAAAAGATTCAGCTGGGAGAACATCTAGCATCTAATTAAGTTAATTGAGATCAGGTCTCTAACATGATTAGCTATAAAAGGGATGTCTTAGAGAGGCAGAATCTCTCAGAAGTAAAGATGGGCAGAAGCTCTCCAATCTGTGAAAGAGTGCGTAAAAAGATTGTGGAATACTTTAAAAACAACGTTCCTCAATGTCAAATTTCAAAGGCTTTGCAAATGTCATCATCTACAGTGCATAACATCATCAAAAGATTCAGAGAAACTGGAGAAATCTCTGTGCGTAAGGGACAAGGCCGAAGACCTGTGTTGGATGCTTGTGGTCCTCGGGTCCTCGGACGACATTGCATCACTCATCGCCATGATTCTGTCATTGACATTAGAGGGTGACACGGGAGTGGATTTTCAAACCCCTCCCATCCCACTCCCACAAAAAAAAAATCCCGTCCAATCCCACTCGCAAAAAAAAACTGGGGGAAAGTCCCGTTCCTTTCCAATCCCAGAAGAATGACTCCCTTTCCCTCCCACTCCCGTGTTGTTGTTTTTTTTTTCCGGAATCTGTGCTACAGTAAGAATACAGTACAGATCACAGGGTGCCCACCTAAAGCCTGGAATACACTATGCGATTTTTGCCCTGATTTCCCCCGATTTTACAGTCTGAACAAGTTGACGCTAGTTGAAGAAAGTCAGAGCCAGTCTGCAAATTACAGCTGACAGATTCCACAGAAAATCTCGTAATGTGTTATGGTCACAGACTCCTATTTTTTAGCTTCAGACTTTGATTATATCCAGTCGGAGGATATCAAACATGTTTGATATTTTCAGCCGATTTTAGAACACATACGTTTTCATTTGTCATGTGTCTCCTAGCAACAAGGTGCACGTTTCTGCGTGAGTTCGTTGTGATTGGAACAACTTTAAAGTCTGGTAGTGTATGGTCTTCAGACACAGTGTATGATGCCCAGTTTTCCTTTGTCACCATTTATAAAGTCGGTAAGTGTATGATGCCTAGTGTTTTAAAAATCTGTTCAGATTTTAAAAGTTGTGTAGTGTATTCCAGCCTTTAGTTGAATAAAAATCCAAAATGTCATTTTTTGTTATTATATTGAACTGAAAGCCAGCTTAAACAATGCACAGTGTGCATTGCACACACATACAATTTAATTTAAATCATCCATGCTAGCACGTTTTCTATTAGAATTTTTTTGTTTTTTTGAAAGTAGACATTTCACTCTCTATAGATATATTTTTCATAGACAGAGTTTTGAAGTTTCTTGCTCAAGTTCACCTAGACGGCAGAAAGCACATCCTATTTGCTTTAATTACTTTACTGAAGCGCAACGTTTTGTTGTTATTCTGAGTGCACACAAATAAACAAAGTCTTTAAAGATTCGAAAGATGTATTATGCTACTTGTATCAGTATGACCAAAATTTACGGAGTATTTTAAGATCAAGTGAGCACACCGGCGTCTATTCTGCAGCGAGTGCTACTGTTCAGGTCCACACTCCACACATAGGCTACACTTCAATGGTGCACATTTCTCTAGGTTAATATTAGATTAAGCAGCCATGTAAAGTTGCTACTACATACATCATTCAGATGAAAATCCATATAGGAGGTCGATGAATGATAGGTGAGTGTTTGGATGTCCTGCCCGAGTACTGTATTACCACATAGACCAGCCGCGATCTGTCTATTGCGAACTGCGTCATTCACTTAACCAGCCACACCAAAGCAAAAAGAAGGAAATAATAAAGAGACAGGGCAACTAGAATAGAGTTCAAAATTTAAATATACAGTTTATAGTTTATTTATATAAAAGGTATATTTGTGTATAAAGTTGGGTGTAATAGTGTTATTACTATTCCCGGTCCGGCCCACTCCCGCAGACATTTTTTCCTGTCCTGTCCCAATCACGTGATTCGTAGTGATTTTGTTTCCCATCCCGCGGGATTCTCGAAAAAATGTCAGCCTCTAATTGACATTACTAAATGGGCCCACGAATACTTCCGGAATGTCGGTAAACACAATTCGCCATTCCATCTGCAGATGCCAACTAAAGCTCCATCATGCAAAAAGAAAGCCATATGTGAACATGTTCCAGAAGCGCCGTCTTGTCCTCCGGGCTAAAGATGAGGGAGACCTTCCAGCGTGTCATCGGCGTTCAGTTAAAAAAACAGCATCTCTGATGGTATGGGGGTTCATAAGTGCATACGGTTTGGACAGCTTGCATGTTTTGGAAGGCACTATGAATGCTGAAAGGTACTGTATGTAAAGGTTTTAGAGCAACATATGCTCCCCTCCAGACGACGTCTATTTAAGGCCTTGTCTATTTGAGCAGGACAATGCAAAACCACATACTGCAGCTATTACAACAGCATGGCATCATAGCAGAAGAGTCCGGGTGCTCGGGTGCTGAATTGGCCTGCTTGCAGTCCAGATCTTTCACCTATAGAGAACATTTGGCGCATCATTAGACGAAAAATACATCAAGACCACAAAATCTTCAGCAGCTGGAAACCTATATCTGGCAAGAAATGGACCAAATTTCAACATCAAAATTCCAGAAACTCATAACCTCTTTGCCCAGACGTCTTCAATCTGTTTTGAAAAGAAGAGGAGATGCTACAACCATGGTAAACATGCCCCCGTCACAACTATTTTGAGACCTGTACCAGGCATCAAATTTGAAATGAGCTCATTTTGTGCATAACATTTTAAAATTTCTCAGTTTCTCAGTGATTTGAAATTATTTGAGTTTTCATTTTAATCAAATTTTAAAAACGTCCCAACATTTCCAGAATTCGGGTTGTATATATTTTTCTGGTGCTGTGTGTGGAGTTATCTTTTTTGATTGTAATTATGTTCTAGTTCATTTTTAAGCTCTCTTCTCTCTCTTCACACGCGCACGCACACACACATATTTAACATTTTATAAAATGTATACAAAAATAATGTTTGTAAAAATAAAAATGTATAAAAAAAATTAAGCAAGCTAATATATACATATATGTATATATTAGCTTGCTTTATTTTTTTATATACATTTTATGATAATTTTAATTTCAGTGCACACAGACACCTACCTTCATAATTAATTTGTCATATTTCTTTACTTTTTAAGCATTTCAAATCCTAAACATTTCTTAATATTTTCAGGTTTAAATTAGATTTCGAAATGCTCTTTCAATATGGTCTCAGACTTCTTGATCATGCTGTCATTTCTATGAGGAAATCCAGCATCAAAAGTCCAAACGTCTCTTGCTAGTTTTAAAAGAGTCGTGGTAAAAGTTGCCCTTCAGTTGGGTTGAAAATCGAAAAGCCTGGCAGCTGTAACCGGTTCCCAGTGTGAGATGCGTCCCCTCTCTTCCAGTCCCAGCAGTGCTTCTGTGGGGACATTATAGCATCCAATGCCACAAGATCTCTTACTCTCGAAGAAAGGAAACAAGTGAAAAGCAATAAAAAGGGACGGAAGAGAGCGGGGGTTGTTCCTCTCTAATTACTCTCATCTTTGCACAGTGAGGGGATCTAATAAAAGAGGAAGAGTGTCATGGTATTTGAAGATAAATGTCAGCTGTGAGCGCGTGTGTGCACGTGAGAGACAGATGGCTTGTGTATGGTAATGTAATGTCAGGTAGGTGTGTTTATATATTTCTCTAAATCAGTGTTATGCTGCGGCTCCAGTGCAGGGAGCCCATGTGTGTCGTGCAGGTTGGGCCCTAGAGGAGGGAGAGCGGCTCGGTGACGGCGCACACAACATGATGGTAATAACAGCGCACTCCACAGCCTCAGCCAGACTCTGTTTGCCCAACGGGGCCGGCCGTTAGCACAATCCAAATGTCAGGGGCACATGCTCGGGAAGGACGGAGATTGAGCTGGCAGGCAGAGAGAGTGGAACAGCAGAGATCAGATGGAGACTGAGGGGATATCAGGATAGAAATGGTATTCTTTCCGCTAGGATTGACAAAGGTAGCATGTTCACTTCGGTTGTTGATTAAACATGCTCAGTGCTCTTGTGTTTTTTTAATGCAGATTCAGTTTTGTGTGATTTCACTTCAGGATAATTTAATTTGGAAGGGCAGCAGCAGAGGTACTCAAAGGCCATTTTCAAAGTGCTATTTATCTCACAAAGAGTATTTAATGCAGAGAGATGGCTATAAATATACTTTCCTAGGACGGATAATAATGGCTTGAAAGTTGAATGAATAATAACATTAAAAAGAACACATTTTCCTTTCAAAATAATTACTATTATTATTGATGCTCAAAAAGAACACAATATCTACTACAAAGAAAAAGTTAAAAAGAAAAAAAACTAAAATAATTACCATTATTATTGACTCAAAAAGAACACAATATCACCTAAAAACAAAAATGTCATTACATGCAGTTGTAGCTTAAATAGATGTATTATCATGATAAATTATGTACAGAAGGAATACTTACATGCAAAAATAAAATAAATAATTAAAATAAATGCGGATATAAAATCATTTTTATTATCATTCATGTGCACAAAAATACAATATTTTCTACCAGCAAAGATAAAATGTTAAAAAATTATCAATGGTGTTAAAAAAATAATACATTATCCACTATAAGCAAAAATCTCATTATCAGTGAAGCTCAAAAAGAATACAAAAAAAATAAAAAATTATTAGTGATGCTCAATAAAAGTACAATATCCCCTACTAGCAAAAATAAAATAAAAATGATCATTTTCATTGATGTGCAAAAAAGATATTAACCATTTGAATAAAGTTTAAAAGACAAATCAATTTCAAAACATTTAAATATATAACAAAAAATAAATATAAATTAAATAATTTTATTATTATAACAACTTATTATTTCTAATTCATTGATTTCTTCTTTGAAGCCTTCAGTTATTTTATTTGTAATTATTTATATATTGCAAAGAAATTTGCTTTAATTTAATTTTGTCAATTTGAGAGAGAGAGAGAGAGAGAGAGAAAATAGAAAACAAAAATACAGTATCTCCCACAAATAAAATACCATTAATGACAAGTTTGTGTTTGTTTTTTTTAAAGGAGGATCTGCATGCATCAGAACAGATTATGCTAAAAAAAAAATTAGAGGCACATTCTATATTGAAAGGTCTAGTTACAACCAGTTCATGCAAACTTACATCAACATACACAAAGTACCATGTTTTCTGTTCATTAGTTTTTGTTTGTGCTGATCAGTGTATTTGAGAGTAGAAAGCCTGTGTTAGAGGTGCACAGAGGTAAGCGCAGCTGCTCTAATGAGAGCTGTGTATGGCTGAGCTGTCAGACCTCATTGCTGTATGATAGAGGACTTCTTATGTTAACCTTTGGCCTTTCCCTCGCTCCTGCTATCGCCTGCCATCTCTTCAGCGCAGGGCACTTCTCTGTGACCGCTGTCTGAAGAGCCTGTGGTAGAGGTTTTCACACATTCGAATGCTTTAGCACCCCCATCTTATTTCATGCGGTTTATTTTTCTAAAGCATTACAGCATGTCAAAGTGTTTCTGTTTATCTCAGTGTTAAAGATAAATGGGGGTGCATTGAACCAGCTGTGGGAAGCATCGATGGGCCAAAAATAAGGAAATAAGTAAAGCAAAAATAAGTTCCAACACCGTCCTCCAACGGTTAAGAAAAAAATGAGTTTGGATTTCAGGTTGACTTTTTAGACTATTGCACAGATTTAAACGTGAGTTGCCCCCAAACACTGCATCCTTGTTTGCCCTCCACACCAGCCAAGGCAACCCGCCTCGGCTCGGCTGTATTCTTAACAAGGTAATTCCCAAGTCAATCCTGCTAGCATGGATTGAGAACCTTATTAGTCTTGACAGAGAGGTGTGTGTATTCTGACATGGAGTGTGTGTGCGCATCTGAAGCGAGTGTGGAGATGCAGTGTGTGTCAGCAGGATAATTGAGGGTTGTGTGTGTGATGCCATCTCACCATAATTGCCTGAGCTCACACGGGAGAGCCGACCATGTCAAAAACAACAAATTGAGCTAGTGTGTCTGTGTGTGTATGACACCGAAACCGTGTCACCACTCACGGATCAATCACGTCTTCATCTCTTCTTGCCGCGAATAATTTCATCCTATTTAAAAAAAAGGTTACATACAGTCACACGAACGAACAAATGATTGAATGATGCATTTATGTAGCGCTTTATTGTGTATTGCTGTATCCCAAAGCGCTTTACAATCATGTGGGGGGGGGGGGGTCTCTCCTTAACCACCACCAGTGTCCAGCATCCAATTGGATGATGCAATGGCTGCCACAGGACAACGGCGCCAGTGCGCTCACCACACACCAGCTACAGGTGGAGAGAGAGATTCATAGAGCCAATCAAGTGTATGGGGATTATTGGGACCACTACATTTTGCCAACTTTGAATAAAATTTGATTTGACTAAAGGCATAGTTCATCCATAAAGGACTATTTAATTATTTGTATAATATAATATAATAGAGTAGTTTTAATATCATAGAACATTAAACAGCATTTAAAATATTATATAGTAATAATTATGATGAATAATTCAGTTAATATTATATTAATCATATAATAAATATTCATCATATTACAAACAACAACAACAATTATTATTATTATATTTTAATGACTAGGCTGCTGTCCCCAGTTCTTTCAAGGTTTTCCTATCTTTGTGCAACTGTCCCTATTTCCTTGATTAAAAATGTAACCGTAACAACAACAACAATAATAATAATAAACAACAACAACAACAGAAAATAATAATAATAATTATTATTATTATCAATGTTATGGTATGGTAAACACCAGTTGGTACAACATAAGGCAGCGCGATTAATCCTCCAGTGTCCGTATAGAACAAATATTAATAGAATGCATTTTGATCTTAAATGGCTAAAAGTGGAAGATATAATTGCTGCAATACTTTTATCAACATAGGTTTTAAATTGTAAAACTCCGATCAGTTTAATAAATTACAATCTAATGTTCAGTCACATTAATTTGTTACTAGACGAGCAAAAAAGGGTAGATTTCTACTCTCTTATGCTAAAACTAATTTTCTTAAACGTACAGTTGAGGGCAATGGAATCATGGAATCTCTTACCAGTGTCATTAATTAGGATATCACAAAAAACGTATTTTAAAAGGCAGATAAAGGCACACCTTGGAATTTTGTACTTAAAGGAGGTTGAGACATAGGAATGAATTGAATGAGCAATACGTTTTAAATATAGTAGGTGTTTTAGATTTTAAAAAAATTGGAAGTTGTGTTTATAGAGTTTATAGAGATAGGATTGTGGAGAATATTTAACTTTTTCTTTTTTCTTTGATGTATGTAACAATGTATGAATGTTAAGTGTTGTGGGGACCCAGGGAAGACTAGCCATGCTTGATGGCAGCTAATGGGGATCCAAATAAATTAACTTAAAATAAATACAATTATTATTAGTATTATTATCAGTGTTATGGTTCTTTTTTTACTTTTTAAAAGTTTTACAACTGTTGTTGTAGAGAAGAACTGCAAAAAGTGACTTTTAATTCTCCTTCTGTTTTCCATAATAATAACAAAAAAACAGTAAATGGGTTTGGAACAAAAAGGATGAATAAGAATTACAGAATGTTATTTTTTTGCTGAACTATGCCTTTAACTGGCAATGTCAGATAGGCGATATATAACAAACCAGAATTGAATTTACTAACAGACTGATTTAGTTTCAGACACTGTCAAAATGGATCTCAAGTATTTGAAAAAGGAAAATAAAAGGCAGGACCAACTTTGGGCAGTTATCCATTTATGCAGATATGCTTTTGCCAAAATACAATGCATAAATAAAATCCCGACAAACAAAAGTATCAGGATTTCCTGAGTGTACGCTTATAAAAATCAAGCCTTGCATGTCTATGATCCATTCTCAGCACTGTTACAGATAATGAAATACTCATAGTGGCCTGTAATATGCAGCTTGTTCAGTACACTGGAGTGCGACTCGGAGTCCCGGGATCAGATGTAATTGGATGAAGAGGCTAAAGATAAAGCGGTACATGAAACCCAACACACAGCTGAGCGGCTCTCTATCCGTGATTCACCAACAGATTCTGTTCAGAAGACAAAAAAGGGAGAGACAAAGAAATGTTACAGTCAAATGTACATTAATAATATTACAATTAATACTTAAATTACAATGCTTTGTTATACAATTCTGCACACACATTTAGAAAATAAAATTACAAATATATTCATTAATTGTAATTACTGAAGTCCTATATAAATTAAAAAAGTATTATTTTGATGCAGACATGACAGAAATATAATATACACCTGATTATTAAGGGGTTTGTGCAAAATTCACTTTTATATGTTGTATGAACTGAAATGTGTCTTGGCGTTTTATCACAGACCCGCCCTGAGTGAGCCGTGGACAGTCTGCCATTGTTTCACGGCCGGAGCAGGTGCAGACAAGAACGACTCCTAAGCGAATGAGGTGTTTTGTTGTTGGATGTAATAATGAACATAGCAGTCGTCATTTACTCCCGGCATCTGAGCCGCTGAAGACGCAGTGGATTACATTTGTTTATGAAGGGAATGCACCCCCTGATCTACCTAAATGTGTTTATGTTCGAACGAATCATTCGTGATCCACCTACAGAAGTGAGAATAAGGTTTTCCTAATAATGCGCTAGTTAGCAAGTTTAATGATGAGTACGGCTAAAGTTAGTCTCATGAGAACAGCTCGTCACCCCACGGAAGAGATGGGTGGGGCGAGCAGAGCTCATTAGAATTTAAAGGGACATGCACCGAAACGGCTCGCTGTGAACAGAGCTGTTGTTGATAAGGTAAAAAGGTACCACTGAGTAACCAAAGTATGTTATAGACTTTTCATTCAAACCCTAAAAAATCATCCCAACTTGTGGAAAATGGGCATCCGATGACCTCTTTAAGGTTTATCAAATTAATAAGTTTAATATTAGACTATTTATTTTTATTATCTTTTATTTTGTTATCACAATATGACAATTTTTCCTAAATGACACCGCACACATTCAGGAAATAACAGTAATTAAAAATAAATTAATCATTGTAATTACTGCCATCCTATAAACATTTTTTATTTATGTATGTATTTAGGCATGAGACGTATAACATTCATTCAAATTTATCCTTGAAAAATTTGAATAAAAACGTGTTTTTAATTTTACAATTATATATATATATATATATATACAGTTGAAGTCAAAAGTTTACATACGCTTGATTCTTAATTTAAAATAGATTAACTTTAATCCTGTTGCTCCATAACTTTAAACTCTGATTTAAATCTCAATTAAGGATTAACTTTAAACTTACAGGTGAGGAGGTTTAAATACAATAAAGTGCACTTACAGTTACAGTATGTGGCTGATTGAACAAAAAGACAGTGGGTGTGTCGTCAGGTCTCGGAGAGGCGTTTATTATAAATAAAAAGGAAAATTAAAGCGCACTGAGCACGCAGATTGTGAGGGTCGTGGCAGCTTGTAGTAAACTCGCGTCTGCTATCGAGTCCGGTATGTGAATCCATCACTTATCTCGGTGCATCTCGGCGTACGACAAAGAAAAGACGACAGGATCGCGCCCGTGCCTCTCATTTCTTCACGGCCGCTCCACACGCGTGCTGGACAGTGATCAAATGGACGGGGCTCCGCTGTCACGAGTGGAGGTAGTCATTCCATGCATCATGCTAGTTATTTTCTCATAAGCTGTACTCCATTAATTCATACAATAAATATATATTTCCAAGATTATAAAATCCGTATGCACTGGCTCAAAGTTTTGTTGCTTGCTTAATCAGCCGTATGATCAACGGTCTCTCTACGTAGCGTTTTATAAAGACGGAGACGTTTTCACAAGTTTATATTTCCTTTATCGACAAAAGCAACTTATGTCAGAGACAGAGGATAAGTTATATTAACATTGTTGCTGATTAATTACATGACGAATCCATCATGGGAGAAAATTAATTGTAGATGGAGGTTTTAAATCGCAGGTTAGAATTCTAATCCCTGCTTTGTTAATCTCAGATTAAAATTAAGTGGTGCAACACAACTCGATTTAAAATAAAACCCAGATCAACAAATCCTTGATTAGCTCTAAACTTTGCTTAATTTAATCCTAATTAATTGTCTTATTAATAATGCATCACTGTTTAAAGGTCTGCTTTTATTCATGTACAAATCACAATAAAAAAAGAAAACAAATAGGATGTTGCTTTCTGCCATTTGAGTTTCCTTTCTGTGAACAAGTAATTGAAAGCGTTTTCACAAATGGATCCAGAATGGGGGTGAAACTCATCAAATAGTAGATTGCTGGAGAGTGATTTTGAGCCTCTCTGTTGCGACGTGCTCCTAGCAGATCACAGACTTCTGGAGGGGATGTACTTCTTTATCTGTAAACAAAAATCAATATACTCAAGCATTTATTCCTGTGAGTGTAATGCACTGTTAGATGTGTACTAAATAATATTTAGTATATTCATATCTAGGTGGAATAAAATAGTAATTTGTACTAGTGTCTGTTCAAAATAAATGAAAAGAAACCGAGCATTGTAGATTTGTTTTTTCTGTTGTACTGAAATGGCGTAATTGAACCGTGCCTTGTCTCAACGGTTCCAGGCTGGTGGTGGTGGGTGGTGTAATGGTGTGGGGGATATTTTCTTGGCAAACTTTGGTCCCCTTAGTACCAGTTGAGCATCGTTTAAACGTCACAGCCTACCTGAATATTGTTGCTGACCATGTCCATCCCTTTATGACTACAGTGTACCCATCTTCTGATGACTACTTCCAGCAGGATAATGCACCATGTCACAAAGCTCAAATCATCTCAGACTGGTTTCTGAACATGAAATGAGTTCACTTTACTCAAATGGCCTCCACAGTCACCAGATCTCAATCCAATAGAGCACTTTGGGATGTGGTGGAACGGGAGATTCGCATCATGGATGTGCAGCCGACAAATCTGCAGCAGCAAATGTGTGATGCTATCATGTCAATATGGACCAAATCTCTGAGGAATATTTCCAACAATTTGTTGAATTTATGCCACAAAGAATTAAGTCAGTTCTGAAGGCAAAAGGGGGTCCCAACCCAGTACTAGCAAGGTGTACCTAATAAAGTGGCCAGTGAGTGTATATATACACATACATATATATTTTACATTTTAGAATAAAATGGAAAACGTTAATATTCACATATTTTAATTATAAGGCTAAAACCACACTGTAGCCTCTACAGTTTGAAACAAAACGTGGCCAAAAATGATATTTTAGAGAGTTTACATTTAAAAAAATCAGTAGTCACTGCCATCACTGCCTGTGGGACTGGTGCACACACGAGCGAGGGGGTGGACTACATTGCATGGGTAATCATCACCCACTAAAGGTCAGGGCCCTTAATTCCAGTCATTCGGAGGTGCTCCATACATTACAGTGGGTGTGTGCCAGAGAGGAGGGCAGGAGGAGATGGAGGGAGGACAGGGCATGAGAAGAGGAAAGAGATGAAGAGAGAAACAAAGAGAATCAGGCAAAAGGGAGGACATTGCAATGACATCACTCAGATTCAAAGCAACCCACATAACTATTATTTCTGAATCCTGGCCTTGACCTCTGAAGCTCCTCGGCATATATGTAGACAAAGCAAAGATGCTGCAATCGAAGAGGGTGGAAGTTAATTAACGCAACCTGTCAGCAACACCAAGGGCCAGTTTAACCTCAGAGGATTTTTTTTTTCAACCCAGGGGTACAAATCAGCCTGGGTCAGGAAATCTGCAGCATTGATACCAATTACTCTGCATGGTCCTCGAAGAGATTCAAACAAATGTAAAATTGGCTTTCTGGGCGGGTTAAGGGTTTTAGTAAAAGAAGAGCTCATGAAAAGATGTAGCCTACACGCATCAATGGGTGTTTCTTCAACAATGGACACTTTTGGCCCTGTGGACTTTCAGAAAATAAACTAATTTCCACCACGATCTCACCAAGTCCAACACTAGACACACATTTTTTCTTAAAGTCATAAACATTGGCTCCACTACGTCACGTATAAAAATTCTGCATGATATTTCAAAATTTTTTTTTAATAAAATGGCTAGTTTTACTGTCATAGCTAATAATTTTTGGATTCTAAATCCGCAGTTAAATATTTTCGTATTTTTGCATAATTAAAAAAAAAGTTTCAATAAAATTTGAGCAAAATAAAAAAAATATTCCATTCACAAATTATATTTACCTTAATTTGGTTCATGATTATTTTACTCTATTTAGAATGAAAAAAAAAACTATTTAATACATGTAACACTATTGTAGTATTTTTTATGTCAAACATATACAAATCTATAATATTATTTTATTTTTTATATTTAAATGTATGCATATTTAGTGTATACACACACACACATTGTTATTTATAGCATATATACGTATGAAAGTAATTAAAGTAAATTAAAAAATGTATTAATTACATACTAAATTTGAAACACAAATGTAAAAAATAAAAATCTATAATAAATAAATCTATACTGTTACATATTTATATTAGGGTTGCGCCAATAAGACTATAGTATCGGGTATCAATGATAATCAGAGATATCACCTGTGGCTGATGCCTTTAATGATAGCAAGATGATTATTATTAGGCTAGTAATACTATCTAATTAATATTAGGCCTTATTTGTTGCATTGTATTTATTTTTCTGCATTTTTACAGTGTTGCGCATTATAACCAATCACACACGCACAATGAATGCAATGGCCAATCGAGGCGTTCGGATGAGTCATAGCTCAAACAGTGGAGTTTCGTTGTGCAGCGTGCAATGACTGAATTCTGACTCGCAAGTTCTCTCATCATAAACAACAAAGTGCAAGAGATTTATTTCTCATACAGTGTAGATTTGCTGATTATAACGGGAACGTTTTTAAAGTGCATAAAAACACGCTACACTGAGCTTGTGATGATTATCTTTGGAAATGTAAATGTTCTTTGCTCGTTTTCTGTAGCTGCTTTTTGAATAACTGAGGAAACATTAGCATTATAATTAGTAATTACGATGTTTCTATTAAATTGTTATCCTGTTAAATAAAAATTCAGTCATGTTAAAAACATTACGCTGATTTAGCCTTAAGGCACGTTCACACCAAGCATGATAACGATAAAGATATAGTTCTAAAAACCTTTCTGAGTATTAAAGAATAGCAGCGTCCACAGCACAACTATAACGATAAAGGCACAAAGAAACAATATCATTGGAATCACTTCCAGAACTATTTTTTTCCAGCTGATGAATGATAAAAACACTGACAGCCAATCAGAATCCATCCTGCTATAATGTGCTCGACAATTTAAAGCAGCAGACGCATGTGCGCTTAGAAAAAACAGACGATATCGTTCACAAGCGTGGATGCTAATATCGTTATCTTTTAGTAATCGTTCTTGGTGAGAACGGGGCTTTATGCTGGAATTGGTTCACTTTCCGGCAATGAAACTAAGTAAATAAGTAATTAAATAAATTATCACGGTAATATAATGTATCTGCGATCTCGGAGGCTCATGATAGGGGGATATGAAAATTGAGCATATCGCCCAACACTAATTTATATATACACATTTTAAATATTATTTTGTATTATACATTACATATGTGAGTGTTTGTGTGTGTGTGTGGTGTGTGTGTGTGCGTGCGTGCGTGTGAGAGAATATATATGCTTTCTCGCTCTATAACATAATTACAGTATATTATAATAAGCTCGCTCTATAACATAAAGTAATTACAGTATATTATAATAAGTACGCAAGTATCATTTTTATTAAGTATAATAACAAAGCATAAAAGTACAAAGTAATAACATATATTAAAGCATATTAATACAGTACCTACATATTTATTGTATATGTATACAAGTAGTCCCTTAATTTGTCTTTCCCTGTGGTCGAAAGCAGCCAAAGCCAGTGTTTGTGCAGAGAATCAAATTCTGATAACCCTCCTGAGGACCTCCTGGATCAAAATAGGGAACTAACTGGTGGTGGAGGGGAGACTGAACTAAGAGTGTGGGATATAGAGATAATTACAATAGGCCCAACACTGAAACCCGAGGAATACCAATCGCACCGACTATGCCAGTGTGCTGTATTGACCTGTGGTTGATGGCGGTGTGGGTGTCATAAAAAAGATTGAGAGCTAAGAAACGAATAACACAAATAAGACAGCTGAAAGATCAATATCACAGCTGTGAAGGATTCTTCACAATGCATGAAGGACGAATGCTGGCAAGAAAGAAAGTGTTGGAGTGTAAATGAGTCAAGTGTTAGAGTAAGATTGTTTTTATTGTGCGAAACAAAAACAGCAATATTATGCCACAAAGGAAGACTCTGTAATATAAGTAAAACATGTAATAAAAAAATGTGATGTATGTGAAAAACGTGAACTATGCAAATGTGTATAAACATATACACACTTTGTATTATAGATCTTTTCTTATTTTTGACTGTAATTTATATAATTATTCATATATATATATTATATATATCGTCTGCGATAATATTGTAATTGTTGTTTTAACGATGTGCAATTTGACAATTGAGTATTTTGCAAAAACCAAACAAAACACCTACGGGTGCACGCATACATTAGCCTGCGTGGTAATGAAGCGGGTGAAAGTGCACGTGTGCATTTAGAGTATTCTGTCACTGCATGATTCAGTCTATTAAAATGCATTAAGAATCATCACAAAATTCAAGATATGGGGGCAGAAAATGTATATATTAACATTTAATATATTTAAAATCACACGAAGAGTGCCATTATTTCTTCAAAAATAAGCATGATTACAAATGTGATATTGATTTTATACAACAGTTCAATAAACAATAAGTTCATATTTAGAGACTTTTACGTTTTAGACACCATATTGCCTGTTTTTGCTCCATTTCGGCGACAAAAAAACAGGTACAGCACTTTTTTGCGTCTCTGAGCAACGTGAGCTTCGTCCCTGAATGAATCAACCGTTTAAATGATTCGGTTCAGTCGCAATGACTCCCTTATTACCAGTAACGTTCTGCCACTTACTGGCTGTTTTCACATTTAATGTTTTCATATTTCACATTTAAAGTCTATTTTGAGAAATACAAAAATGAGAGGGGTGTACTCACTTCTGTGAGATACTGCATGTAATAAAATTCACAATAAAATATTTAAATTAAAGCATAATAAAAAATATATATAATATAACCCATTTTATTACAGCATGAATGTAGTTTCAGGTTTAACAAACTGTTCCAACAGAACCCAAATGTGAAAGTAATTGGTATTTGTTGGGGCATCGTGTACCTTTATAAACCTAAATAGCAAATTGGATGTCCAGCAAAGAAAGTCATGTAACCAACAGAAACCGTCAGGCTGATTTGAGCTGCTGCCAGTGTCCCGTTCTCCTCTGAGGTCTTGTCTAAACTCCCCTTTCCATTAAGGGCAGAGAGAGACAGCTGCTGTCGCTACGATGGCAAACAAGAGAGAAGCAGATGAAGAAGAACGATCAAACAAGACAAACAAACAAGGCCGAGAGGGAGCTCGACTCTGAACTCTGCAATGAGAAGAGCACATGAGGGGAAAAAGGGAAAGAAATCGCCAAGAGCAACAGTGAGTTCAATCTAGGAGCAGGTTCTGCTGATTTTTACTTCACCAACTTCAGATGTGCTGCTCTCTGATCTGTCTGCTCCTTTCATTTCAGCGTCAGATAAATCACACAGACACGGGTAATCAAATATGTGAGAGGAAGTCCTCCACAACACATCTGGCATAAAGCACGTCCTGAATAAGGCATTTAATGAGCCTGATAAGTGCTGATCTACCTCTTTCTCACTTCTCCTTTCATTAGGCAGAAAGTTTCATTGAGGTGTGTAATTTTTTTTCTCAAAAAAAGAGATCCAACCTGGACAAAATACTTTAAAGGCCTATTCAAAGCAAATGTGCAAACTAAAATGCAAAACGAATAGCCAGCAAAAGGTCTATTCACACCAAAAGTGTAATGAATATTCATCAGGCTACATTAAAACTACTGAACTCTCATAAAAATAGGTGGTGCTAATCAACAAATAAATGTATCACAGTTTCCACAAAAATATTAAGCTGCACAACTGTTTTCAAAATTGATAATAATAAATATTTCTTGAACTAAATCAGTATGATTTCTGAAGAATAATGTGACACTGAAGTCTAGAGTAATAGTGCTGAAAATTCAGCTTTGCATCACAGGAATACATTACATTTTAAAATATATTCAAATAGTAACACATAAATTGTAATAATATTTCATGGTAATGCAGTCTTGGAGAGCATAAGAGACTTAAATCTTACGGACCCAAAACCTTTAGACCTTGGTATAAAATATATTTTACCAATGCTTCGGTTTATACCCACTGTTTCTGTTCTAAATCTTGTTCACAACAAACATTTGTTCCATGCTTGGTGTGAATAGGCCTTAACGGTTGTTCATACAACTGAAGCTGACGCTGAAACAAATTGCACTCTTCAGAGTATCAGAACACGTGGAAGCCAGAAACACAGACTCACACTTTATCTTTCAAACACAAGCACACTGTCAGTTACTTTCTTTCGCAAAGGTCGGACGGGTTTCGTGACCCCTAGCTCCCCTGGTCACTACATCATGTCTGGTGTGACAGGACATTGTGAGGAAGAACGAATATATGCATGACCTCTGCCCTTTTCATCTCTGGACATAAAGCTAGAAATGCCCTTTGATCTAATGACATCATCATCATCATCCAAAAAAGCCCCATCTAAACAGAACAAAACATTTCCAAAATCTCCAAAAAATACACTGAGTTTACAACATAACTATGAGGTGCAAAAGGAAATTCAATATAAAATGTTCAGCCTGCAGCACTTATCCAATATCAATTCATTCAATAAACAAGATGTATGGCACAAGGACTATATGAGTATATATATATAAATGAATTATTTTTAGATAAGTCAAATCCTTCTTTATTGAATGACAAAGATCCCTATTTAGGTGTTTCTTCAACTATGTGCACACATGGACCTGTGAACTTTTAGAAAGTAAACTCTCCGGAAATAGACTTTTTTACACATTTACTTTCATTACCAATATTTCACAGTGGACATATGAATCAAAGGGGAATCCTGCAATTTTGTATTTTTTCATGACCATTTTCACCACTGTGTAATTTCCATCACATCTCAAATGATGTATTGTGCTTAAAAGTTTTCTGTGGTGCAAATTACACTTTAAACAACAAATATCGGACGTGTATCCGATTAAAATCCACATTTGGAAGGGGCTCAGATCAGATGCGAAACAAATCGGATCTCGTGCTAGTTTTTGTTTACACGTGTGCAACAAATTCCGTTCTGTGTCAGTTGTGAGCGAAAAATCAGATTTTTTTGTGCCAGTGTAAACGCAGCCAATGTGACATTCATGTAAGAAAAAAGTGAAATGCGTTAGATTAGAAAAACAAAATTATGATATAAAAGAACCCATAAATAAAGAAACTCCTCTTTTACGGTGTATGCACAGGTTGAAAAATAAAATATAAAAAATTAAATACATTAAATGTTTTAGTTATATGTGCTTTTATAATTAAAAACAATCAAAATAAATATCTAAAAAAGTTATTAAGCGAATAAAAATGATGGGAACACAACAGTTACAGTTGTGTAGTATAGATTTCAGCTCCCCCATCTGCATTTGGTCTGTCTGAATCAGAGATCCATCATATTAGTCACTTGACAGGCAATCTGGTACTCAAACAACAAACTTCTTACCACCGGTTGTAGAAAGGAGGGGTGAAACAAGAAAGAACAGCAAAAACAAAATATCCCTGTACTAGGTGGATGATGAGAGCATTCACTTTTCACAAAATGCTTTTTCAAACGAGAAGCCATTTCTTCCGTACGAATGGTCTGGAACACAATAAGCTTATTCTGAAAACAAAAAAGCAAACAAACCCCTATTTGTTGTAGGTAAAGAACCCACAATTTGGTTGCTCTCCTTATGATGTCTGATGACAACTGTGAAAAAATAGATGCCTTTGAAGCCAATCCGTGGAGGTACTTCAAACCGGTCTTTGTGGATGGAGTGATGGCCGGTCCAAACAGTATTTGCCGCTCTTCCTAACAGCTTCAATAGAATAAAACAGAGGAAAGAGCTTTTGGAGACCAGACAGACAAAGTGAACTGCCTTGTTCCGCTGCCAAATGGGAAACAGCACATGGATGCTTTTGGGGTAACAAAGCAAGAAAGCCATTCCTAATGCACTTTTATCACACCTGGAGAGTGTTGAAAAAAAAGAGAGTCGACTGCAGTGTTACTCAGTGAAATCCACACACAAAAAAGGAGAGATTCTATAGTTCAAGTCTTGAAGCTGCTTTTTAGCAGAACAATGTCTGTCTGGTTGGTGGACTCAGGGTTATCAGAAGGAAGGCACAGTGGTGCAACTGCGGCTCCGCTGCAGAAAGGTCACATCAGCCATTGTGTTTCAGGCTCCTTGCCTCAGGTTCCCCGCTGACTGCAGCTCCAGGGCTTTGTGAGGATGTTCATAGGCCATGTGGCATGCCTGAGCCAAAATTAAGTCTTCAGAATAGGTTTGATATGCCGTTTGATAGCGCAAAGTGCAGACAATAGTGATAGAACGATTGGGGGGGGGCACAGAAGCAAGACACAAGAGAAGTAAAGATTTAAAGATGAATGGAGAATTACAGCTACAAAGAGCGGTGAGCCAAGCATGTAGTCAGCCTTTCTTGATTTGATCTTTTTGTATTACAAGCACCGTGTATTGTCACATTTGGTTCCAATATCCTTCTACCGCAAAAAGAGCTACTGTAGGCGCAAATTGAATCTATTTTCGCAACAAAGGCCTAACAACACACAAACTGCTGTAAAGATTTAACTCTAAGATATAAACCCTATCAAAGATTTTGATTTATGCAATTACACTGAATGGGGTCTGAAGCTTTCAAACTTCAAAAAAGACACATAAGTACCGAAAACTATCACAAAAGTGGTCCATACAACTTGCAAGCCTCATTCCAAAGTCTTCTGAAGTCATACAACAGTTTTGTGTGAGAACAGACTGAAATTTAAGTTGTTGCCCACTGAAAATCTTCCGTCAACTCTTAACGCATTCATCACACCCTAGTAAAAACTATGCCATCATTTATTTAATCCTAAGCATACTTCAAATTCATTAACATTTATTGACATGCCATTTAAGATTTACAAAAATATTTCCTTACTGCAAAGTGCACATTACGATTATACTTAAAATGTGTTTTAATATCACTATTAATAAGGATTGTATATATCAATCTTTAAATGCAAGATATTTAAAGTGTACCTGAAATATACTTGCAATAGTTCCACTATAGCACAATCAAATATACTTCAGTTTATCTTTAGTTGGACTTCAGCACTACTTCCGCACAATTAAAGTGCATTAAGCACAAAATTAGTTATAATTTAGCAGAATTTTTCCAGTTTAATATACCAAAAGTATAGTTGCAGGGTATTTTTTTTATTAAGCACATAAATATGTAAATGTATTTGTAGTATAGTAAACACAAAATAAATGTATTTCAAATACATTTTAGTTTTTTTGTTTTTCACTAGGGAAAAATCATTCCAAGTGTAACTTTTTTCAATGAATCACTTGATCCAGTTAAAGTAATCTGAATTATTCGTTCAGACTGAATCTGATTAGACTGAATCAGTTCTAATTAAACTCAAACATTTAGTCACAGTGGTTAATAGCTCACAGGATGGTATGATCAGTAAAAGCTTAAAAAAAACTTCACATTTCTGGCTGTTTCTCACCCAAATCATGACTTCAAAAGACTTTGACTGGTGATGTTTGTGTCCATTTTGAAGTTTAAATGGATAGCTTAGACAAAAGTGAAAATTCGGCCATGAATTACACCACTCGATTCATATGGATTTATTTTAGGATGTTTATATTAACTTTTTGATGCGTCAAAGTTTTGCTATAACAGATAGGAACCGGTATAACAGAGACCGAAATCTCTCAGGTTTCATGGGGGTAATTAATTGAATTTTCACTGTGTGAACTAATCCCTTCAAAAACTCCTTTAAATGCCTTTTCATGCATCTTAATGCATGAAAAATAAACTATATTTGTTATACACACAAAAATAATTCACACAAGTTTGGAATAACATGTTTGGCCATTGATGATTTTTCATTTTGGGGGAAATTATTAAGTGTTCTTGATGATGCCAGAATAAAAGAAGATAGTTTAAGAAGCTATCACATTATTGCTGAAGAAACATGCACAATAAGACCAAGAATATACAAAAATTAAAATTGTTATTTACTCGCCCTCATGTCATTCCAAACCTATATGACTTTCTTTGAGCCCCACTGACTTTCATTTGCATTCCACAGTAGAAAAAGTCACATT
The DNA here is from genome assembly GCA_027422405.1 of Ptychobarbus kaznakovi. Lineage (NCBI taxonomy): Eukaryota > Metazoa > Chordata > Actinopteri > Cypriniformes > Cyprinidae > Ptychobarbus > Ptychobarbus kaznakovi. Next base: position 5,456,766 of record CM049794.1, read on the forward strand.
TAAAATGACATGAGAGTGAGTAAATTATGACTTTTCATTTTTGGGTGAACTATACCTTTATAAAAGTGAACTGGGTCAATTTTAAGGTCATGTTAAAATAAACACAGAGAACATCCACACCTTGGGTTCTATGACAGAAAGAAATGGCAAGACATACAGTAAAATAAACCTCTCTGCTTTTGTGTATCCTTGATCATCATGGGTAAGAAGCAGTAATGTGATCGTAATCCTTTTAGCCAACAGACAGCAGCCAGTAAAGCACAGCAGCTTCTAAAACCCATTTGAGTGTTTCTTCAGCCTAGATCCACATGTTCAGCTAATCAACAACACAGCCACTTATCTTAAGTTAGTTTCCCCACAAGACGAAAGACTACAATGAATTTTAATGTACTTCTTCCTACAGCTTTGATAAAAGCAGAATGCCTTAAATGAATGAGAGCCGTAACTCCACGCATATATGTTGAGTCACCAGAACCTAATACATTAACATGTGTAATTGGGTCTCCGCAGCAGTGCTTATTTGATGTAAAGGCTTTCAGAAAGGCAATGGTCTCTGTCGTATATATTACAATACAGCGCAAATCACAGTTTTCAAGTTTTCAACCCCCCCCCCCCCCACACACACACACACACGTATGTTTCTATAGATGTGCAATAAAAATTAAATAAAGAAAAAGCCCTCCATCCATTTCCCTCAAGGTCTTTCTCAGCGTGGCCGCATGAAGCTTTTCGAGCCATTACCGCAAACAAGATAATCCTCGCCATCTATTATATTGTGTAAATGTGCTGCTGGAACAATAAGTTTGTTCTGAACTCAAACCACTTTAGTGTGGCATTCTCAGAAAACTTTTCAAATCTGTGCCACCAACAAACTCGCCATTATACTTGATGTTGTTTGCCAATGCGAGCTCTATTATTTCAGGACACAAAAGGAGGAGAGAAAGGGAAGCGGCTGCAAAAAAGAAAGATAATGGTGTTCGCTTTGATTGGTTCCTTCTAACACAGGCAGACCGAGGATCAATTCACTTTTTGAAAAGAGGGGAAGGTTGTTTACAACGAAGGACCTGCAGCAATATGAAAATGAAATCAATAATCCCACTGTGAAGAATAGATGGATGCAGGCTCGAGGCGTCTGGTCTTACATGAGAAAGGGGCAAAAAAATGAAAGGCAGAGATTGGGAATGATAAGCCTTGTACAAGCCTGCCGTCTAGCACTGAAATATATATTTTAGCAGGACTGTAGAAGTCAACGTATGTGATTAGTCAAACAGATTTACCATTATTCATTTTTCTACAGTTATTTTATTGAAAAAACTATTCTGTGTGAAACCTCTGAATAATTTGAGAAAATGCTTACACACAAAAGTTATTGTGAATCATTTAGAATAATTTATTTTAAAAAAAATTAACAAAAGTGAACTCGTTTGCGTTCTTGAATGATGAAATTATGGAAAATAATAACAACTATGGAAAAACTGATTAATCGCAGATCAATTAAACTACTAATTCATTAATTTAATTGTATTAATTTAATTATTAAATCTATAAATATTAAATTCCATTTTATCCTGAAATTTCCAAATGCACTAAAATGAGGAACAAATTCAATTCACAAACGGTTATATTTTTTGTGCAGTTGTTGTGTAACATGCACAAAAGGAGAAACTCCCAGTCAAAGCCTAAGATGGTCACATCTGAGCTACCTGCCTTTAGCATGAGGGATTTGAATTAGGCTACGAGGAGCTCTTCACGCCATCGGTCGTGCTTCAGTAAGCTGCGGCGGAGTTGTGACGGGTGATTAACAGGTTGCTATGCACGGATTCTCACTTTCTGTAACAACGGCTTTGGAGGAAGAGAGAGTCCATAGGGAGAACCGCTTCACTGCAGACCTTGCAGCTGTACCAACAATCAGATTTCATCAAACATCAAAATTCATGCGATTTGCTTTCTTAATAATCATTCCTGTTCTTATTGTGCATGATCTATCAATGCAAGTAATTCCCCAAAAAAATTATTTACTAAAACTCATCATTTACTCACCCTCATGTCATTCAAAATAGATAAGTTTCCTTCCTATTGTAAAGGTATATTGTAGTTATAAACAGGACAAAACATCTGTACCTGGGGTGTTTTTTAGAACTTAACCAGGGTTTGTGACATTGGACTGTTCAATGATTCCGTACAGAAAACAATATTGTCCTAGCGAAACACTATTCCCATCTAAGCTGAAAAACTATTCAGAGCGGCTGCCCTCCTACCTTGACCCAGTGTGTCTCTAGTTCTCAGGTTTGTTTCATTGAAAGAGCTAAACAGACAATGTATTGGTCTGCACAGATCACACACAATAGAAACATCTAATTTTATTTGAAATGCCTGCTGCAGACTAATTTAATGCACTATTTATTTGAACGCCCTCTTAGGTGACACTTGTATTGATGATTTGTTTGTGGAACCTGGAGCCAACACCAGTCGCTGCATTTGTGTCTTGCTCTACATCCAAATAAATAACAAGCTGTCATGCAATATTCCAGCAGCACTTGATCTGAGAACTCGCGTTAACACACACAGCTCTGAGTTGGCACAGCGGGGGTCATGGGAAGGCCTCGGAGCACCTGGCAGCCAGTTCCTTTCAGCCAATCGAATGAAAAGAGGTTCCATCTCTGGGCCTCACTGGAGAAATGTAGCAATGCACTCTGTGATCTGACTCAAGTGTGTGGTGATGGACGGCAGCTATACCTTTGGGGAAAATCTGCTTAAAAATGCTCTCTGAAGTTAGCCAAGAGTCTGCTTTTGAGAAAAAAAAAAATCATAAATAAAGAAGCTACAAGATGTGCAAATCAATGTGCATTACAATGATTTTACCACAATTAAAGAGGTACAACACAAAGCAGCCTAGAGTAGCATATTACTCTAATAAAACAGAGGCAAAAGCAATTATAAACCAATGATCAAATAATTTGATGTAATAATGATAATAATAATAATTTACAATTAATTATTTAAACTACTTTTTTATTTAATGTATTAATATTATTACTATTAATATTATTAACAAAAATATTAATCATAACAAGTATATTTATTTATAATTTAACAAAATAATAGTTATATATATATATAATAATAATAACTATAATTAGATATAAATACTATTAAGTATATCATCAACAACAACAGTAGTATTTATGTTTTATTTATATTTTGTTATTTATTAAATTTATAATTAATATTATTACTATTACTATTAAATATAATATTTTATTAATAGTAGCAGCAATATAAATAATAATTATAATAATACATCCAATTGTTATTTAAACACTGGTGTTTTTACATTTAATTAATTTATTATATTATTATAATATATTATATTATGTATATTATTAATAGTCATTTAAACATTAGTGGTTTATGTTTTATTATAATTATTATTAAATATAATAAGTTATAACAACAACAACAATAATAATAATTGAAAAATATAACTTTCAAATTGTAATAGGACAAGCTGTATTATGATTTGGGTTAGTTTGTTATAAATTATAATTTGCATAAAATAATAGAATTATAGGGTAGAAGTCTAAAACAAGTCTCTAGAAGTCCTGATCAAGAATGAATAACTCGCATGAAAATAATTTAAACTATGTTGCAACAATTATTGAGCAGAGCACCCTGCAAACTCTCGCACTCGCACCCTACCTACATTCACATTATTTATAGTATATCTCAGAGCTCATACGAGTACTGACGTAATTCTATACGTGGACAGGCACTCTGAAACATCTGTTACAAGAGCACGCACTGGCCTGAACTGTCATACTCAACACACACACGGGGCATTAGCCCTTGAGCCTAAAGTGATGCTGATGGCAGAGCTGGGGCTTTGGGGGCAAATTAAGTGCTGGGAGAAACCGCATTAAAAGTTTTGGGCAGCCTCTCAAAAAGTTCAGCCTTGACACAACAGCCCCTGCCGCCCCACAGCATCAATCCAGCGCCAGACATGCAGGGCTAACTAGCCTATTCCCTTCTTCTCTCACTCTCTCTTTCTCTTCCCTTCCATCGTTGTGTTTTTTTTTTATCCCTTACATATCTCCTCCCCACCATCTCTCCCTCAGCAGTCGCCCACCAGCTTCTTTCGCTCTTCTTCTCTCTCCACTGTGTTAAATGCAAGGGAGCTCAAAACATCAATCACCATCAAAGTCGGTGCGTCTGGCCCTGGCCGTAAATGAGCGGAAGATCCCGGAGCAGGGTAGAGCGTGCAGGACGGAGGAATCAGCCAATCTTGGAGTCATTATCCCAGACAATGCCCAGAGAAGCATAGGTGCCCCCTAATACGGAGAGCGCAGGGTTTGCTCCCGGCACAAATAGATCGCCCGACTCCTGCTCCTTCTCTCCCTTCATTCCAGGGCATGCAGCCTTCCCAAAGTGAAGTGTGTCAAGCGCAAGAGAGAGTTTCTCTAATAAGGGCTTCTATAGCTTCAAACAGCTGTCTGGGAAGGGAACTGCTATGATGAGAAGACTCGGCTTTGATCTATGCTTAAAATTGGGATGAGCAAAACTACATATTTACAAAATTGACTAGCTGGTGCATTGCCTGGAAATCTAGTCGGCCAATCACATTCAGCATTTTTAAGCACTGGAAAATTATGCTGCTTCATTACCACTTAATATAGGAAAAATATTATTTTTAAAATTAAATAAGAAGAACAAAATCAACAACAAAAACAATCAGGCTGAATTTAAATTGACATTTAATAGTGAACTTTGCAGATGTACACTATTCGGATTCATGTGCTACAGATGCGTGTATACTTTAAACATATGTATATAGTATAAACATTTTCTATTTAGCTATAATTTTTTTCTTGCAATCAAGACTTAAGAACAGTAGTTCTACAACCATTCAAAAATGTATTTACAAAAATACAGTAAAACAGCAATAATGTGAAATTTTTAAATACTATTGAATTATTTAACCAGTAGTAGTTTTATTCTTGTTATTAAATTTGTTTTAATAATAATACTTACTATTATTATCATTATTACTATTAAGTATAATACTTTATTTATTTAGTCATTTAGCAGACGCTTTTATCCAAAGCGACTTACAAATGAGGACATTATAGAAGCAATCAAAACCAACAAAAGAGCAACAACATGCAAGTGCTATTACAAGTCCTGGTTAGCCTAACGCAGTACACGTAGGAAGGTTTTTCTTTTTTTAAGAAAACGAGTATATAGAATATAGAAAAAGAAACCTAGTGTTAGTTTTACAAGAAAAGCTAGCAGTTAGAGAATAAATATGCAATTGATAGAGGGTCAAATGTTCTGTGCTTTTTTAAATAAAAAGAAGACAGATTAGATAAAATAAATTTAGAATAGAGAGTGCTAGAGTTAGAGGGTCAAATAAAGATGGAAGAGATGTGTTTTTAGCCGTTTCTTGAAGATGGGTAAGGATTCAGCTGCTCGGATTGAGTTAGGGAGGTCATTCCACCAGATGGGAACAGTTAATGAAAAAGTCTGTGAAAGGGATTTTGTGCCTCTTTGGGATGGTACAGTAATGCGTCGTTCACTTGCAGAACGCAAGCTTCTAGAGGGCACATAAGTCTGAAGTAATGAATTTAGGTAAAGGGGTGCAGAGCCAGAGGTGGTTCTGTAGGCAAACATTAATGCCTTGAATTTAATGCGAGCAGCTATTGGTAGCCAGTGCAAATTGATGAACAGAGGTGTGACGTTAAACTATTAAACTTATAACATAAGTTATTAAACTTAGCAGCAGTAGTAGTAGTAGTAGTAAAAATAATAATAATAATAAATAAATACTACATTAAATTAATTTATTTTTTTCCTAAATTTTGTATAAATATTATGATTATTATTAGTAGTGATTTAAACATTAGCCATTTATATTTTATTTATTATAGTTATTAAGTCTTTAGGCTGGTTCATTACTACTACATATAGGAAAACTATGCATTTGTACACATATGCATTTTATATTTAGCTATAACTTGTTTTCTTACAAATCAAGACTCAAATACAGTACTACAACCATTCAAAAGATTGTGGTCAGCAAGTGTTTGTTTTTTAGTACTTTTTTTTTTTACAAGTCTTGATAAAAAAATACAGTAAAATAGTAATAATGTGAAATATTTTTTAATTCAATTTCTTTTTTTTTAACTGTTTTCTCTTTAAAAAAAAAAAATAAAAAAAAAAAGATTCCTAAAATAACAATGCCAAAATTTCTGCAGTCTCATGATCCTTCAGAAACCATTCTAACAGAATGATTTAGTGCTCAATAAAATGTATTTTTATTATTAAAATTATATAATTATTAATTTTATTAACAGTTGTACTAAATATTTTTTTGTGAGAATCTGCATTTTTCAGGATTCTCTTATATGTTCAAAAGAACAGCATTTATTTGAAATAAGAATCTTTTGTAAAATTCTAAATGTCTTTACTGTCAATTTTTAATCAATTCAATGTGTATATTACCTCAAAACACACAAGAGCAATCATTTAATTGCTGTTTAATTGCTGGAGTCTAATTAAATGCAGCTGGATTATAACAAGGTTGACTGCGCTATATTTCACACCTCTAGCAAGCAACGTCTGTTCTATAGTACTGACAGGTAACAGAAAAATATTATCTAGAGGTGATTCACCTCAGCAAGTGTTACTTATAATATAAACTGACATGTCGGTCATTTAAAGGAATTATTCACTCAAAAAGAGAAACTCTGTCATCATATACTCACCTTCATGTTATTAATAACCTGTTCTACTTGGCATTTTCTTTAAACATAAGATAAGACGATATTTTGTTTTCATACATTAGAATCCAATTATATGATACCGAAGCTTTCTGTGAGGAAAAGACTAAATTTAAGTCAGTAAAATCCCTGAAAATCTTCTCTGTATGAAAAATAACAATAACATTTTGCTAAACTATATTTGTGTTAAAAAAAAGTAATGCAGATAACAGGTTTGGAACAGGAAGGTGAGTAAACATTTCAAATTTTGGTCAATAGCTCACTTTAATTCTATAACCTTGCACTCTTTTATGGTCAATTTTGATTCCATGTTCACATTAAAAGCCAAACTCTCTTTCCAGCAGATATAGACATACCGTACACTCTTGCCTCTGGCCCACAAAGTGAACAAATATCCCGATGCTTTGTGCACAGAGAACAATGTTCGATTAGCCAAACAAATACCATTGATCTGGATTTTGTGTTTACCACCTCCTGCTTTTGTAGCAAAAGCTATTCCCTGCTTTTGTGAAAAGTTGGACAAAGACGCAGCATGAAACTGCACACGCAAAATTGCTTGATCAAACTGCATTGAAAACCCTTTTATCAACATTCTCAATTCAGAAAGACTCAAGGCGAGAAAAAAACAAAAAAACTGGCCAAACATCAAGGACGTTTTTAACTGGTATTGCGTACCAATGCTGCTAAGTAATAGCAATTAAACAGAGTTCAAATCAACAGTTGACACTTGCATTCAACAGTTACAATACAGCACGGATGAGTGGAGGCGGGGGGAATGAGGAAGTGAGAGAGCGATAACCCGCCGGCACGCCAGATCCACATCCTGGTACAGGGAGCCGTTGCCATAGCAGTGATTATCACACACTCCCTGAGTGCAGTGTGTACTAGTGAGCCAGCAAGCCAGCCATACATCCATCCATCCATCGACACACACACACGCACGCACGCAAAAAAACATGCAGGTTTGATTCCAAATTGACTGTACCTTTAAGTCCACATTTAATGTTAATCAATGTTTCTGTGTCAGTAGCAATGAAAATTTTCCAGCCTCTCTTTCTGAAATTTAGGAGGCGTTCACACTGACAGCGAATTATAACAATAAAATAACTAGAAAGTGACTCGCTTTCAACGAGGTTTGAGGCGACATGAGCTACAGACCATTGGCGAGAGATCAACTCTATGCAAATGCGCTGCAATTCAATGTGGATGCCAATGCCATTTACATTTTTATTTATGCATTTGGCAGACGCATTTATCCAAAGTGACTTGCAGTGCATTCAAGGGATACATTTCATCAGTTTTTGTGTCCCCAATGAATTAAACCCGTGATCTTGGTGTTTCTAGCGCCGTGCTCTAACCAACTGGGCTTCAGGAACACCTACTAGCAACAAAAGCTTTTTTTATTACAGTATAAAACGTAATTAATATGAATTAATAATATTTAAATTCATACAACTTTTTTAACATTAGAGCACACAAACTCTCAATAGTTTATTTTGTTAATACATCAGTAATTTTGATGATACATGAGAAACATATTATAATACTTAAAACATAAGTTACAATGCATTCAAATAATTATGAACATTCATATTTGAAATTGATCTGCTAAGCATCATATTTTTAAATAACTAAAAGTTATTATACAGTATTTTTTTAAATGCATCCTTATTAAATTTATTTTACTAGCATTACATTATATTTTTATATTAATTTTAAGTTCAGCTAAAAATTGACAAACATTATATAATACTTAATAGATCAAAATGGATAAAATGGTTCAAATAGATTCATATAATTGTGAATATCATGAACATTTGAACATTAATAATTAACATATATTCACATTTAAATAAATAATGACCTTTTCATATAACTAGATTACATTTTGTATTAATTCTAAGCTATTTACTCATTTTTAAATCAGTTTTTCAATGCCTATATTTGACAAGTATGTTGAACTGTCATTTTAACATAAAGGAACTTTGACTGCGCCCCTAAGAGTTTAAATGAGGTCACAAATGCTTTAAACAAAAACGTTACCCCTTAATCTTATGGTTTCTTACCTTCTTAGCTGCATTGATGCACTGCATGTACTCTTTGGCCAGATCTGAGCACTGAAGCGTCTGCTCACGGTTCTCTCTATAGCAGTTCAGGATCTGAGCTTGCAGGTTGGAACACACCGGCTCCACGTTACGTCGCCTGTGAAAAAGGTCAAAGGTCAGTGAGAGGGAACCACGCAAGCATAAGTGTTTATCTAACTTCATCTAACTGCAAAAGCAGAGGGATATTGTTGTACACATCCTACATGCAGTGACAGTAAATATTTGATATGAAGCGCAACCAAAAAAACAGGCTCAGCTGTAGAATAGTCGCATGCCTCACTCATTTCCTTTCCTCCTTCTCCCCCCCCCCCTCAATTCCGCTCTTCCTGTGGATGGTTTAGTAGAATGAATGAATACGGGGAGACAGGTTAAACTGAATTACCGGCAGAGTGGATATTCATTAATAACACCAGTGTCAAGAGTGGCAGTGACTAGAACAACTATGATAAATAACCCGGCAAGCGGGAAGGAGGTGGAAGGGGTGAACCGACCCAACAAACTCCTCGGTACATGTGTACAGTAGACCCTGCAGGCAAAAAAGAGCCGCAAATAACCTGTCATTCATCCTCACTTCAGACAAACACCTTCACTCAAACTAATAACGTGAAATCCGAACGGCCATTGTTGAAATTAATGTTTAAATGACGGTTATTCTCCCGATCCGCGAGATATTTAGAGTCAATTTGAAAGCTATTCTCATTTTTTTATACTGTGATCTACGCATGAATTGTAACAAAGCACTGAGGCAAAAATGTAAATGTTACTCAATTAGCTGAGCAGCAAAGTTCATACCAATCAAGTTGATGATATTTAACTCCAGTGACAATTTGAAAGGTCAGTATTTCAGTAGTTTATTCCAACTTTAGATAATACATAGTTTATCATCTAATCGTCAGGTGTCGGCACAGATCAATGTATGTGTAATTCCAACTACCACAAAACTTTTAGCAATTTGGATGGTATAGCTAAAGCCATTTGTTTAATACATGCAATATGAATGCTTTAATAAAATCTAGAGAGATTATCCATCTAGCTAATACATTTAGTTGTCAAGTTAACAAAAGATTGACTAGCTAGTTCTTACATCAAACTAATACTGCACAACCAAACAGCTATTGTAGAACAGATTATTACAATGACTAAATCAGATAATGTATGTGGTAAAATTAAATAAAATTAAATAATTTGTTAAAAAGTACAAATTTTGGTCAAACTAACAGCCAAATGTACAATAGCTCTAACTACGTCACACCAAACTAATAGCATACAATCATTCTGCTTTTGTTCAAATGTTAAATGATTGATTCTGTTAATGTACATTCAGTAACACTCTAAACAAAACTATATAAAAAGATTTTTATTTGCGCAACTATCTTTACTAAAAAGCATAATCTAAAGCAATTAAAAAAATTAATTAGCTTTCATTTTTATTATTTCGATTACCCCATCAAGTTATTCACACAAGTAGGCCGGATAGCTCTAATAATGTGGTGCATTCAATGTAAACAATCTAAAACAATACCATTAAATATAAACTTAAAAAGAGTGAGCTACTTAGCCGTCACACCACAAAAATGTGTTGACTACTGATGGCTTGACTGATAAAATGGATAATGTTTGTGGAAAAGTACTGAATCTTTGTTCAAAACATATCTAAACCAACAAAACAGGGCTTTATAGTGCAATTTATACAATCAAGCTAATTACTTTGGCCGTCAAGCTGACGAAAGCTTGGCTAGTCAGGTGTCATGTCGAATATCACTGGACTGATTAAGCAAAGTGAATCCACGCATCCACCTCCAGCTTCACTGCAGCTTTTAGACGATCGACTGACATCCTGCTTAATTGAAAGGCGATTTAAAGGCTCAATCTGGCTTAGGTTTCACTTGCAAGTTCAATTAAATCAACAACGATTGCCATCATTCTGACGCAGAGCAGAGATACGCCAATCCGTCGATCCCTTTTCAAGCAGGGTTGTACGTCTTATCGTCATTCGGGAAAACCAGACATGGCTGAAAGCAGAAGGGCGAAGGAAATACATTTCCATCAATAGCACATCTGCACACGTTAGAGGACCGCCACGTATCAGATCCTGTATTTTTAATAAGCCACCAAAACCGTTTTTTGTTTTAATTACCCTGCGAAAGGCAGAACGACTACTGTAGTCACATTCTTTGCTCCGGCAGATAAGAAACTCTCCTTTAATTTAAAATAAACTGCCTTCATCAGGAACGGCAAAGGCTTCTGATAGAGCAGAAGGTTTATTAAAGCAGTCTGAAGCAGAAAATTGGCTTGCTCAAACCCGGGCTGAACTGAATTGAACCAAATTGAAGGTGAGGTCTTTAATAAAAATATTAGCTGAGCTGCTTACGAACTGCTTCTGCTTTGAAGAGCACAAGCCGTGCCTGTTTAAGGGACGCTCATTTCCTCATTTCACATCTGTAAATAAATAACACCGTGCTTAAAGATTAAATGTTAATTACCAGAATTCTGTCTATTATTTGTAATCTCCTTAACGGAGCAGGGTGCTACAGAACAAAGCGCGACTTCAGAAACCTTTCCGAGGCGGAAATGCACAAAGCACAATTCAAAAATATGGAAATGAAATGCAAAGTAAAAGCAACTACAAAAGATTAAATTAGCTTAAAACACATTCTGTGAGTACGAGCATGTGCTCGTAACTTGAAGAGACAAGCTCATTATTCTGATGCTAAGGAGCCACGCTAGCTGAAAATTGGAAGATACCAAAGACACCGCCGAGGTTTAGCTTCCGCTCGCTCATTAATTATTTCCAATCAGCTCTTGTTGATAAGAGAAAACAAGACTTTGGAATTACTGCACTACGGAAATCTCTGCGAGCCGCGACTCCAACTCGGATTACCGTCTGAATGCTTGAGAAAGCGAGATAAACAAATAATAGCTAGAGGAGAACACAAAACATAAAATCCAACTTGATATAACACGTAGGTCACAAGGCTTTATCAGCTCAGAGTTCGGCTCGACATGTTTTCCGAACCGAGGGTCTAAAATTAACTAGATTAGAGCGCCGTTGCCTTGACCTCGCTCGAGCTCAGCTGGCAGATGAGAACCTCGTCTTATCTCGTCGACTCTCCTTCCAGGGGCTCGCTCGCACTCTGACAGCTTTTCAATTGACTGAGCGCTGGCTTCCTCTCCTCCTAGACCACATCCCTCCACCCTCCCGTCCAATCTCACCTGTAGGGGCCGGCGTTTTTTTGCAGCGATGGGCCCAACTTAAACTTGACAGGGCGAGAGGAGGATGGGAGGAAGAAATAGATAAAGAGAGCGAGAGAGAAGAGGAAAGAAGTGCTCGGAGGGATCTGACAAAGCTGATAATTACTCCTGTGGCCGGGGTCTACGTTTGCTAGACCGGCGGGCCAGAGTTCTGCACCTCTCTCCGGGGTAACGGTCTCTGAAGTGCTGAGGAGTCACTTCTCTCGCCTCTAGTCAATCAGCACGTGGAGCTCAACAGTCACGCTCGCTTCTGTAACCTTCGGCCCGCTGCGGGGAGACTGGTGTAGAGAGGAGATGTTACTCTGGTGTGACAAGGTGAGGGGTTGTTGGGTGCAGGAGCTGTCTGACATGTCCTCAAGGCAGGATGTCACAAAGCAAAAGAGCAGAAAAATCACACATATGCACTTTAATCTAACTTCGATACAACTGGAATTCTCCATTAGCCGCTCCTACTCATACATTTATATATATGTGGGTGTGTTTGTTTGTACAAGTAATGTCAACAATGACCATTGTTTACTTGACTTCATTGCATAATATGCCAATCAACTAATCTTACTAATTGCATTTATCAATATTTGGTAATAAAAGCTCCAAAAGGATATTTCAGATGAAAAGTAATAAATAATAAATATTTAATAATAAAAAATTATGATTATACAAACTAGCTATTTTTGTTTCAGTCTTTATTGATATTTCATAATATTAATAAAGTAAAAAATATTAAGAATGTTAAAGTTAGTATTATTGACATATTACAAATTAATATTATTTATTAAATATTATTTTAATTATTTATAATTTAATATGCATTCATATTATTAATATGCATGGTAAGAAAAAAGCGAAAAATAAGGAAAGGTAAATAACTAACTAAATACAGAACAAAACGTATACACACAATACCAGTCAAAGGTTTTTGAACAGTAAGATTTATGTTTTTGAAAGAATTCTCTTCTCGACAAGCCTGCATTTATTTGATCCAAAATACAGCAAAACCAGTAATACTGTGAAATATTTTTTGTTTTTAAAGTAACCGCTTTCTATTTAAATATATATTAAAATGTAATTTGTTCCTGAGATTAAAGCTACATTTTCTGCATATACTGTACATATATAATTATTTTTCTATGGCAGTTTATGTTGTTATCTTAATATTAATGTTAATATAATTCTTACAAAATACAGGGTTAAACTGACAACCCTATAGCATTCTACATTATAGTGGTTAATTTATGAAAATGTATTAGTATTATTTATTAATTTTTTAACTTTGGTAATGACAATCACCACTGAGAATAAGTCAACATTAAAACCTCTGTACGGCAATAAAAATATACTGAAAACATGGTTACAAAGCAACCATTTTCACTATGTACATTCTTTCACAAACTTTCTTTCTTAGAATGGAACCTTTCAGTTAAAGCCCAGATCTTACTAAGCCACATCACCCCCAATTACAGAAGAAAAAGTTAAGATAAACTCTAAAATTTCTATGCAAAACTCTCAAAGCAAAGCAACTGCAAGAAGTACATAAATTACCCATGATGACGATGACTCATCATGGTCAAATAAAGTTCTTCATTCATCTGAATAAATGAAGTGAGGAGTGCATGGTGAGAAGAGAATGCCACAAGATAATTATCATCAAAATTCAAACCAGAAACCTCTGGAACGTTGGAAAAAATATTAATTGTGGGAAAAAAAACCCTGCTGGCTTTTATTTGGGTTGCACAAGACTTATGAACATGCACTGTGGCTGTGCTAAAGCAAGACTCATGACCCACAGTCTAGTCGTCCCACACATCCACCCACCCTTCCAGCCAACAGCTCCTCTAATGAGGGCCTTTCCTCTGAGAGACCGCAAACAGCATCCATCGCAAAAAACTAAAAAAGAACAACAACAACAAATGCTTGGCTAAGACTATATAATTGGCTGCCATAGAGCAGGGAGGTTTACTGGGAATGGAGACCAACCATGACGCTGACCAGTTGCATGTCCTACTCTTCTTTTTCTTTGCTTCATTCGAAGAGATAGTTCACCCAAATATAAAAACTGTGTCACTATTATAAGCATGCTCTCATGTTGTTCCGAAACTGTATGCTATTTTTATTGGTGGAACACAAAAATAAACTGAGGAATTCAAGAACAGCTCCTGCAGCTCATAGCGATTTTGGCTGGTTATCCATTTTATCTCGTATATTAAATGAGATTTAAAACAAAGCCACAATGTGATTAACTGTTACATGTCTATGAGTCACATGCAGCTGAAGCATTCCAGAATGAATCAGTGATAAACAATATTCAGGTAGGTGTTTAAACAATGCTTAATTGGTACAAAGTGGGCCAAGAAAATATCCCCATACCATTACACCTCCAGCAGCAGCTTAAAACGTTGATACAAGGTAGGATGGATCCATGCTTTCTTGTTGTTTCCACCAAATTCTGACCCTATCATCTGAATGTCACAGCAGAAATTTAGAGCCATTAGACCAGGCAAACTTTTTACAATCTTCTATTGTCAATTTCAGTGAGCCTGTACAAACTGTAGCTTCAGTTTTGTGTTTTTAGCTGACAGAAGTGGCACCCATAAGGGGTTGCACCAACAAGTCGACTTTAATGCTCTGCCATGACGCTTTAAGCTTGAGGTCGACTAGTCGCTGGCCCTATAAAGGGTTATCCCTATAAACAGGATAAGAAATCTTTGAAGTCCACATTTACGCTCCGTTTCCAGACAGTTAAAATTACAAATAAATGCATACTCCTAAAGCGCTCCACAAGACATGTGATTGTACCATCTGGATGCTCGAAACTGAACAGGAGAATTTAGTTTTAAACAGCTTATTGCACAGGTAAGTTAATCGCCGTTCTAATCTAATGCGCTGCTGCATTTTAGCACATGCACACAGAATCATTCAGTAGCGTGGACATGTATTGTCAACACTGTTCTATGATTTCTCAATAATGTCGCTTGGAAACTGAAAAAGTTCTAGCATATATTTCTTAGTAACTAAATCCTACAGCTTCACTATTTGTAGAAACACGCTGCCAGGTAGAATTAATTCACACACGAAAATGCTCTCTGCATTCACATACTGTAAATGTAATCTTAACAGTGCTACTTTATCTGTATCTGATTTAGGACGAGCAGAAATCTGTGAGAAATATAACGACTCAAAGACAAAAGAACTGATAAAAATGAGCTGTTATATGAGCAATAGCCATGTGGGTAGGTTTAGGCTTATTTGTTCACTAATGAAGTCATCAGTGACTAATCGACATCGACTCGAATTTCATCAAATAAATGTTGAATTAAAAAAATCTTAAGTCATTCAACCCCTAGCACCCAGTGAGGTCTTCGGCTGCTGAAGCCCATCTGTGAGAAGATTTGACATCTTGTGCTTTCAGAGATGCTCTTCTACATGTCTCTTTTATAACAAGTAGTTATTTGAGTTACTGTTGCCTTTCTATCAACTCGACCCAGTCTGGCCATTCTGCTCTGACCAGTGGCATCAAGAAGACATTTTCGCCCACTGAACTGCCGCTCAGTGGATATTTGTTTTTTGGACCATTCTCTGTAAACCCTAGTGGTTGTGCGTGAAATTCCCTATAGATCAGCAGTTTCTGAAATATTCAGACGAGTCCGTCTGGCACTAGTCTCAGCCTCAGACGTCACGCCCACGGACCGCTGGCTGAGCGTCTGATGCATATGGCGCACAAAAGTGGAAACACTTCAGGAGTTTCGAAGTCGTCATCGGATTGGCTGAATTATACAGGATTTCCGGGAGACGTGTGTCTCTTTAACGTTCCACCTGGAAACAAAGATGCCGTGATGCCAAAATCCTCATGAAAGAAGAAAGCCGTCGTGTTTACAACTGTGACAACGAGCGCTTATCAGGATCAACTATATGCTGGATTTTCAAAAGTATGTGAGATATTTAAAGTTTGCGGCATATCATTTTTTAAATGGTTCAGAGAGTTTTACACACCGGTCTGTTATTGTGGTGACATTTCCATGCCCAGAAACATGACGCTGAACGAAATGAACTGTGATTGGTTATTTGACATGTATAATATAATATAATTTATTTTTGTTTTGATTTTGGTATGAAATTTGACCCAGACATTTCTTTGTGGGATTCATTCGCTTTGAATAACCAACAATTTCATGCAGTGAACCTCAGCATTAGCAAACATCTTGTGGTGCACCCAATCCACCCCACTCCTCATCTGCGCTGCCTAGTCTATATTCCTGACTGACAGGTCTAACGGAGTTTCTTAACAGCCCTGTAGGTTCGGTAGTTCGCCTTGGCTGGATCGCAGTTCCTCAGCAGGCGTTTTCAATTTGAGTTATCAGATCCACCGCACTCCTCGCGTGGGAATGGGGCAGGATGGCCGCAGGGCTGTGGCTGTCTCACAGCTCTGTGTGTTAGAGAGGCGAACGACAGAGGGATCCTGAACCACTGGAGGCTCGTGAGGCGGGTGGGGATTAAACGCCGGCCTTGTCATGCTCCAGGAGTCGGGGGTTTGGAGGCTGCCGTACCCTCTGGGATTAAAAACAGGATTAAAACATCAACTCCACGCAGGTAGAAAAGCAAAAACGCTTGCTAAAGCTCTACGAAATACAACTGCCAACAAGTGGATTGAAGTGGAACAGAACAAACTGTATGTAAGCTAGTGCAAAAACTAGGAAAGAAGGGATTAGCAATTTCTAATCTTTCAAATTTTAACTCAACTGGAAATCCAAACTGATCCAATTTTTCTTTTTTAACTCCCTTCTCTGGTATTTTTGTGTACAATTCATCAGCGCATGTTATTTCAATTGATTAATTGAGTGATTGAATATGTGACCCTGGACCACAAAACCAGTCTTAAGTGTCCATTTTTTCGAAATTTAGATTTATACAGCATCTGAAAGCTGAATAAATCAGCTTTTCATTGATTTATGGTTTATTAAGATCGGAGAATATTTGGCAGAGACACAACTATTTGAAAATCTGGAATCTGAGGGTGCTAAAAAATTCAAATATTGAGAAAATCACCTTTAAAGTTGTCCAAGTGAAGTTCTTAGCAATGCATAATACTTACCAAAAATTAAGTTTTGATATATTTACGGAAATAAATTTACTAAATATCTTCATGGAACATGATCTTTACTTAATATCTTACAGATTTTTGGCATAAAAGAAATATATAATTTTGACACATATAATGTATTTTTGGCTATTGCTACAAATATACCCCAGCGACTTAAGACTGGTTTTGTGGTCCAGGGTCACATATAATTTAGCACCATGCCAGCTATGTAGGTGTTAGTGGGGGTTTGCTAAATACTCGATATTGTCAAATTGCACATCGTTAAAACAACAATTACGATAATATCGCAGACGATATATATCACACACCCCTAATTCTGACACTCAAAAAGAAAGCAAACTGTCTATGTCGTGGTACTCTCAAAAAGAAAGCAAAAAACTGAATGGAGAAGTGTTGGCGTGAATAAAAAAAAAAAAAGTTTTCTCGTATTTTTGTTTTTTAGAAAAAAAAAAGTTTTCTCGTAGCCACATAAAATTACGGTTAAACACAATTTTGCATTGCTCCATTTCTAGGCCTTGAACTTGGTAGTTATGTTGACTTCTATGCAGGGTTAGAAAGCTCTCGGATTTCATAAAAAATTATCTTAATATGTGTTCCGAAGATGAATGAAGGTCTTACAGGTCTGGAACGATGCAAGGGTGAGTAATTAATGTCAGAATTTTCGTTTTTGGGTGGACTATCCATTTAAAAGCTGGTCTGACTGAAAATCTTTTCATAAAAGTCCACTGAAAAGAAAAGAGAAGTTCACGACATCACAGTTCATCAAAATAGGCTTTAGAGATAATGAACTCTGACATAAGGGTCATAAAGGAGGATCTTCACCCATTGATAGAAACTTGTGAACGAGTCTGGAGTGGCCTATTCGACAGCGGGTGGAGGTAATATGGTTCCAGCCATTTTCAAAATGGACCTAACATTTTTCACCAACCCACAGGATTGATTTGATTCGGTTATTTTACAACTTGTAGACTTCTGAATCTTTCATCAAAAAATCTGCAACAACTTTCCATTGGACTTTAAGTCTCCTTATGTCTCAACCTTTCAATTCCAGCCATCTGGCTCTATTATGTCACGAAACGCCCACTTTTTTCCTCTCGTTTCACTCCAAAAAAAATCTCATTACAAAAGTAAAAAAGGGTTGCGAACACCATTTCATGTCGACTTTAAAGAGTCTTTAATAGAGACTTTAGTCTGCTTTCGGCTCAGCTGTTTTAGTAAAAGAACAAGGTCATACACTACCAACAAAGACAAACAAAACTCGAGTAGTCATGTACAGATGTTCTTCTGTGCTCTGATTGGCAGATGAGATGTCCCCAGGGGGAAGCTCATTACCCAGGTGCCAGCATCGTTTGTATAACCTCAAAGCACTCGCTTCTTTGCCATCATTACACCTACGACTGGCACTCACCGACAGCTGGTACAAAACCTGTGAGACTCAAGAGGGACAGAAGAGGAAACAAGCTAGCACAAACACTTACACACGTAAATCACGCACACTCGATCTGACGATCTGAGCTCAATGGCGTGTTGCCGCGCCACACGATACCTCACACACTGGGACGGCCTTGTGAGATTATCGTTTCAAATCCCTCTTTAAATCTAGCACAGAGCATGCTGGGGGAGAATTAGTCACAAGCCATCTGCAGGTTTAATGGTCAAAAGTTTAATTTTTGTATTGTCAAACATAAATTTATTTTTAAGAGTCGTCTGGTGAATTCAGGATTGTAATGTTTTGAATGATTGCCCTTCTTTCTAAAAAATTATCTAACACACAAAGGTACCCACAGTGCTTTGTTCTGTGGGGGGTTTGGATGAACAGCCAGACTTAACAGAAGGGTTCCAAAAGAAGATGGCTTTCAAAAATATCCATATAGCAAATTATTTTTATGTGAAAACCATTCAAAACGGACCAAGCACTCGCTCTGGGGTTGATCAAAAATAATAATGTGTGTCTGTGCCTGTGCCTGTGTGTGTGTGAGTGTGTGTGTGTGTGTGTGTGTTCTATAAATACATCCACTAATCAAACACTGCTGTTATCATGAAAACAGGATGCAATCAAACTGGATTCTAGTTAAATCTACTAGCTAACGCTTAACTAGCTAACAATATTTTTGTGTTAATTTGGTCTCTAGAAAAATGCCAAAACAATGAAGGATGATTAAACTATGCCAATACTAGGGATGTACAGAAATTGTAGGTAAAAAAAAAAAAAAATTCAGCCAAAATATTTGGCAGAATATTTGGTAGCGGTTGTTATATGATACATTAAAAACCTTTTTTAAGCATGCTGTGGTAAAAAATAAAAAATTGCATCTACCCTTGGTAATGTAGAGGCTGTAGCGGTTTAAAATTGCTGTGTATTCTTAAGTCAAATGTTTTTTGAAGCATGGATGTTATGGTAGTAAAACCCCTTGAAAAAAATACATTACTCAATAAGTACCTTGGTCCATGTTTATACCCCCCAAATTGAGTACCGCATAACTTATTCTGTACATTAACTAATAGGTAAATACACCAGTACTTACATAGTAAGTATATGGAAATAGGACTGTAAAATAAAGTGCATCATTTTACATAAACAGTACACAAAAATGACCAGTTCTTCAAACTTTGTAAGCACTGTTTTGGAGAGCAATTTAGCATTAACAATCCTACACAAGCAATTGAAAAACAGTCCTCTTTTTATTAGGTAAGGTTAGGACTTACCAAGCGTATCGTATATACCAAGTACAGTATGTGTCTTGTTTGTTACCACATAATACCACATTTTTATGTAGGTGATACATTTACTATGTACATATCTTTAGTATGTACAGTAATGTGTCTTATTAGCTACCATATACGGATACTGTAAGGACGTGCCTGTTTGTACCCACTTGTCCATAAGTACTATATATTTACCATGTATATACATTAGTGAGTACAGTAAATTATCTAATTCGCTACCATGTACAGGCACTACCTGTAAGTGACTGTTCTTACCCACACTTGTCTGTATGTACAAACTAATTACCATGCATGTATGACTGTTACGTACAGCCGTTTCTTATTTGTTACCACGTACATACACTTGTTACACCACTCATTTGCCTGTAGGTACAAGATATTTACCATGTATGTACCAGGGAAGTATATGTACTGTAAAATAAAGTGCTACCGAAATTTGTTTAGATACTGAAAACAAATATGATTAAAAATGTTCTGCTTTAAAATCCATGCGTCATTTGTTCACTTGTTTTTTTTATTTAGTATTGAAAGTAAAAAAAAAAAGAAAGAAAAACATTGAAATTGAAAAACAAGATTCCAGCTTAATTTTTCATGTTTCTGTCAGGGGTATGAAAACGAATAAACAGTTTTAATATTTGATTTCTACACGTGGGTGGGAATGAAAAACCCCTTTCTGCTGATTGGTCAGCCAACGATCAAACAGTGGCGTCATCAGTTCCACGCAGGAGAATAATAGTCCTCCGCTGCTGCAGTTGTACGGATTCTTAACGCATTTACTACATTTGAGCTTCTCATCAAACAACCAGACTAACAAATAGCTCTACACAACTCATACACAGATACTCAGAGCCTAGACAGAGCTTTTTTCTGTGTAGACCAGTGGTTCTCAAAGTGCCAGAGGGTCCGCAAAATGATTTGCTATAGCCTACTGTATTTTCCAGACTGTAAAGTAGGGCTGTGACGGTATGGGAATATCGCGGATTGGCGGTTAATCGTAATAGTAACTTCCCTTTGTTTGCCAAAAAAAGTTTAATTTTCAATAATTTAAAGATAAATTAAATTGATGTTTTATGCCTTCATTTGATAACCAGATTTTCAGAGATATTTCTTTCAGATGTATGGACAAACAAATCGGCATCATATGTCGGCCATCGGCTGCCCTGATTTCTAAATATCAGCATCGGCCAGAGAAAAACCCATATCGGTCGACCTCTAGTCTAGAGACCTGAGTGACTTTTGATCAAGAACGCATGCAGCTTGTAAATGAACATGGAAATGAATAATAATAAAGTAGTATTCTTTATTCTTAAAGCAGCTAATTATATTAACAATAATAACGAAATAATATTAATTTCTATAACTTTGCTAATAGGAATTATGGAACAATCGTTTGTAAATTCTTTGTACAATAAATTATTAAAATAATAACAACCTGAGCAAGCTAAAACATAGGTTTTGCTAAACTTCGATTCCCATTTCTTTGGAAATTGTTTTTTAGGTAGCAGTCCGTGGATATAAACATCCAAGCGCAACTTGAAAAATGTGTTTGTTACAGCAAATTAGGATGTCATATTTAACGATTAATTAGGCTACATTTATAATAACATAAATGCCCTGATTTATAACATCAGGCTAGCCTGTCTGTACAAGTGTTCAGCTGTAGTACATACTGGGGCAGTCCCCTCCCGCGAGATATTCTGCATCAAACTCTCCCGCTATAAAACTCATCATGCGCTTAGAATAATTTTCTTTCTGACCCACTAAATATAGATCTCTCCAGAATCTCACATAGGCTAACGTAGTCTGCACGTGCTATTTATTTTATTCTCTTGTCCAGAATCAAATTAGTTTTACATTTTGCTGTCAACACAATAGAAAAAGGGTGAAAAATAATAATGTGCCTTTAAAAATACCAGCTTGTCAAAATACACAATTCGTTTAATCAACACAGTAGGAATGGTCTATGAATATGAACAAAATAATTGCAAAATGGAAACTGAACAATTTAACAACCCTGAGAAGAATGTCCCGAGTCAGACTTGCCTGACGTGGGTTTCTTAGCAGTAAACTGACCATTTTCCAGTCCAAGTTACGTTCTTCAAGGACAGCACATCCACACTTTGCTTTGCCATCCTTATTCTGCTCTGTCACTCTTGACAATGTCTGTTCTGTCTGAGCTATATTATACATTAAAAGCGAAATGAAAATATATTAATATTCTTTAACTTATACTTTTTTTGGTTTCTTCTATCTATAGAAGTCACTTTTTTCTCATGATGATTTATTCCAAAGTGAATTTTACAATGCATTTAACGTATGTCCAAGTATTCGCTGTGTATTGGTTCATGTTTGTTCAAGAAAGATGTTCAAGGAGACCGAGACGCGCTAATGCAGCACATTGGCATGACATTTTGTAGTCATTTTGAATGTACACAAATAAAAATATACATTTTACCATACGACTATAAATGACAGATTATTATTTCCCTTGCTGGGGAAAAAAATCCAAGAGAACATCAATAAATACTCAATATTAATTAAACTCATCAAAAACTGGTTATGACTGCTGCATATTTCCGGTTCACTTCAATACTGGTCTGCGCTTGACTGTAGTCGCATTTGTCTGCTTATTTAGTTTACTGCGTTTATTTAACCCATCACAGTTTATTGGAACTGTGTGAACTAGAGTAACTACTCACATTGATGTTGTTCTAAACCAGGCTTATTGCCTTCCTTTTTCCAAACACACACAGAAAATATGTCCTGCTCACACTTGCCTATTTAATGGGAAAGAATACAAATCGGTTGTAAAATAATCCTATGCATCTCGTGGTGTATATTCCAAGCATTCTGAAGGTATACTGTAAGGTTTGGTGAGAAACAAACCGAAATGAAAAGTTATTACGTTTATGAAAATCTTGCGTTGCAGTTCCGTGTGCAAGTGCGCATCAGTAGAAGTGTATATCCTTTTGAGATATCAATTACAATTAAGTTTAATAAAACAAAAGACTACATTAGAAAACTCAGTAGAGTATGTAGTTTAATATCTCTGTAGTCTCCGAAACAACCGAGATGGTCAGAATGACAGTTCTTGAGTGAATGTTGCAGACCTATTATATACACACAAGTCAATGCATTACTCTTTCCTTTTTGTATTAGTGTTTAAAATATTTAATTTAAAATAATTAAATAAACAAACAAACTGACTGATGTGAAGCATAGAATGTATATCTCCACAGAACAAAAGCCCTGTTTAGGCTCTATCCCGGTACAAGTTGTGTCAAGCCATTGATTTGTCTGGTTGTTGTTGAAAAAAATATGAAATGTAATTACAATAAACACGTTTACAATCCGTACAACTGCTGTAGCAGAAGACTATTATTCTGCTGCGCTGAAGTGAGCAAGAACTGATAATGGCACAGTTTGATCTTCAGCTGACCGAACAGCAGAAAGGGGTGTTTTAAGCCCACATACAGGTGCATCTCAATAAATTAGAATGTCGTGGAAAAGTTCATTTATTTCAGTAATTCAACTCAAATTGTGAAACTCGTGTATTAAATAAATTCAATGCACACAGACTGAAGTAGTTTAAGTCTTTGGTTCTTTTAATTGTGATGATTTTGGCTCACATTTAACAAAAACCCACCAATTCACATCTCAACAAATTAGAATATGGTGAATCAGCTAATCAACTCAAAACACCTGCAAAGGTTTCCTGAGCCTTCAAAATGGTCTCTCAGTTTAAAAGAACCAAAGACTTAAACTACTTCAGTCTGTGTGCATTGAATTTATTTAATACACGAGTTTCACAATTTGAGTTGAATTACTGAAATAAATGAACTTTTCCACAACATTCTAATTTATTGAGATGCACCTGTATAGAAATCAAATATTCAAGCTGTTTATTCATTTTTCTACCCCTGAACAAAAAATGTAAGTATGCAATCTCAAACCTTTGTTTTTACCTTTTAACTGAAAAAAAGAGAAAAATACATCCGGAAAGCAGACGGCTGAAATGTGTACAGACACTGTTAAGCTGCAGATAGAAAGAGTGGCCAGAAAAAAAGGTAGAGACAGAGTAATGTGGTGGAGAAGGAAGAAAAAGGGGGAAGGAGAGAGAGACGCGATTTTAAAAAATTGTGAAAGATCCTCAGCCTCAGTGAATGGCGAGCAGCTCTGGGCGGCGATGGGGTCATGGTGAGCTACAAACAATCTGCATTAATTACAGCAGCTGGAGATCCATTCGAACCCAGAGAGAACAAAACGCCTGTGTCTTCTGCATAGGAGAAAATAAATTGGCTTTAATGAATCTCAAATGCAATTCAACCTCACCAATTCTACGCCCGGCTTCAGAGAGGTGGGAGAAAGACTGATAGCGACCACAGCATGAAGCTGATAGCAAAGAATAATAATCAATGTTTGTGGGGATGGCTTCTCGGCTGTTGCATTTACGTTAATGAGAATCTGACGTCCATCCTGACATGTTCTGTTCCTTTCACATGCACTTACTTTCATTCTACCACGTGCAGAGGAGGGACAGAAATGACCTATCTCCATAGAAACCAGGCCATCTTCCTTTGAAAGCAACGGAGCAAGGCTACGACGGTGCCTCGCTTTTGACCCTATCATCAATTATAGACTTTCAGGGAGTAAACTAGAAGACCGCAGAAAGGCTTACCTTGCCGCCAACATGATCATTAATTTAATGAAACCTCTTCAAGGCACTAAAAAAAATCTCATCTCTATTCAAGAAAGTCAAGGTTATTAGGAGGCTGTTATCAACCGGAACAAAATAACCACTTATATTTTCAGGTGTGTTTGTTTAGTAACTGTTTGCATCAACTTTATGAACTTGGAACCTGATTTCAAATTCAGGTGACCAATTTTTTATAGCTAATAATTAAACAAAAAAAATACTAAGAAAATGTGTTTGTTCTTTTTCAATGCTACATCCTGCCTTGAACACAAGTAGATGTTGCTAGCACTAAATCATAATTCAAACATTTTTAAGATTTAAAATAAGTGACAATTCTGTAATCTCTTCTTACTTGATATTGGCTTCACTCCTGGTTGCAGCGGTGTGGAACTGTTCAGCGGACATTTTGAGCGGCAAATGTATATCTCAATCCTCATTCATTTTGTAAATTCCTCATGACCACAATAAACTCTGCTAGAATAGGTACTGATTGATTATGAGGAATGATTGATGTGAGCTGGCAACCTCATTTTACACTCAACCTCAAAAGTGATTATAGAAGTGAAAATAGTAGAAGTGAGATTTGTACCAGCCATAAGTGGAAAGTGCATCATGAGAAGACAATTATGGCACTTTTGAAGTTGCATCAATTTATCCTGTCTTTTCATGTTTGATATTTGCACTTACCAAGATCTCAGTGCTCTATAATCATCAAAAAAATCATTCAGTTAAGTGAGAGTCACATCAAGACACTGAACACTCTAGTACACATTCCTGATTTCCCCTCTTCAAGACAAAAATGAAACTGAAAAGAGCCAAAAAATGTATAATTTTTTTTACGTTTTTATTTCAAAAAGAGACTTTTCATTGTCTGTATCTTGAATTATCAATTCAGATAATCGTTTTCAACTTTCTAATTGTCGTACAGTAGAATTTTTTTTGGCACTTTAAGAATGATCATTTTGGACTTACTATCCTGTTAGAATAAAAGGCACCAATGGGGGCAGCTGTGTATTAAGAGGGGGGTGACAGCTGTTTTAGATTGTGATGCAATGGGTAAACAAAACCATTTGCAATACCTGCAAGAAACTAAACATGTTTTGAACTTTTTATAAATGTGAAAAAAAAAAGTATTTTGAAATGCCGGTGCTTCCATTAACCAATGTTATGCGACTAAAACTTAACCTTTTGCCTCTCACGATAAGTCATGGCACTGATTTTAGATAGATTTATTTAAGCATAGAGCCACTTCAGAAACTTGCATGGCATGACTGGAATAAACAAGCATCAACTAGAGCGGCCGCAGTCAGCTTCAGTGGCCGTATTTGAGCCACACTGCACTACAGACGTGTGCAGTGTAAATTATCTAAGCAGTAATGGCAGGGAAAACCCCTTATATTTGAGAGCGACCATGTATTAATTGTTTCTTGGAGGTTTTAGTACATTGAAGAATGATTATATGACTTTTTACATACGCCATGTGACCTGCGAATTATTACTTTCGAATTGCCTGAAAAACCACCTCATGAGAGCATAAAAACTTTTTTGCGATATATGGGAGTTTTTGCAAAACGGACACGTTTCCATTAGGCGTATTTTCAATTCGCAATTTTAATTTGCGCAATTTGAAGGGTAATGAAATGCAACTACAGAAGTATAGAAATTCTACATTGATAAAAAAAAACTGCACTGTTGTCGGATCAGAATTGGCCAATACTCTTTTCTGGATCGGATCTGAAAAAATGGTATCGTTGCATCCCTAGTCATTCGGAAATGTATTCATAAAATTTCTCCATCACCAGCAAAGTCAAAGTACTGAATCTCATTCTATGTGCATCTTGACTCTGTAGAAAGTGTTAAATAGCATGTGGGCGGATCCATTATCATATGCAAAATAAAGAGTGAAAACTGTTTCGGAGTATGACGCAGTCTTGCAAGATTACCGACACACTGACCCAAATACATTTCCTAAATCCCTTTATCCTTTCACATAGCAATCCCTGACAGATCTTCAATTCAGGGTCATTTTCATGCCAGCGGGAAACGCTTAATGCTGTAAAACAAAACTAATCCTCTATAACAAGCGCTCTCCTGTCAGGGCCAGTGAGCTTAGGACCTTAATTTTGTAAATGAAAAACACTTACAGACAAATCTGAAGCAACTGTTGAGATTTACATGGGGCCTTTGAATACTTTCAAAGCCTTTATGACATTTTCCAAGATTTCATTGCAAGATAATGATATCTGACCATCATCACAGCCGCTATTCAGCAGTTGACACCGGATGGATTTATGCTAGAAATGAACAAGTGACTCTAAATGAGATCATAGAGAGGAAAGATAAGGGTTACCGAAATGAAAAACCCCTCTTGCATCCTCGCATGCATTACAGCCCAGCGGCCCTTCCTGTAGCTTTGCAGCAGGAAGGGATTTGTTCGTTATAATCAGGCAGCTGGCACCTGCTTTGTCATTCTCCTCTTTGCCTGGCACTGCCCGTCAGTGACACCCTCGCCTTTCAGTCACAGCCGCTGGATTTCTAATCCAATCAGCATTTTAATCTGTATCAAGCAGCTATGCTTCACTGCAGGGTGCATTTTCTGCAAGACTTCCTCTCAAGGATGAGCACTTCCTGTGACAGACAGGGATCAGCACTGGGGAATAAATGGACCCAAAGCATTAACCATTCATTCATTATGCTAGACTGTAACCTGTGTGTTGTACTGTAACTTCAAACAAGAACCTTCCAATTTATAGTGAGCCGTGCAGTTGATATATGCATGAAAACATTTTGCATAAGTGTTAATGCTTTTTATAAATAAAATATAATTTTAAGTTACTTTAAATTGCATTAATATTTCTAAAAATAACAGTTTTACAGTATTTTTAATCAAATAAATGCAGCCCTTGAGTAAAAGAGACTTATTTTGAAAATACCTTACAAACCCCAAAAGTTTAAAATGTAATTTAAGTAAGGTCTTAATGAACAGCAATGCAACACAGTTTTTAAGAAAGTCTGCAACTGATTGGTAAAGATTGTGGGTAACAAACAATTTAATACTTCAAATAATTAAAAACACTGCCAGAATCTGTTTGACCTTAGCCACCTGCAAATGTGTAGGAGACAGTCTTCTCTTAGAACAGCAAAAAACTGATTTGTCAGAATCAGATTTTTTTTTTTTAAGTTTTACAACTTAAAAGCCATGTCCAGACTTCCTGTGAGCAATTAAATAACTGAATCAAGCAAGAAAAATAAATATTAAAATTTGATAAGGCTGAATAAGCAGACGCAACATAATCAGACGTTTCTTCAATGCATCAGCGCTTACTTTGTGTATTACCATACCAAGATGCAACACAGCAAAAACGCATGCAAAAAAGTCGTCGTCTTGATTGTAATGCTGCTCCACCTCCCTGCTTCTCGCCATTACAGAGTCAACGAGCTATTACACCCTTGCAGCCCCTGACATCAACGTACAGCCAACACAGCATGACAAATCGGGGAAAAAAAGAGAATTCTGCTTTAGAAAAAAAAACTGACATTTTAAATACTTTGAAGTAAATTAATTTCACATTCGCCAGTACTAGATCCCAAGGCCAGAGAGGGCAAGACATCTGCCACTCTCCTCACTGTCCAGGTGAAGTCTGCCGCATCCGTTTAGGGAATTTCTAGAACGAGGGCTCCCGTTGACAGCACGTCAGCCCGGCTGCCAGGTTTTCAGGAGGATTATTATCTCGTACCCACGCTCAAGTGCTTCAAAGTGCTTTGCAACTAGTGACAAGGGAGAAAGAGCGAAGCGGGGGGGGGGCTAAAACGGCAGGGCAATAAAAAAAATCTTGTCTAGAGAGTGCGAAGCAGCTAAGAGCGGGACGCAGACATGAGTGGAGGAGCTTTAGCGGGATTAGGAAGTGCCAGCGCTAATTCAAAACGGTGGCGGAATGCTGCTGTTTACAGCTTTTGCTTTCATTGGCGCTAACTCACCGTCTTTGGAAGAATTTATGGATGTTAGCCGATTACGTGTGCTACCATCAAAAAGAAGGGAGGAAAAAAAATGCAACGTTTGCTGCGATAAAAGCGTTCGCCACTTGCGGCATGGAGAACGTTCCTGCGGTGGCTCGTCTGCACTGCCGAGATAGACTTTTTCAGCCACACCTGCCATCGACGGGAAACGGGAGAAGGGGGATGGATACGCCACACCTCTCAGAGGTCTGTCATGAAGATACCCCCCTTCCGAACCCATCCCAACCCCCCTGCTGGGGTAACAGCAGTCTGAGCAGACATGCCAACTGCCTGCATTATCCCACTCCCGTGGTCTGACTGTGTCACACGGCAAGTAAAGCCTGACTGCAAACACTCTGTGCGCCTTTTATTGCCAGCTTTTGATCCCTTTGGCAAACGGCGCTTCCTTGTAATGAGGTAAATATAAATACTGGGGCATCTGACACACTGGGTTGATCCTATTTGCTATTAAACAGAAGATAGCTCGTCTGTAACCTCAATGCGTGTGAGATAGCAGTGTGTATGTATGTGTGTCCAGGTGGGAGGGGGGCTCCCAATGTAGAATGTTTATTTATGATGATCGCACAGTAATTAGCACTGGGTCGCCATTAATCCTCACAGCCTGTGTCTGCCCTGAGCCAGCGACGGAGATTGACACAATGCGAACCACCTCCTTATGCCCTGACGGAATACTTGTGGCATAAATTTAGTTAACCGCTTCCATACCGCCTGTCTGAGAGTGAATGTTAGACTGTAAGTCAGAGCTGTCCGCCATTCATCCTGAATTTGAATTGATTTTAAATTTAGGCACCAAACAAGCAGCAGGACTGTAATTCGAATATGAATGAAAGGAAGCTAAATTAAAAATAACTGAAATGCAAAGAGTTTCCTAAAACTAATTTTTAAATGAGAAAAACAACTTAAGACAATATAGACACACAAACAAATAAATACTAAATTATACAGGGTATAATCAGAAGTGAAATGTAAATCAAGTCAGGTCCGCTCAGTGGACAGTGCAAAAAAAATAAAAAATTAATAAAAGTAACACAACACAAGAGCATATATATAAAGGGCAACCCAGCGCTGGGTTGCCAAATAACCCAAGTTGAGTTGTTTTTAACCCAGCATTTTTAGAGTGTTTGATAGACAGAATGGCTGAACAGACTATAGACAGACACAGTAATAGATAACAACGGATAGAAGGATGGACGGACAATCCCCCTTATTTTGCAGTGTGGAAGAAAGCTCTATACTGTGAAAAATGAATTAGCCACTATAGGAAAATAACTAGAATAACAAATAGCAGTAAACCATTTGGTGCAACAAACCAGCCTGTTCATAATTACAGCAATACATTAAAATAATATAATAATAAATACCAATTTTCAATATAAAACAGCACTACGATCGGTTTTGTACAGCTAAAAATGAATGGAGGTGGATTAGACTGGAAGTCTCGACACAGTCAAGTTAAAATGGCCATGCATGCTTCCATGGGAAAATAAGGTGGATAGAGAGAACTATCTATTGTAAAACAGATAGAATGACAGAACAAATGACAGAATGGATAGATAAACAGAAATACAGATAATAGATAAAATGACAGCTGGATAGAACGATACTTTCCTTCACTTCCCAGAATGCATTACCTGATCATGTGCTCTCTAACTGCTACACAGCTCCGTATTCATTCAAAATGAACCGTTTTCACATCACACTTTCCCATACAAGGACTCAGTTAATGTCTAGTGAAATATTAGTAACACAGATTTAATATAAACGGACAAATGGAAAACGCAGCTTGGAAGTGTATTATAAATCTGTCTTCGGCTCAAAATAAAACGTGAATTAAGTCTGAAAGACAGTGGGGTGTAAATCTGCTGCATGCGAACAACGTTAACTCTACACCGTGGAACAAATCCCCTCTTTTGAGAGACACAAGCGTTAAATTATCAGCCCGGCAAAGCCACCATGGATGCTGTCCCAGTGTTAATATTTCCGTTTGCAATCCTTTGTTTTCGCATCATAATGAAGCATGTACCAAAAACATTCATCTCCATCTCCTTCCCCCGAATCACTGGGCCCAAAGTGAATAAACAAAAAGGCAATTCTTCAAGCCAGTGAGTGAGCAACCCTCTTAGTACAGCTTATATGAACAAAGCAAGAGGAGCTGAACAAAGTGAGGGAGTCAAACAGAGAAGAATTATCTCTCTAAAGCTGTCAAGGTGGCTGGGTTATTCTCTTGTTCTGAATACAGCGTTTGATAGAGAGAATACAAATATTGCATCTAATGCGACTTTCTTTAGTCACAGAATATAAAAACAACACCTCACATTAATATTAATGGAGGAAATGTTTTGTTCCAAACAC
The DNA here is from genome assembly GCA_027422405.1 of Ptychobarbus kaznakovi. Lineage (NCBI taxonomy): Eukaryota > Metazoa > Chordata > Actinopteri > Cypriniformes > Cyprinidae > Ptychobarbus > Ptychobarbus kaznakovi. The sequence goes on from CM049794.1 coordinate 5,487,789, forward strand.
TATATTCAACCAAATTTGTTTGACGTAACTACGTAACTAGATTATAATGTTTCTTTGACTGAGGAGCTTCAAATATTACTGTGCATTCTGGGAAATAAGGTGACTCAACCACAGCGGTCAACCAAATTAATTTGGTGTTACTATGCAACTAGGATGAAATGTTTTCTTGACAGTCATTCTTTAAATATTGCTGTGCATTCTGGGAAATATGGTGACTCAACACAATATTGTTACATTACAATGTTTCTTCATCAGAGACTTGTCCCAGAATGCACAGCAGTATCTAAAGAACTAAAAAAAAGAACTGTGACCTATTTATTTAGTAACGTCAAATGAATTTGATTTGCACTCCAGAAAGTAATATGACTCAACCACTATCGACATCCAAATTCATTTAACATTACAAAGCAGCAAGGTTATAATGTTTTTTGGAAGTAGTTAATCAAGTATTGCTGTGAATTCTGGGAAATAAGGTGATTCAACGAGACTTTAAAGTGTGAGAATTTAACTCGCATTTGTGATTAAAAATAGAAGCGTGTGAATTGTACAATGCATTTATGAGCGTGTGTGAATAAAACAAATCCCTGCTGGTCCATAAAAAGGCCTAATTATCTAAAATTGTATAAAAAATTAATTATCATTTTAAGATTACTTAAATATGGGGATATAAGTGCTGCAAGTTTCAAACGTTTCAAAACGTAGCGCTTTTGCACGTTCTACAGGTTTGTGGTTTCAGAGAAGTTCGCAATCAATTAACAGTGTGCACTTATGCCAAATGCTTATGACCAACTTTTGATGAATTATGACAATATCAGCTTTATGGTGTTTATCAAGCAAAAGCATAGACATTTATAGCAGCAGGCATTTCAACTACTACACATTTCTACTATACAGTAGACACTTCAACATTTGTTTCTAATGTAGTCCCACATTATGATTTTTTTTCTTCCTGGGTAATATTGGTATTTTTGATACACAATAAACAGTATCTATCATTGAACTCAATGTAAACTCTTGTAGCTTCTGTCGGGGCTGCCCTGTCACACAGGAAGGCAAGACTGAGAACATTATTTAGCGCATACGATTCAAAATATATTTTATATTTACTAGTACTCAACCACAGTACACAATCAAATATAATTTGATAGTTTAATATATCAAACCAAACTAATCTGACATTACTAGCAACCAGGTCACAAAAAAGAATACTTGCATTCTGGAAAATATGATGACAACCACGGTACCAAAATTTATTTGATTTTACTATGCAACCAGGTTAAATATTTTCTTTGACAGTCATTCTTTAAATATTGCTGGACAATAAGTTGCATCAGTGCAATATTGCTTTATTATAAAATATCTGATAAAGGAACACTGTAACCTAATTGTTTAGTAACTTCAAATGAATTTGTTTGCCTTCAATGGTCAAGTCAGTTTATTTCCCAGAATGCACAGGCAATTTTTGAAATACGGTTGTCAACCAAATTAATTTAGCATTACTACACAACAACGCCAAAATGTTTCATAATCAAATTTTCACCATATACTGTTTTGCATTCTGTAAAATGCATTTAACTACTGTAAACAACCAAATAAGTTAAACATTTCTTTGGCAGGGGCTCTTCAAATATTGCTGTGCTTTCTAGGAAATAAAGTGACTCAACCATAGACTGTCAAATTTGTTTAATGTATTCAACCAAACTCGTCTAACGTCACTAAGCAACTAGGTTACAATGTTGCTTTATCAGAGATACTTCAAATATTGCTTTGCATTCCGGGAAATAAAGTGAGTCCACCACTGAAGTCAACAAAATGAATTAGACATTATTACACTAATATGTTTCTTTGTTGGTAGTTGTTCGAATTCTGCTTTGCATTCTGGGAAATAAAGTAACTCAACCACGCAAAAAAAACGCCTTTTTTATGGATACCCACTTCCATACAACACGGCCACTGTTAGACGCTGGGCCGCTTTCCCACAGCATGTTGGTAAAGAGGGGAAAGAAGCAAATCTCACTTTTTTTGCCTGCTGCATGCAGTCGATAAGACCTCAGAGAGAGAGAGCGTAGGAAAAATAGTGGAGGGAGGGCAAAAGAGAAAACGAATGAGAAGGGGGACTGAGGAAAATCACAAATCTTGGAGAGCGACTCTGACTTCATTTGCCAATAGCTGAATGGTTTTGAGGCTTTGGCTAAAGCACTTTCTGCACCATTGCCCTTCGCCGCGCCGAGCAAGCCCTTTCCATTTAACGTAACTTTATTCATTTTTTTTACACCAATGGGGGTCAATCAAGGTGTGAACCCAGCGGATAAAGGCAGTCGGCGTTGCTGCCCATCCAAATGGAGCCAATGCACTTCAGATTCCCACTTCAGTGCCGTATGAACCATTATGATCTCTGTCCAGTCATTTACGAAGGATAGATGGCTGAAGGTAGTGCAGTGGAAAATGGCCTGTTTGGGCATCATCTCTCTCTGAAAGTGACTAAACGCAGCAGTAGAGGATAACCGGTGCTTTCATCTTCAAATATTATGGCGTAACGAGAGTTGTGTACAAACAGAGACGTCTCGTCTTCAACAACTGTAGCCTTGCGTGAAGCGGAAAAACTGACAACAGCATGGAAACAAGTTCTTAACCACCCACTGATCTCGAGGCTGCCTTCTGCTTATGCATACCTTTCCTTGATGTTTTGCGCCATAACTTTTATTTCTCGAAAATGTCAGGGATCGGCTGTGAAAATTATACGGGAAGAGAGAACTTAAAAGCCAGACATTTCAAAGCTTTTCCGAGAAATGCCACAGATGCCGTACTATGGTATTTGAGTGTTTACACACTAAAAGCATTATTATCTATGAGCTATTTCAACCTATCAGCAATTAGAATGTTTAAAAAAATGTCATGAAATTAGAAAAATATCAGAGATAAATTGGGTTAAACTGACAGGAAGACACCAACCTTCTTCTCTAGTTGTGTGATCTGTTCCTTGTAGAAAGCCTCCAGCGCCTTCAGCTCTGCTTCTTTCTTATCCAGCTGTTTCCCCTGGAATGAAGTAAATTAAGAGTTTTGTCATTAAATTGATCATCCTTCTCAAACAATTCTAGAGCGGTTGCATTTTTTTTGTAAAAGTAAATAAATACAATTTTAAAAGAAAACTTGTTAAAAAATATTTAAAATAAATGTGCTTTATACTTCTAGCAAATATACAAAAATAAAGCAAATAAACTGCTTAAAAAAAAATTGGTCTGTGGGTGGCCATTCACTTGTTCTTGAATACTGACCAATTCCAAAAATTAAGATGAAGCTTATTGCAAATTAATTTTTTGTAAAGAAAATGATTAAAATAATAGTTTCTAGCTAAAACAAAACAAATACATAAAGAAAAAACACCAGTAAAGAAAATACAAAATACTTTTTGGTGAAGCCAGTGAAAATGTTGGCAGTGCATGTCAAAATTTGAACTACTGGCCTGACTAAACCAGCAACTGTAAAAATAAATAATAATCAACACAGCTTTGAAACCACTGATTAACTTTTTCCTTTAAAAATAAATGTGTGGCAAAACAGAAACCGACACACTGCCCAAACTCGAGCCCTGTGATCTAGTTGGTGATATAAATTCAAAAACATTTTTATACCATAAGGCTTATAAGCTTAGGACATAGAAAGTCCAACTGTCAATTTTGGAATTTCACTATTTGTTGGCATTTCTAAAAGATTCGTCAAGGTTTTCAGATTTTTGGGCAGCGAATTAGCAAATGGTTTCGGCAGCATATGTCCCTACTAGTCCAAAACTGTTGACCATACTCAAGAGAGGCCGGACGCAGGACGTTGCACAGCGCAGCTTCGCTCAAACAGCATGGACCAAAAGCTCTTAAAACCGATCTGCCGACTCTGCCAGAGACTTTAGGAAAAGGACAGCTGGTGTAAGATTTTCAGCCCTCGAATAAAGCATTGAGGAGGATTTACAACACAGAGGGATTCCAAAAATAAACAGAACGTAAGGACGCAAGATAACGATGTACACAAGTTTTTAGGTGATTTCGTCCATGCATGTGGCGCTCAAACAGGTGTGCAATAACTGAACGCGATCGGCTCGTTTGGCACCAATTCTGCATGCACAAAGCAGGGGGATTGACTGTCTGAGATGAGATGGACTATCTGTGAGCATGCAAACATCTGCGCCATTGAAAAGCAATAGCGGCGATTACTTTACACAACATTGAGGGATATACAAGCACAAGCAAACATACAAAAATGAGTTCAAAGCTGCGAAAAGACCAAGTATTCAAACAATATTCGACAAGGGAACGCAGAAAGCGACATGCTCGCACACATGCACGCAATCCCCCCCTGTAATTAGCTTCCCTCATTCCGCAACTATGTACGAGACACAGATACATTAAGCCCAGCAGGGTACAGCATTCACACAGTCGTGCTTTCTCACATAGACACACGCGCACGAACGATGTGGTGGAAAGACGCCCCGTGGCGCTGACCGGGAGCGAGGCGCATGTTCTGTAGCAGCCAGACAACAGTGCACAACAAAGCACAACCCCAAATTACGGGCATACATAATCACCCCCTTCCCTCTGCCTCCTGTCTCGAGCGAGCAGTAAATCACCTCCATCAGCATGAGCATCATATGCAATTTTCTAGCTGGGTAGCTCTGAAAACGCCACGGCGGCCGACACGGTTTGCATGCTCACAATCAGGGCTTAATGCATGAAAACCAAAACACCATGTTTAAACGAGGAGGAAACAAGATGCGGAGAGATAGGAAGGAAGAACGAGTGAATGAGAGAAATGTAACAATGACTGTGGAATAGGCCGTGCTTACCCAGGCATCCAGTTCGGAGGCAGGCTTGAAAAAGAGAGAAGTAAGGAGGAAAACATCACTTAACACTTAGCTACAGGAAAAATAAGGCTGGAAATGGTTCCTCAATCTTTGAAACAACTTACATCCATATTTGAATTGTTAGGTTTAAAGACATGAAACCACATTTGTGGGGCATTTAAATTTCACATTTGAATTTGCATGAGCTAATTTAGGGAAAACTAAATTTTCTATGGGAAATACTAGGTTTCAGGACTATTGCATCATATTGAGACTTAATGGGAGAGCAACATGTTTGCTTATGAAAGAAATTACACTAAAATGCACTAAAAATACACTGCTAAAAATACCCTATTTTTTGGTGGGGCCAGTCAAAATGTTGGCAGGCAAATTTTGCATTATTATTGCTTAGAAACTAAGGTTAGGGGTCTAAAACTAATGATGTTTTTTACAGAAATATTCAAATAAAAAATGTAATTTAGCTGAAAACTTCTTAAACATCAACGTTTCGGTTAATCATTTTAGCCCTTCAAAACGGTTTGGGCTAAAACCGAGAATTAATTTAGCCTAAATACTACTTGTGTGATGAATTTCATCTGGTTGCATCACCAAAAAAGAAAAGACATTTTGAGGCGATGAAAACCCTTTTAGAACAACACATACTGATGAATCATGCACAAAATGCCCAAGGACATTAAAGAAGTAAATGGGGTCAGTTTTGATTTAATGTCAACTTTGAGCAATGTTTTTTGTATAAAATGTAGCTAAAATAGGACGGAATCTTCTCTGACAACTTCATCAAACTGTCTACATCTTGTGTCTACTTCTTGTGCTTGACCAGATAAATTTCAAACATGAAAAGGAGACTGTAAAAGGCCAAGCACAAATCTCCAAGGGATCCTAATTGCAACTGTAAATTGGGTGCTAACAAATGTATTATGTGGTTAGAATTCACTCCTCGTTATAGGAGCAGCAGCAGGGCGTTTCACACGTATTTAATGAACATGGAGGAGAGGGTAATCTGGTCTGCTTGCAGCAGCCAAGTGCTCAACGCTGCCAGGGCTCGCATGGATCTACAGCGATAAGCAAAAGAAAAGGCTGAATTAAAACCAAGAGCTGAGCATCAGAGGAGACCTACAAATAAGGTTCATTTTGCACATGTTGTTATCAAGAAATCAGCTCAAAATTAATAAATTATTTATTTTCTGTTTTACTTCTTGTTGCATTCATGAAAATCAGTGTTGATAACTAAAACTAAGACTTAAGTTTCCTTAACTGAAATAAAAACAACAAAAAATTTGACTGACTCCAAATTTAAGTTAAAGCACTATAATTGCAATAACTAAAGCTTAAATAAATATTAATTAAAGCTAAACGCAATTATTTATAAAAAAGTAAAACAATGACAAAAAAAAAAAAAAAACTGATTTAAAAAAACTGACAATATATTTACAAAAACAAACATATTGGTAAATACTATATAAATAATATTAAAATGATCACTGATGAGAATTAATTGTGCATTCATTGAGCCAATCACATCCTCATCTATATTCAAACTGTCAAGGGGACTTGCTGTTTACATACATTTTACACAGATATCTAAAATACGCATTTACTGATTTCCTAAGACAGGATAACAGTGACACCCAAGTTTAATAAATAATTAAATGTATTCATAACAATAAACACTTTGTCTGTCAATTTATATAGTTTGTCAGCCTACTTGTTGGCCATTAATATAAATTGACACATTAATATATTTCAATTGATTTGTGGTCACAGGTTGAATATATTGGCTATTTTGAAATATGAAATACAAAGGTAGCTTGAAATACGCTACTTTTGAATGCTGCTCATCCAGTAAGATTTTAGTGCCGGAGATTGTTTGATTGAGATTGGAGATTTTTTTTTTTATAAAATCATTTATAGGTATCTATTTATAAAATGCCATTTGCAAAGCTACAAAGGTTGTTACCACGAAGCCAACAGACTGCTGACAGCCTAAAATAGTCTCTCAAGGAACTTAAAGTGACTATGACAACTCTTAGCTGAAGAACCAAGAGTTTGCTCCCTGCTGGTCTTATGACGGTAAACTCATCACTCTGTCTCAAAGAACTCTCAGAGCCTGTTGAGAGCCACACACACACACACACACACACACACAGCTCCTAACTACACACACGCCTTGTCATTTCTTTATTTATCCTCTTTAAATTCTCTGTGGTGACAAAGCCAATCTGATGGGCGTGCAGCACTCATGTAACGCTCTGTTTGGGATCTGGAGCAGGCTGATAATACTCAGGCAAGCATGAATTACACTGATAAGTCTAGAAATGAGCCCTGCTTGGAGTTGGTTTACCGTAAACAATGGTGCATGCGTGTGCTTTAGGCTGTAACTCAGCATCCAGGCCAGGATAGATGCAAAGTGACAGGCCGTACACACAAGAAGAAGTGAGAAGACTGCAGGAATGATGAACTGAAGGCTGCTGAACACATTACATCAGCTATAATGTGTTATCACAGTTCTCCATCACACCTCAAGTTTCAGCATGTAGTTTGAACGAGTTGCTCTACAGCTCAAATAACTTAAAAAAAAAACTATTTGGAGGAATTCATAATAATATTGCTTACAAAATTAATCTGTGGAACACAAAGTTTGATATTTTAAAAATATGTTTTTTTTTGTCCAAACAGTGAAAGTTGTTTAGACCCCAATGACTTTCTGCATTTCAGAGAAGAAAAACACATATAGGCTTTTTGAAAGCAACTTAAACCAAAAATAAATAAATAAATATTTAATTGTTTGAGTGTTAACTTTAGTATCACTGAGATACTATAATGGCTTTTATTAATATTTAAAATTACATTTTTAAGTAAGTGTTTAAATCGGTTTTCATTTTAATTAGAAAATGTTTGTAATTTTGTTGTGTTTTCAGTCTGCGCCAGTAGCCTCATGGGCAGTGCACCGAGATATAGCATCACTGCGCTTCGGGCGTCCCGAGTTTGAGTCACAGCTTGTGGATCATTCCCGAACCCATCCCCCCTCTCTCTCCCACTTCGCTTCCTGTCTAAATATCTTAATCTTATCTTAAATATCTTATCACAATAAAGTCAAAAATATAGTTTTAGTTAACTATAATAACCCTGGTTAAAATGGTTTTGTATTTGTTTGCTTCTTTAAAGAGCCAGGATGTACACAGTCTTGAAAAACCTTGATATATGAGGTAGTCTAATTTGAGAAGTGTGATTTCTAAAGCTGGAAAAGTCATGTAAATGAATAAAACTTCTAACTTCATTGGCATTTGCACAATGAATAAAAACCTTCGGGTAGAAACTCTAAGAAAAAACTATTTTCAATCCTTATTGTCATTTCCAGAATGAAAGTGAGATTTAGTTGTTAAAATGTTTCAGTCCGACCCCATGTTAGAAAACATAATTAAAGCAGCTCATTTATATTTATTACTACCTCTGGTAATGATAATCCGCAATTAAATGCTCTCCCCGTATGAAAAGTCTAGATAACAGTCTTCCCAGACGGCTCTTGATTAACCTGTGTCATATGAAAAACTGATTCAGGTTCATTTAGTTTAATTTAATTTCAAGGCTATGTGACTGAAACTCGCCATGAGAAACAGTTGTTGCATATTCTCAGATTCTTCTCTTGCACCACACACACACACACACACTCACGCTGCATCTGTTGTGTCCTGCGGTGTGTGTTTATACTCCGTCATCCCCTCTAGGTTGGATGTGCTGCATTGCCATCTGATATCTGGGCACAGCTTCCCTCCCGCTTTCCTCGTCTATTTACTCGTCTGCGTTTATTTAACACGTAGCTCCCGGCTACGCAATAAATTAGCACTTAATATTCAAACTGACTAGCCAGAGTGCACATCGCTTCGGTCTTCTGGGGAGGACTTGCTTCTCTCGTGCCGTTGCCATGAATAATTTCTCTGCCGGCGTTTCGCCTCTTATCTGAGCCCGATCCGACCACCGTGTCAGAGAGAGCCGATGTCATTTTCAAGCAGGGTCTCGAACGTGATATTGATGACATGAGGGAAAAGAGATTAGAGCAACAAGACAAATCTAGAGGAACTATTTGCCAGAGGGTCAGGATTCATTCGGCACCAGAGGGAGAGACACAGGAATCAGCCCAGAACGGTCAAGTGCTCATGAGGTATAAAAATGTAATATGCTCATCTTCCTTTATTGAATGGCAGGTAAAGCGTACAGCTAGCTCTCATAATTCCGACCGCCTTCAGGGGTCCATCATCTATCACAGATGTACTTTTTTGTTCTTAAAATGCTCAAGAAACACTGCAACAGTGGCGAGTTAACACATGTACATTTAGTCCCAATTCTATCTCCTTTCTCTCCCAAAATAATTTCCTGCCCCATTTCAAATTTTGAGGTCAATAAAAATAACAAACAAGTTGCACTTTTCTCTTAAAATTCTCAAAAGAACCTGTAAAAAAAAAAAAAAAAATCTTGAGATGTGGGCTAGTGGTTATCACGTGTGGGGCAATTTTGGTGCTCATATGGGAAATTAAGGTTTAAATCCAGTTACAATCGTATTTCCTCTCTCTGCTCAAATAATTTCCTGACCTGTCTCGTTTCTAATCTTAAAGTCAATAAAGTGAAAGAAAGTCCAAAAACAAACTTTCTTTCAAACTAATTTTCTACTTCTCTTAAAGGCAGCCTGAAAAAAATTTTAAATTAAATAAGAGTTGAGGCCTAGCGGCTAGCACACGTTTCAGACTTGTTGAGCCTTGGTGCTCATACAGGAAACGGGTTTGAATGCAGACAAACTTACATGACTTTTGCAAGAAAATCCCCTTTAAAGTTGTCCAAATTAAGTCCTTAATGCATATTTTGATATATTTACAGTAGGAAATTTACTAAATATCTTCATGGAACATGATCTTTACTAAATATCCTAATGATTGTTGGCATAAAAGAAAATCAATCATTTTGACCTATATAATGTATTTTTGGCTATTGCTACAAATATACCAGTGCTATAAGACTGGTTTTGTGGTCCAGGGTCACATATGTGGTGTAAACGGGGCCTAAAATTAACACTAGCCAAGCGCCAAATGAGAGTAAAAATCGGCTTTGCCGAGTACATGTAACATTGTCAGTCGCCAGCTGGCGGGTAAAACTTTTACACAATATAACAATGCAATGTAGTTGAAAACAACAGCCAGTTTTAAAGAGATTCACTGTTACTGACATAAGCGAATAAAATAATATTTTCCAAAGACAAGATCATTGTGATTAGCTGTTCTGTCATAAGCGACAAGAGCGAATCAAGTACGAGTATACAAAGGGGCAGATAAGGTCAGAGCAGTGTGACACCCAGCTTGTCCCTAGACACGGTTCAAATAACTTTTACCTGAGATGATGTTGCTGATTAACTTTTCCCTTCTTTATAACCCGAGAATGTGGGTTCAAATAACTTTTGAGGCTGAGATGCTTAAATGTTGCTGATTAACTTTTCCCTTCTTTATAACCCGGTGAAGTATAGTTTGAAAGGCTGCGTGTTCGGCTGAACACATACACCGAGCCGCTTTATTGAGACAGCGCACAAGTAGAGCTTCAACGGACAAAAACACAGTTATGTCAAAATGCGCAGTTTGGGCGAGTTACCTCGTAAACATAGTCTTAAATGAGTTATAAAGTCTTCAAAATGCGCAGTTTGGGCGAGGTTAGTTGGAAGAAAAGTCTTAAATGAGTTATAAAGTGTCAGATCCACATCATGTGCTTCAGGTTTTAAAGAGAAGAAAATAAAGGGAGTATACCTGCTGAAGTCTGATCCACATCATTGCATCAGGTTTAAATCAAAGAACAAAAGAAAAACAGAAACCATTGGACTGATCTAAACTTATTAAAGAGCTTATTATAAATTAACTTTTGTAGCTTGAATAAAGATTAATCTATATAGTTTATGCATATACAATTTATAGTTTATGTGAAGATTGTTTTAAAATCACTTAAATTAAAAGTTATTTATTTCAGAGCTTATTAAATGTTAAAAATAATGGTTTTCAATTATACTGTAATGTTGAATGGCTATAATTGATTCCCTACATTTAGAAAGAAAATGCATTTAATAGAAACACCAGTATCAGGACAAATTAGTCATCGTACAGTAGTAATAACTGGCTGTTTTTGCAAAAAGACTTTAATGGCCGGTAAAAAAAAAATAATTTTGGCCGGTAAATTTTATCACGTCACCGGCCATTGCAGGTGTGGCAAAAAGTTAGTTTTAGGCCCTGGGTGTAAACATGCTTTTGTGGTCATATACGAAATTAAGGTTCAAGTCCAATCCATTCAAATTTTCTATTTCTTTTTCAGGCCGTCTAGACAAAAAAAAAAAAACATGCTTCAGACATGTTGAGCCTTGGTGCTCATACAGGTTTGTATGCAGCCAAAATTATTTGTGTATTGCCAGATAACTTCTGGCCTCTTCTTCTTGTCAATAAAGTCCAAAAACAGATGCTCAATAATGCTCAATAAAAAAAACGATGCTCAAAAATGCTCAATGTTCATGTCGAGCCTAGGAAACACAGGATTGTATTGAGCCTTGTTTTGTTCCATTGGTTTCAACAAATCAACATTTGTGGTCAATTAAAAGTCACAAAAAGTAAAAAAAATAAGTTCAAAATGACAAATTGTTCATACTTTTGTCATAAACACTGGCATTTTGAGGTTGACACGGAAACAAGAACATCATTCTCCACTGACACAAAGACGCTTAGCAGAAAAACCTGTGACACACTCAAAAACAGCCCTTCAGACAGAGTGATAAGTAAACACTTACAAACACAGAGACAACACAAGACCTAATCCTGCACTTAATTCCCTCTTATCCCAGACTCCTGCTCCAACAAGCGACGCTAGAACGGAAGAAACGGTGCAGGGAGCACCGGATAAAATCTATCTACTCCACCTGCCTGCCGCGGGCTCCGCTGGCAATCACCTGAGCTCTGGCCTGGCTTGGGCTCAGAGAGCGCGGGAGTCTTAATGGCTTTGCATGCAAGAAGATGTCAGGCCTAAGATTACAATTACTGATAGGACTCTGCTACCAGACCGACTCTCTTCTCTCTCTCCCGCCACACCGGATTACTCACACTGAGCTCCTCTGATAAACTGCACGGTGAGAGGAGATGAAAGTAGGTAAATAAATAAACCAAGAAATGAATTGTTCACAAGTGCGGCGTGTGCTTAATTGTTATCTTCTGTTGGAGGTTGAGGGGGAAATGTTGATGTCTGTGATGAGGCGTGTTACGAGGCTGGAGTTTCACAGCTATGATGAAGATAAAGCTTTCATTTACAATGGAAATCACAACTCCTATTCAACACACACAGACATGAATTCAGTAGTTTAAACAAAAAAATCTTTATATTCAATATTATGCATGTATATATTATATAGAGAGAGAATACAAAGGATTATTAGTGAAACTACAGTTTCTACAGTGTGTTCATTTATTTAATCTTTAATTTATGAACTTTCTGAATGAGTTTAAGTTGATGATATTTGGTGCAATAAACATTCCCTATCAATGTTGAAATGGTTGTGTTGCTTCATATTTTGGGGGAAACAGTGATACATTTTTTTTAGAATACTCTGGTGATCAGAAAGGTAAAATTAACTATTTTCTAAAACAAAATCTTTTCTGACTTTATAAATGCCTTTACGGTCACTTTTAATCAATTTAATGTGCCCTTCTTGAATAAAAGTATCAACTTCACTATTTTTTATTAAACCTTTGAATGGTAGTGTATCAAGGTTTCCACAAAAATATGCAAGTATAACATAAGCAGCATAACGGTTTTCAATATTGATAATAAATATTTCTTGAGCACCAAATCAGCATATTTGAATGATTTCTGAACGATCATGTGACACTAAAGACTGGAGTAATGGTGCTGAAAATTCAGCTTTGTAGTCTCAGGAATTAACTATATTTTTAAACATTTTCAAATAGAAAACTCGTATTGTAAATATTTTTTGGCCAAGATCAGAAATGAAGAAAATAATGGCAAAAACTGATCTTATAATTCTAGTGCAGCTACTCACAGAGTTTCAGGTAAACCAAATGAATCAACACCTGACAGCTGTATGTCTTGCTTCAATTTATTCTCACGAGCTAAAAACCACACCGTTTTCTCACTTCAAGAGATGGATAGTGGTAACAAAAACATTGACTCCAAATTTAAATACTGTAATAATGTCCCAGAAACATTTTACAGTACCAATTAGCACTGAAGACCTCTTGGGCGTTGTACTGAGATTTGGCAGACATTAAAACACTGACATTGTGTTAAAGAGTTATTCCACCATCTAGTGTCTAACAACTGCATTTACACTATTTTATTACATGCACCGAATTATCTTCAAAGAAAAGAAACCAACATTTAAAGATACCAAAGAAATACTAGTGTAACACCCAAATATTCATGAGGAGAATGTATAAATTATGGTAATCTCCTGTAAAACTGAATTACTGCACAATCTGATTACAGTGAACAACAGGAAGTGAGCCCCCAGAGCCTCCATTTACACACAAGTGAGAAGCTTTGTGCAATGATGTCACACCATCACAGGTACACTCAAAAAGCAGATTTAAAAAACATCATTCATCGGACGCACAATCAGATACGAGAGGTTGGAAAAGGCTCAGAGTCCTTATCACAGAGAGATAAGCCAGGCATAGAAGCACTCCGATTATTTTAGCATCTCTCATGCATAAGTAACATCTGAGCTAGAGGAGCAGGCGGGCAGCTCGGCGGCGAGCATGAAGCGGTGTTAATGAGACGAGCTTTTTAATGGAACTGTGGAAAGAGAGTGCCAAATGCAAATGCAACTTATCACCTCTACCCACCAACAGGCCAGAGAATGGCATTAATGCGTTTAAGAGCAAAAAAAATTACCCACAGTTCGCCCCTCTCTCTACGTTATTTTTTATTAATCTTGTGAAGGCTTGTCATGTACAGTGAGAGCTCACGGAGGGCATCCGCACAGGCCCTGGCAGATGGATGGAGGAAGTAAGGCAGGAGATGAACAGACAGCGAATGGTGCATTTCACAGAAAGAGTGTTCCTGTAGTCTGAGTGCGAGCGCAGGGGCGGAGGTGACACATTATTGCATTTTAATACATTTGTACTGTCCTCTTTCTGAAAGACAATATCTTAGAGAACAGCAATTCTTGATGTGAAGCAGTTATCAAATGTTGAATGCAAAAACAGCAACGAAAGAACTACAGGTCTATTTTACCTAGTGAAACAAATGTGTTAGGAAAGGCAAAACAAAGATATGTACATGGACTAAAAAAGTTAAGGTATGACAAACGCAAAGATAGTCACATTGAGAGGGAAGCTAAAAAGCTAAACAAACGTAAAGGTGTTCACACTGGGAGCAAAACAAATTGTAAATGAAAGAACAAAATGTATCAAATGGAAAACATTCAATCGAAGCACAAAAAATCTGTTAAATGAAAAAGCAACTTATTCATACCGTTCATTCAATACGCAAATGTATTCTCACAGAGAACAAAACAAATCAGTGTAATGAAAAGATAAAATGATAATGCAAATGCAAAGCTATTCCCCCTGAAAGTGAAAAAAATCTGGAAAAAAACACTTAAGACGCTACGAGTCACGAAACACAAAGGTGTTCACAGAGTGAAACAAATCAGACAAAACAGAGCTAAAATATAAAAAGCAACACAAACAAATCATGTCACAAATGCAAAGCTATTCAAACCAAATAAACGCTGAACTGAACACAAACAAAAATGGGAATTTAAAAGAAATCCATAACCACAAATTATCATCCTCGGTGTGAATGATTCATTAGGAATGTTGTTGTGATATAATTTTTGTTTGATTAGGCTTTATCTTAGCTAAATTTAAAGCGATTCACATCAAGAGCAAAATAAATCTGTCGGATCATTGAACACATTTTTCAATTTTAAGTAAATGTTTTGCTCAGTGTAAAACAGGGCTCATCTTCAATTGTTCCTAGCCTGGGACTATTCCACTGTGACTTAAATAAACCACTTCAAATCTAAACACTATATGATAAGCAGGAAGAACAGATGCAACACCAATAGCACACCTGAAAACCCTATTCAAATGCCTGGTGATTAATCATACGCTCCAACACAGCAACAGACAACACGGAAAATACTGTACACTCCTGCCACTCAATTCAACTTCACTTTGAAACAGATGCCAAATCAGTTTTCAAATAAAAATACAAAATCACTGTGTATTCATGCTGTCATCATGTACTGGAAGACACTTCGAATATGTATTATGATAACACTTTCATATCAATATTTGAACATTTTGAACAACTTTTGCATGAAACCGATAGCAAAGGATCAATTCCTCCTCAGATGACTGAGCTGATATCTCACCATGACTCATGTTTAACAAGAGGTCTCCAGTGATCAGGATATTACTGATAATCATGAATATTTAGAGGCACAGACCTTGATGTTGCGCTCTGAAACGCATCAGCAGAACAGAGAGGAGTTGCCATGTCACAGCTTTATTCTGATTAATGATAAGACTTCCCATTACATCTACATCAAACAGAGGCTGACATCACAGAGACACTGTGTGCATACACACTGATCCACATACAGGGTGTAAAACAGCGCTTCTCCACTGATGGGTTGCACGTGCAGGTTTGTACTTTAGGACTATAAACAACAGAAAAGACCCAGTGCTAAATGTAAAAAATTAAATATGTATTATTTTAATATAACAGTGTATCAGTAGAATGGCTAAATAAATGGGTATTTCAGTTTTCAAATGGGAAAATAAAACATGCAATATCTTTTGTTCCAGAATACTATTTGTTGTTAAATAAAATATATTTAAATAATCTACTCATCGATCACTTGTTAATATTATATTTGGCCAAGAGTTTGACCTATGTGTTACGCTAGTATAACACACTACTGCTGTTGTTTATGTATGAGCATATATATTATGCATTGTATGTTCCTCAGTCATGTTTATAATGTTACATATATCTGGACCTACAATATCATTCAAAAGTTTGGTGCTGGTAAAATAGCTTTTGAAAAAATATCTTATACTCACAACAATTGAATCAGACTTGCTGTAGAAAACCAAATATTGTGAAATATTATTACAACAGGTTTCTATTTTAATAGGTTTTAAATGTAATTTATTCTTGAATTTTCAGCACCATTACTCCACTCTTTCAATGTCACATGATCAGAAATTCTTCGACTTGCTGCTCAAGAAACATTTAATATTATTACAGTTGAAAATATTTTTGTGGAACCCACAATACATTTTTCATTCAAGATTTTAATGATGAATACAAAGTTCAAAAGGACAGCATTTATTTGAGTTAGACATTATTAATGCCTTGGCCATCACTTTTGATTAAATTAAGGCATCTGCATCCTTGGTGAATAACAGTTTTAGTGTTATCTTGGAAACTAACTGAAATTAGGTTTAAAGTTTAAATTAGATTAAAGTTGAAACACTAAAATTACTTAAACTATAACTAAAATAAAGACTTAAAATTTTTTTTAAAGCTAATACAAATGAAAAACAATCACATAACTACTCAAATTTTTTATAAAATAAACAACAAAAATAAAATCCAATTCAAATATTGATAAATATTTTAAAAATATATAAATAAGACTACCAAATTTTGTATTTGGCATTTATTATTTTAGTGAAGCAAACCCTTTTACTGGTGTAAAGTCCATAATAAACTACACAAACATCAGAATCACATCTGGCCATGTTCACACATCTGCTAATAAGACACTGAGTTTGAGAGAGAGATGTTCAGGGATGAATAGGAGGATTGAGCCATAATTACCTTCACAACCTCACACACAGACACACACTTTTACTCTTCAAAGCTTGAGCCCAGGGGAAGCTTTTCTAATAAGTGTCCAGAACATGTCAGAGCTCAGATAAGACACACCAACACACAGGATCCTCGGGCACAGACCATCGTGTACAACATCACACACAGTCCTTCAATCCAATGTCTACAAGACGACGACTTATGATGTATAACTAGTATAGACTAGATAAGGTGGCCCCTCCAGGGGCCCAAGAGTGAAGGGACACAATACCTAAAGGACCTGAATAAGTGGATGAGAGGAAGTGAAGGATGGGACAAAAGAAAAAAACTGAGTGGAATTCAAAGAAGCCAATTTCACCCGTGTCAAGAGATCAATAGCGTGTTTCTCCAACAGGGACTTGACGAGGCAGAGTGTTCCTCCCCTGCGGGACTTTATTTAAAAGAAAAAAAAACTTTCAAACTGAAAAAGTAAGGGAGATAAGAATTAATTTATTTTTTTTTAATTATATTTATTGCGGAATTGGGAAATAGTTTGACTGTTTGAACACAGATTAAATGTTTATTCCTCAAAATGAAAATTGTCATTAATCACTTACCCCATGTCGTTCCAAACCCGTAAAAGCTTCGTTCGTTCTCGGAATACAATTTAAGATATTTTGAATGAAAACCGGGAGGCTTGTGACTGTCCTATTGACTGCCAAGTAATTAACACTGTCAAGGCCCAGACAAGTATGAAAAGCATCGTCAGGATACTCCATCTGCCATCAGTGGTTCAATCTGACTGTTATGAAGCACAGAGAACACTTTTTCTGCGCAAAAAACAAAAACAAAAACTTAATTCAACAATTCGTCTCCTCTGCGTCAGCGTAGCACCATTTGGAGAGTATGTTGAATAAAGTCGTTGTTTTTGTTTTCTTTGCGCAGAAAAAGTATTCTCGTCGCTTCATTAAAGGCAGATGGACTGTTTTAGCGACGTCTTTCATACTTTTCTGGGCCTTGACAGTGTTAATTACTTGGCAGTCAATGGGACAGTCACAAGCCTCCCGGTTTTCATCCAAAATATCTTAAATTGTATTCCGAGAACGAACGAAACTTTTACAGGTTTGGAACGACATGGGGGTAAGTGAGTAATGACAAAATTATCATTTCGGGGTGGAGTAACCCTTTAATTTCATATTGTCATCAAAATTATTAGAACAAAAATATTGTGACTATTCAATATAACACTGTTCAAAAGTATGTGATCGGTAATATAATAATTTTAAAAGAAGTCTCTTATGTCCAACAAGACTGCAATTATTTGATCAAATAACAGCAAAACAGTAATATTGTGAAATAACATTAAAATGTAAAAACTTTTCTAATAATTTTTGAATTTTCTTTCTTTCATTTTCACATTTTCTTAGTGCCACTTTTGAGCAATGTCTTGCACTTGCAATGCACTTGCTAATTTTGATTTATTTATTATTTTTAAATCATACTGACTTTTGAATGGTAATAAACACTAACAGTAAAAAAATATATATATTTATAAAAACATGGCATTACCATGTCACACATAAAAAAAGGTATCACCATAAGACAATTTGACAATAATATTGCTACCTAACTGCCCTGAAACTTAAGTCCTTATATGACACAATGAATGACAAAAAAAAACTGACATTATGTCCAGCCTTTACACTGCTTGTCTCAGAGAACAGTGGAGTTAGAGCATGCTTGCATGCGCTCTTACACTTCTGTCCTGAAGTATTGTGCTGTGCTGAAGTGTTTGTAGAAGAGTCTCACCAGCTGTTTGGCTTTCTCTGACTCCTGCTGTGTCTGTACTCGCTCTCTCTGCACCGCTCGAGTGATGTCCTGCCGGGCTGCCTCTCTCTCGTTACGTGCGATGCGAGCCAACTCCTCCTGTATAATGGCCTGCTGCTGCTCATACCTGAAGAAGCGCACACACACAGCTTTATTTACAAGCCTGTTGCCAAGCCATGATTCCCTCACTGCAGTTCTCAATCCTACCACAGAGCGTCAGTGTTTTGTCCCTTGTTCTTAAGCTTGTTTCAACAGTATGATTCACACTTGAACAGCATCCAGGAAAAAATGAGTCCTCTTCTAATTTAAGACCTCTTCCCTTGTGAGAGCTACAATGTTTAGTATTCATGTCATATTTTATCAATACATATAAGCATAATTGCAAAAAATGCAAGATGAATTTGTTGAAAATACACATTGAGTGATTCAGAAAGAGCTAGAAAGGCTCTTCAGAGCTAAAACTAAGGGTGTGTCGTGGATCTGTGCTTAGGAATAATATTGGTGGCGTCTAACTGACTGGATCAATTGACTCAGCTCAAAATGGTGCTGTTATATGATTTTAATGCAGTCCCTCCAGGATTTAGCAGAACTTTTTTCTGATTTTTGCAGCCTAAAATTAATGTTTTTGCTGCGGCTTTTCTCATAATTGGCATTTATTATTTTTTTGTAGTGAAAATATACCATGGACAACATTCTTCTAACATTGTTAGAACTTTTCTGACTTCGAGAACCATCGTAGGGCTCCAGACTAACAATGTTACACTTTATTTGTAATTTATGTTTCCAGTGGAAATGGCTAATAAGCCAACAAGCTAATAAGCATATAAGTCCCTGCAGTCATATAGTGGTAATTCAATGTCCTTTTTATTTTTAAATAGGTGTTTGCTTTCCTACATTATGAAACTTTTTGTTTTATAAATGGAGGCAACCTATGAAGGATGAACATATAATGTCATCACATTAAAAATAACTTTCAAATTTGGTAATACTTAAAGCTTTGAAGTGCTAGGAAAAGCATTTAAAAACACTCGAAAACATTAGATTTCTGCCACAAGTTGTTCCTGTAGTTATGTTAAATCCATGGTGAATGGTGGAGATTTGTGTTTATTGAACAATGTTTTTCCTGTTTTCCACATCAGTGGTGTTTGTTCTGATCTCTGTAGCTTTAACAGAATTCTGTGTCGAATTTGATTGCTTCTCACAAGATTTGAGCTTCTAAGCCCAAAATCTGCGGAAAATCTGCGGCAATTACGAAAATTTGCGGAAGTGTAAAAGGAGGGCTCTAAAGCAAAATAAGTCCCTACCAAGTATTGAGTACATATACAGTAAATAAACATACTTTCCAGAAGGCCAACAATTCACTAAAATTTTTTTTTATTGGTCTTATGAAGTATTCTAATTTGTTGAGATAGTGAATTGGTGGGTTTTTGTTAAATGTGAGCCAAAATCATCACAATTAAAAGAACCAAAGACTTAAACTACTTCAGTCTGTGTGCATTGAATTTATTTAATACACGAGTTTCACAATTTGAGTTGAATTATTGAAATAAATGAACTTTTCCACAACATTATAATTTATTGAGATGCACCTGTATACTATTTAGGCTGCTATCTATTTATAATCTTATTTATTTTGTTTACTTGTCTATTTTAATCTAATTTTAATTATTTAATTTTTTAATGTATTATTGAATAATTTAATTAATTACATATGCATTTATTTTAATACACAAGTTTATAATTAACTTATCTGTAATATTTTTTTATATATATTCATTTTTACACTTTTTTTTCTCTAAACTTTTCCAGTGACCCCCTAGCACTCTTTTCCAGCCCCCTGAGGATCCTTGGACCCCAGTTTGAAAACCCTGGACTACAGTACCTTTTCCTGAGCTCCTCTTTGGTGTCGGGAAAAGTCGTCCTGGCCTGTGTTTTTGGAGATTGTGGGTCAGATGTGCTGGATGTTCGAGTCTGCTGGCCTGCAAGGTCAGAAAAATTTAAATGATTATCTCTAACGAGCATTACAAATTAAATATCTCACTAACTGCAACTCACACAATAGGCATGTAAACATTTATGAAAATATTGTATCATACCTAGATTTTCTTTATTGTTGACAGGTGGTCTCGGATCAGCACTGGCATTCCTCATGCGCTGTAGGACGTCTTCAGACAGCTAAGGACAAAAAAGTGGAGAAGGTACACAGATGTCCTCAACAAGCTTGTAAAGTTTTATAAGAGTGCTCATATTTCATAAAATTCTTCCCGCCATTAAGAACCAGCAAATGCATACTCAATATAACAAAATAATAAGAGACATACTTCTGGAGCAGGCTTGCAGATTTGTAAACATGCAAACTATAATAAAGAAAAATACCTTGTTTCAGTCTACTGACTAAGTGTTTTTTCTAAAGAATTGGTTGGGTGATTTAATGACTCGCACTTAATAACAAAGACTCATTTGTCCTCACCTAGACACCTACTGACCTAATGCAGTAGCCACTGAACGAATATTTAGAGACCGAACTAAGAAAAAAAGATTCGAGTCACTCGAAGAATCAAACTCTCCAGCCTGTAATCAACTCTCTTTAAACAGTACTACAAGATTACCACGCTGAACGTCCCGACAGGACCATACACCTGCCCTTGGTTTCAATTACACTTCTGCACACCTGAGGGGAACAGATTAGCAAGGTAACGTACCAGTCTAACACACAACTGCCAAAAGAGGGGTTTCTGAAACCCCGAGGACTCGAAAGTCTTTAACCACAGCCCGTCTGTCAATCATGTGTGGACTAAATTAACCTTACAGGACGAAAAATATCTAACGTTATATTGATGTTTTAGTGAAATGACAGACATCTGAAACAACGTTGTGCCCTGTTTTCCCGAACTCGACCCGTTCACTGAAGGACATTCGGGTAACTTGACGGCAGATTCACGCAACAAAGTCCCACGAAAACAGATATTATCATAATAAACCAGTATGATGGGATGTTGAATTACCTTAACTCCACGAAGAATCCTCACCCGGTCATCCTCATCTAGGCCGAAAGAAACTCTCCTGGTCGTGCTTTCTCCGGATCCCATCGCTTTTCGCTACAGCTGCGTTAATGGATCTTTAATATAAGATAGATATTGATACTCTTTATTTGAAACGAACACAAATTATTCCGTAAACACGCCGATATGTTTGACAGATTTGCATCTTACCGTTGGGAAGTGGCAGTTTGTAAGGGGCAGTATCCTGAAACATTATTGGCCAACGACTGTGCAATAAGCCAATAGAATTTCAGGATATAACGTTACCACCGATTGTAGTAAAGGCTTCTGGGAGTTGTAGTCAATAAAGCTAACTTTTTACTAGCGCGTTAGTCAGCGCTCATTCAAATAGCCTACTATATTTTAAACAAAAAACTTGGATAATCTCACTTCACTCAAAAAAAAACCTACTATAAGATTGGTTTGAAGTGTACTTTATAATAAAACGTATTTGTTTATTTGGAGTGTTTTAAATTACGAACTGCAAGGTCTGTTATCTCTATCAACAAGGTCTAAAATAATCTAATAAATATTGAGTTAAAATGACTGAGGCTATTCTTCAGTTGTTATCACTTCCAAAAGCCCAGGTGGGAGTAATGTTTCTTGCAAGAGGTTAAACAAATGTTTTAGATAGGTATAGATCTTTTTTATTATCTATTGTTTACAAAGTGACGAGATAAACTTCTGATAAACTGGATAAACACAAAATAAAGTGTTTTACTTTGATTCTTGGTGTACTTCAAAAAATGGACCCCATGCTATAGACTAAATTAAAAAATAAATTTTATAACAACTGCATTTAGTCTCTCTTCTCAACTCTATATGAAGAAAATGCATTGTTTTTATCACAATATTAAACTGCTTAAAAGTCTATTTTGTAGGTATAAGAAATAAGCTTTCTAAATCACCTGCACAAGATAACTAATATCAATTTAGGCTTCTTGTAATCAGATAGTTGATTTGCTATATTGTTGATTTCTTGTTCCTAAGTTCCCAATTTTGTTACTTCAAATACAAGTGTGCAATTTTTTTCGATCTACAATAATTTACCAGATATGAGATATTATCAACCTTTTATATTTAACAATATTAATGCTTTCAACAGATGCATGACACAAAATATAATTCAGACAGACAATATTCTCCTTCAGGTATGGATTTATTCTCAAATGCCATCATACTCGTCACACAAGGCATCATAATAAGCAAGTGCTGTACATATAATAACATTCCCTGTTTTACAGACAAATCACAAGTAGTAATGTTTCTATGAAGGAAAATATGGACGTGAATGAGAGGAAGCTGCATTTTTCACTGCTTTGACATTTGTGAACATGTGAATAGTAAGTGCACAGTAATCAGTAATTACCTTTAAGTATAGCTCAAATATTAATTGTAAGACAGGATATTGAAAGAGGTCTGTCTGTTATCCATAACCGATTTCCATTCAGAATGTCCTAAAACTCCCACCTCTAATGTGGCACTGATGCAGAATAATCCCAGTAATAACTGTTATGACCATGCATGTTTCCTTTAATTCAACAGCAGAATTATAATACAATGCCTCGGGTCATTACACTGCCATAAAGGCATTTCAGTCTGATGGCTAAATGCTGTCACCATACATTTTTAATTGAAGATTTCAAAGATCCCTCTTTAGGAAACTGATTTGAGAATGACTTGAGATAAGATAATTTAACATGACACCATCATCACCGTTGACAACGCCATAGTAGGACTGTCCCAGAGAAAATAAACTGAGGCAGGGACATGACAGTGTGACCGTTTCAGTGGAAAATGATTGTGAATAGGGTACACAAAATAGAGGGCTTGTACAGAACCATCATGATTGGCTGGGATTGAAGGAGGTCTAGGAATCATTGACTGACATGTCCTCCACTTTGTTCTCTAGATCAGCGTCACCCCCCTGCTGTTTCTTCTTCTTCCCTCCGTCCTGCTGTTTCTTCTGCTTCCCTCCGTCCTGCTGTTTCTTCTGCTTCTTGGTTGCCTCCTGGTCGATGGGGGCTGGCTTCACAAACTTGATCATTTCTGTTAAACCTGAGTAAAGAAAGCATATTATGATTGGATTGTTTTAGGTGAATTACAAACATGCAGCACAAGTGTTGTCAGATTCTCAAATGAATGACTCCTATGAGTTTAGTTCTTTATAGTGAATCAAAAACACAGCATGACCAATGTCAGCCAGTTCCAAAATGAATGATTCTTATGAGTCGGGTCATTTGAGCGAACCAAAAACATGCAGTGTAACCAGTGTGGTCTCATTTCCGAAGGACATATCTCTTATGTGTCAGTTCTTTTGAGTGAATGAAGAACATTATGAGCTCTTATGAGCTGGTTCTTCATAGTAAATCAAAAAGCGTTATCCGATTCCTAAAGAAGTGACTTTTTTAGAAGGTCAAACACATGAAGCACAATAAGTGTTACCTGATTCCTGAACTAATGATTCTTATGTATCACTTCTTTATAGCAAATCAAAAACATACAGCTCTAGAACCAGAACTGTTAAACTCCCTTTGATTCTCAATATAATCTTTACCGAATAAGCTACGCCATCCCAAAAAAAACAACTAGCACCTCTCAAGTCTTTTTCATACATTTAGTATAAGATTGAGCCAAACTTGACCAAAATCAAGATTAGTAGATCCATATTTAGTGATACTCACCTGGAGGCATGAATGCCTTGAGGGGTTCTGGAATAATGATGCCTTCCTCTGTCTGATAGTTCTCCAGGATAGCACAGATAACACGAGTGGTCGCACACATGGTGGCATTTAGCATGTGCACAAACTCAGCCTTTAAGAGAACAGACACAATGACCAATGAACCCAGCTTGATACAGCAAATACAGATTACCCAGAATCCTTACTCAGAACGGTGGAGTAGCACTGTACCTTGTCCATCATTTTCTTGGTCTGCCCGTAGCGAATTCGTAAGCGGCGAGCCTGGTAGTCTGTGCAGTTTGAGCATGACACAAGCTCTCTAAAAGCCTGGGAGGCTGGGAACCAAGCCTCTAAATCCAGCTTTTTACTAGCTGCATAATTCAAAGCACCTGTTCAATAAAAGCAAACAATATGTGAAGCATTGTCATGGGAAGCTGTGAAAAGCTTTTATTGCTTTCCAACAAAAGATGGCGCTCTCAATGAATATAAAGGGTAAAGTGAAGCAACCTGACACAATGTTGACAATGCGGTAGGGGATTCCTAATGACTGATAAAACTCTTCAGCAGTTCCAATCATCTCATCGAACACCTCCCAGGACTTGCCGTCATGAGGAGAGGCGTAGATAAACTGCTCAATCTGGAAAGCGGTGAAAAGAGGTTGTGATTTACTTATTATACAGTTTGTTCTTCTCAGTAATACCAGAAATTTCGTCAAAATATGCTTATTTGGCTAGTGGTCTCTTTTTCTTGTAATGAAATCTAGTCATCTAAATGCACATTAATATTTCATTGTTCATCCATTATTTCAGTGATAAAATAGCTCGGACCTTCTCAAACTGATGGACCCTGAAGATCCCACGCGTGTCTCTGCCGTGAGAGCCCACTTCCTGTCTGAAGCAGGTGGAGATGCCGGCATAGCGGATGGGAAGCTCCTCTGGCTTCAGCCACTCATCTCTCAGGAAGGCTGCCATTGGCTGCTCCGA
Source organism: Ptychobarbus kaznakovi (assembly GCA_027422405.1). Classification (NCBI taxonomy): domain Eukaryota; kingdom Metazoa; phylum Chordata; class Actinopteri; order Cypriniformes; family Cyprinidae; genus Ptychobarbus; species Ptychobarbus kaznakovi. Next base: position 5,513,011 of record CM049794.1, read on the forward strand.
TGTGGCAATCAAATACTTTTCGTCCACTGTATTGTCGTCAGAATTCTCGCTCCCCTTCCCGATCACCTGAACAAACACATTACAGGAAACGCTGTAATGTCTTTCAAAGTCAGAGTCATCTCATTGAATCTGTTTGTTTGAACACTTTATTTCAATGTATCAGTTACAGGATCCCGCACCTTTATCTAACACGCATATACAACATAACAAAATTGACTTTGTAATATAATTAAAATAATTTGTAAATATTTTATTCGTTTTTGTTGTAATATAAAATTGATATATATAATATAAAATAAATAAGTACAAAATATTCTATATATTATGTTATCATATATAAAATAATATATCTATATTTAATTTATTTAATACTTTTTATTATTATTAATTGCATTAAGTGGTTCTAGCTGGATGGTGTGAGATTTTGAAATACTCTATCATTGTTTTGGGTCAAATGAATAAATAAATCCTCCTCACATCAAAGATAGATACTTTTATTGGGTAAAAATAATTCACTAAATCAAATCAAAATGTCAAATGTATGGCTAAATAAAGAAACGGATGTAGGTCAAACCTTGTAGAGCTCATCGTCAAACTGGCTGAGCTGAGCGACCTCCTGCATGACTTCTTTCCTCATGAAGAAGGGTGTGTACAGGAGGTTGTAGTTCTTGCTGTACAGGATCCGCAGTGCGTAATTAATTAAAGCCTGCTCCAAAAAAACTAAAGGCCCCTGAAATAGAACACATCAGCCAGGAAATTTACAAATAAGCGTTTAGGGATTTTTGGGTACTTTTTGGGTACTCTTTGGTACATTTTGAAGAACTGGCAGTGGAACGGGTATAAATATTGTGCAACAACGCAAAATGATAGAAAAATGGCTAAATGGTCATAAAAAATGGTCACACTTGTGTTGTTTGTGGTCAAAAATGACCGCCATAGGAAATGGGAAAGGCATAAAAAAGAAAATATGCAGATGTTTTTGTGTGTTCAATATACAAAACTCAATGCATGAAAAAGTGCACAGCAATTAAGGGGCGACTAAACATAAGCAATTATGCCTGAAAGCACTGCTCAGTAACTATTGATTACACAGTACTGAATATATATGGCTTTACAGGCATCAAACGGCTACACCATGTTATGACAGATGATTTTCTTTTTCACAATGTGGAACAAATCTGCCTTAATTCAATGGATTTTAAATACTTTTGCTCTATTTTTAACTTAAATACTGCATTAAATGAAAAACTATATAAAATTATTATTACATTTTATACAGAAAATAGTAAATAATTTAAATATGAATATTAATTAGTAACATGAAAAATATTAAAGAAAACAAAATATTATTGAAATGAAATATAGTATATTCAAAATAAAATTATGATTTTTCTATATTATTACATGATTATAGCCTCCGGTCAGTTTTGACCACAAACAACACAAGTGTGACTCCCAAATGAACAATACCGGGGGGGGGTTAAACAAACCTTGAGAAAGTATCCTCTGCTTCCAGCCACTATGGCTCCTTTTTCCCCTTCGTATCCATCCACCATGACAACCAGATCCACGTGAGAGTACTTCTTCTGCACCGTACAGTCACCCCAGGTGCGTTCCACTTTATTATCAGCATCCTGGGAAAGAGAAACACCACTTAGTCTCCAGATTAATTAGTTAAACAACAGCGTGGATAAATAACATAATATGGTGCATTTGTCTGTTCTATTTCCAGGAAGGTTTACTGGTGGTTGCAGGATGTGCCCAGTGTACGGTGTATATAAAAACACGCCCCGAGACTGATGACTGGAACTCACCTCATCGTTGCTGATGGGCACAGAGGGATGCAGTAGGTTGCCGATCTCTCTCAGGTACTCAAAGCGCTCCGCCTCCAGCTTTAACCGATCACTGTCTGTTTTTTGCACGGCCTCGTCCACCAGTAGCCTCACCTTCTTTATCTGAGTCACGGTGAGGGGCTGACAGGGACAGGATGGAGAAATACTGGTCAGATAGATGTGGATGATTGTTTGATAAGTTTAACTTAATACGAATGCACTTAAATTGAAACGATTTTGAATGCTTTCGAAAGACATCTCTCTCATGTTCACCAACGCTGCATTTATTTGATCAAAAATACAGCAAAAACAGTTATATTGTAAAATATTATTACAATTTAAAATGGAATTAATTCTTGAGATGGCAAAGCAGCCATTAATCCAGTCTTCAGTGTCACATGGACTTTACTGTCACGTGTAATAAATGTTATATGTGGCTATTTCTTGACTCACTGATAATGTTTCTCCAGTGAGGGCTTCCAGATTCTGAGCGTCTTCTGGAAGTGTGTCATCATCACCAATTGGCTCTTTTTTCTGCATAACAGTAAATCATCATAAGCAGAATATTCGTATTACTCAGTGATCACAGATCAAAACAGCTGATTTACGTACCTTCATCTTTTCCCCGATGGCTTTGCTGCACAGATTCTTGGCCTTGTTTAGATGATCTGCAGTGAAGCGACCTGGAGCCAAAAAAAGAGAAGCCTTTCTAACATCAATGCATGTCACTGATATAATGGCAAGTGCTCTGGCAAGAGTAATTATACTGTCTGAAGTTCTGAAATCACCTGGAGAACATGAAAGATCTTTGGATGATTACATTTGCTTCAGAGAGTAAATGTGGAATTATGCCAAATGCAATTAATTTTGTCTTACATCGTCTGTATTTTCATACATCAAGGACTCTGGCACCTTACTTCAGTGTTTATATTTCCAAACACAAGTGGCAAGGGCTGACAAAAACAACAGTTTCATCAACAAAAGCCAAACCTGTTTGTGGAAAACTACACAGCAAAAAACAAAAATTGCCAAATCACAATTAAATGAAAAAACAAAAATGGTAACAAAGTGTGAAAAAAATTGTAGTCTTTCTTCCCATGTGATGTATATCTGAATGAGGATCTTGAAATTAAAATGAGAAACATGAGTGTAGCAGCTTCTTGAAAAATAAATGAGAAACATCACCAGATAAGAGACGTCGTTGCGAGAGGGAGGATTGATATTTTTATTAAATATTACTATTAAATCCTTCAAATTAAATATTAAATTAAACATGTTTATTTAAAGATTATGAAGGCACATGAATTACAAAAATAAATAAATAAATAATCTCCACAGATAAATTATTTATAACAGATGCAATATTTAACAAAAAAAAGTGATTTCAGGGTAACTTGAAATTAATATTAGAAATGTTGCCTTGGTTATATTTATTTTATTGACTGGGTAAATAACTGAAATACGTTTAAGTTAAAATACTGAAATTACTAAAACTGAAATAATAAAAAAAATATGAAAATTCTTAAAATATTATATAAATACATCTAAACCATCATAAAACAATAGATGACAATTATGTATTCATAATTTGCTATTTCTTTATGTTTCTATATTACAAAAAAAGAGAACTGGTGGGGTGCTTAATTATCATAAAAGAATGTCACAAAATGTCACAAACAATTAACTTTAAAGGATTCATATAATTTCTTCAAAATATAATTTTGATTTTATCCTGGACACATTATTGCCAGCTTTCACAAGAATCACCCAAAAGCATAATAACCAGTTATCTAAAGAATAAAGTCATTGGTTGATCACATCCATGTTAAAGCATACCAAGTTCAAATATCTTATTAGTGAGACTTTTAGATGGATGTAAATGAATACTAAATGAAGGCAACCTGTCATCCTCTAATACTTTGGCTTTAGATGCAAAGTCAAGACCATGGTAAAACACTGCCACACCAGCAGCTCCTCCCGTTTCACTGACACAGAGATTGCATCAGATCCTGATGCGACACATTTAATCAATACTATACTCCTACCTCTCCAAATAACACAGCATATCAACATACATTAGGCTCAACAGCACATACTAGTTTCACTAAATAAAGAAAAAAGGTTATGCACGCTATGACAGCTGTGATAACTATTAGCGTCAATGCTACTCCAGTACACCGGCAATGCGGTCTCTGAACAATTATACACATTTAATTTTAACTTTATCATGTGGTATAGTTCAATTACTGTATGTTTTACATTGTAAAGGCTCAATGTTAATGACCAGATCTGTTATACGTGTCACAATCTGTTTTTATTCACAGGCTGCCATGTGTTTCAATAGCTTTAGCGTTAGCCGCTACTCACATTTCCTCCATTCTGTGTCCGCATCCACCAGTTTATCCACCAGAGAGACATCTTTGAACCGTTTCCTCTGGGTTTCCCGCACGATTTCAGGATCGCCGCCTTTGTCGGTGCGAAACAGGTCTAAATCGAGCACCATGATGCCTGTGGACGAGGTGTGCAGTGCGGATGAATGAAGGAAAAGAATATGGAAAGTGTGAGGGAATATGGAGGGGAGGAGCTAGACAGCGGCTGCTAGTGAATATTCATCACGCTGCTGCGGTGAAGTTCAGAATCATACTACGGCGTACGCTAAGCTAATGAATATTAAGTATTTTAAACCAACGTTGCTTTGGTAACCTTCCTGGACCATTTATATTTATGAAAGTGAAAGTGACGTGACAAACGACCTAGTATGGTGACCCATACTCGGAATTCGTGCTCTGCAGTTAACCCATCCAAGTGCACACACACAGCAGTGAACACGGACACACACAGCAGTGAACACACACCCAGAGCAGTGGGCAGCCATGTATGCTGCGGCGCCCGGGGAGCAGTTGGGGATTCATTGCCTTGCTCAAGGGCACCTCAGTCGTGGTATTTTGCTGATCTACTGGACCCCCCAGCTTGGTCTAGCTCAGCCAAATCCAGCCTGACCAGGATTGGAGACCAGATGAGACCTGGAAACTAAGCATCTTAAGACTGTTAAGCTGTTTTTATGTTAATTGTTCCATAATTACTTATTTAAATTGATCCGACTCTGCAGTTAAGCTTAGCATATTCTTGTAGAAACAATCTGATTATTGCACCAATGGGACTCCTGTGATTATTTACTGGAATAATAGAAAACATGTGCAACAAGAAAGTGCAGCCCAAAGTAAAATATTTCATTCTAAATTGACCTGAAGTATTATTCAACAATACAATAAAGGTGAAAGTAAAAAAAATATATAACATCTGCATCAATTTTTGTGTGTATATTGATGAAACATGAACTTTGCTGATCTTTGGTATTGCCAATTTTCTGAATAGCTTTGGCAAGATATAACAAGACTTATTGGCAATGGAATTTATGATTGGTTTATTGTATTTGTGGAAATACGTGGTGTTTGAATTCTTTGTCAATGATCAAATGCAAGAAACACTAAACATGTTGTGGCTATTTTCAATCAAGGGGTGTTGATGTGTGTGTGTGTGTGTGTGTGTGTGTGTGTGTGTGTGTGTGTGTGTGTGTAGACAGCTGTTTCAGATTGTACCAATACAAAACCATCATATATCAGTCAGACAAAATAGCCCTAGTTTTTTTTTTTTACAAAAGCAATGAAAGTTTATTTGTAAAACGTCATGCATTCATGCAGTTTTGTAAACATTTTATGTAACGATTAATTCATTAGCTTATACACAGATATGTTACCGCCCTGCAAACTCACTGAGACATGGGTATGTTTTTAATTGTGGCTGAATTTCCTTGCATTATTATAGTGTATGGCCATGCACTGTTGTTCAGAGGCGTTTTGTCACATTACAAATGTAGTTATTTCCCTTCATGTAATACAAATACAGATTGTTGCAAAACAATACAATTGTGATAAAATGACCTTACATACAATATAATAAATGTAATTAAAAAATGTCAGGTCTTTGACATGCATGAACATAAGCAACAGAACAAAAATAAGACAAAATACACATGTATATACAAAAATCGTTCACAGAATTCGATAACCTCAATATACTTCAAAATCCCTCTTATATGTTTTTCACAATAACCTAAAGTCACCCAAGATGAAACTGAGCTACAGGTGCTTTTCCATACAAAACTCTCCTCCATTGACATGGTGCGATTTTGTTGCCCATTTTACGGTCTGGCATTCAAAAGATGTAAATCAGGAAAGTTAATAAGATAAGTGCTAGTGGCTACCAATGAAGTCCTGGTGGAATCCGCCAGTAAAAGGACTGTTCTCAAATAACACTTCCCTTTGTTTAGTGAGAATGATGAAATGAGTCAATCAATTGATGCAGTTTTTGAAATCCTTATGAAATGATTGGAATTCCTACACGTTCCTCTTCAGCCGGCTCCTCGGAGACCTGTGCCGTGGCCTCCTGGATGGCCAGCTGTAGCGCAGCCCCAGCTGGGAGTTTAGAGTACCCGCTTTCTGAAATGTTCTCCACCTGTAGATAAACTCCGGGCTTCTGCAAAGCCACTGCGTGAAGATGGGAGAACAGCAAGGGTAGGTCTTTAGTCAAGGTGTATCTTGAAGCGAGACCAAGTGCCGTGGGGATATCAGACTCTTGTGAGTACTCAAAAGTGGCCACCATGTATTTGGAGAGGTCTCGACCCATCGCTTTGGCACGGCACAGCTCCTCTCCGATCATGGAAACCATTGCCAAAGCAGTGTTTTCTAATGGTTCCTCATCCTCAGACTGCTGCTTCTGGTTCTGAAGGAGACCTTGTGAGCAGATGACCAACACAAAGTCACACTCATTCAGTCTCCTGCAATGCCACCCCATACTGCCCTCCTCCATAATACTCAAGGCCTCCCACAAGTCCAAATGCACCTAAACAGAAAAAAAGAACAATAAATGTAAATAACCTTGTATTGACACCATTTTTAATGGATTCCATAAATGTTGTTTATTTCTATAATTTGTAAAACTATTTTATTTAAGGTAAAATATCCACTTTCTCCTTATATATTCAAAATAGTGCGTGATATATCGCTGTTTTCAAGAGCGCGCAGAAGATATCTATTAATTCATAAAATGTCTATTAATCTTAAACAAATGTAATTTAGCATTTCATGACCTTAAAATAAATAACAGTGTGTTTTGTATGATTTAATCTTGATACACTTACTTGGGTACCCATGTGCTTTTGCAAAAACGCAGCCAGTTGAAGCACGACTCTGACGTGGGCCGGACCATCATTACTTGAGTAGCAAATCAGGAGGCGAGGGGGGCGGGTCGTTCTGTCCAGCAAAACACACTGTCCTTCATCCAGTTTTTTGTCATAGTACTGCTCAATGATCTCTGGCAAATAAGAAAAATTGATTCCCCAATTAGTTCAAAACGTTTATAGCCCTGCTTTGAAAAAAATCTGGAAACACTTTAGTATAGGGATGAAATCTCACTATTAACTGCATGCCTATTATTAACATAATATCTGTTTATTAGTACTTCTAAAGCACACAATCTGCATGACCATATTCTACCTCCATACTCTTACCCAATACCTAAACTTAACAACTACCTTACTAACTGTTAATAAGCAGCAAATTAGGAGTTTATTTAGGCAAAGTCATAGTTAATGGTTTGTTAATTACATCACGTCTGTAAACATAAAGAAGTTATCCCAGCTACTAGGCTATCGCATGTGAGGATCCTGCAGGTGGCGTATCATTTACAGCCTTTTCTCACAGCAGCTAGAATAATTAAATGTATCATTTTGATGGCGAATTGCAATCCAGAAAGGATTATGTGATTATGAATCACATGTGACAGAAATTCAATTATATTCCAGTTTTAAACGTGCTTCTGATTGCAGACAGCCTGGGAGTACACAAGATCTGTATTTTAAAGAAAAGCCAGTTGGAAGGGAGCATAGTTTGCTTTTTGGGTTAAATTAATTTCTTAATATGAAATTCGAATGGCATGACAATTAGATTAGACTGATTAGACTACTCATAGTCACGCAATGCTGACATTGTTAACATTAATAATTTGAAATGTATTATTTGTATAACAGTAATAATAATTTTCACGGTTTGATGTGATATGAGCTAACGATCGTTAGATTACATCACCATTGGTAGTGCGATTTATTGTATTGCACGTAATAAAGATAATTCCGCACCTGGCAGCAATACCATGTTTTCAACAGAGAGGCAAAACTAACTTTAAAATAAAGTGTGACCCAAAAGCTTTAATATGGCTAAATAAAGGGTAGAAAACAAAGTTTTGTCGATGACCAGTATGATGTACAATTATAAAACTCAAACCTGGTCTCATTTTGGTCTGGTCTGTTTTCTTTTTGAGTCTTTTCTTGTAGACAACGATGAAGGTGAGCAGTGCTGTAGCAGCAAGCAGGATTCCCACGGACAAGAGCACCATTAGTGAAGAGCTCTCTGTGAAGCGTGAGGTCGACAGCTCTGATCGTGAGAGGGGAACATAACAAAACCATTATGACACTGTTTTTCATTGAAGTATCCGTTTCAGTGGGTGTTGTCGCTTTCAAAGCTGCCTGGCATGTTGCTCCACAAGTATGTATTGTACTTGCTGAAAGCAGTGTATGTAAGAGTTTTTTCCTCCTCGTCACTGAACATGTCTTTATCGGTTTACAGTAAATATGTGATTTTCTTTATAACTGGTTCAATATACCTTCAGAAGTATGTTTTACAACAACAATGAATGTTTTCCTGACTGCATCCACAACATCAGCAGCAATCTGGAGAGAGAAAAGAACCAAAACTACTCAACATGTAATAAATTACTGTTGTAAAAAAACTTGAAATATTTAGAAAATGACCACAAAAACTGCACAGCTACTTTTTTGTAAAAGCCGATTGGCACAGTTTTCTGTTTGTCTAAATGGTTGCGACTGATTGAGGGATACAATTACATAACTTATGATTTAATAACAGAGTACACTAAAGCAAAATGAAGACTCACCTCGCAGGAGTAGTTTGTACCCGCTTGGAGATTCTGCAATCGGTATGTGTGATGTGTCTTATTGAGACTGAAATCCTAGGAGGACATGATTTAATAATTAACATGTAAGCATTTATTTTATTTTAATTATTCATTCATATTACACTTCAGCAAATAACAACAACATCTTCATTACAGATATTGTACAAACGTATATATTGTTAACAAAACCTACTGGTTTAATGCTTGTGTAATTTCGTAGGCCGCCTCCGAAACATGATGAAAAATACTGATGGACTTTGAAGTTCTCAGGTGCAAGGTTAAAGGTCACATAAACGTCCCGGTTCTCCTGGTGGACCTCAACGTATCTGGGATACCAGTCTATAATGATTGATGGGACATACATGAATGCACAGATCGCTGGTGCCAAAAAACCCAGAGGATGCGTGATTACAACAACACTCACCTTTCTTACACGCTTCCAGACCGTTTTTTTCAGGACATGCTGAAAACACACAAGAAGAATTTGACAGGTTTTTATTACGACTCAAATATTTGAGAACTGATTCCCTAAACAGGCGTTGGCAGGTTGGCAATATTGTTAATAGCTATAAAAATAATTACAGGGTTTGTTTAACTTACTGCGTGTGATAAACTGTTTCTTCTCATAGAACTGGTCCCACCGCTCGGGAACGGGCAGTGCCATGACAGTCACGGCATACTTGCTATCCAAAAACAGATGCGTGAAGGGATCGGAGCGATACACCTGTGGAAATATGTTACATGATCTCAAGACTTCAGTAATTGGACATTCGGCACATGCAATTGAAAGCCATAAAGAAAAAATAGGACTCACACTAAATTGCTAAACATTTAAAAGGTATAGGATGCAGGGCTGCCGATTGTGTGTTAATTTGGTACAGTTAACTTTTGGAAAAATTATAAACACATTTAATGCACCCCCAGCCCAGATCCATGTTTCATTTTTATATATAATAATATATATATATATATATATATATGCAATGCGGAATCAAAATATTTATTTCTAAAACTACTTTTTGTAATATCGATTCAATGTTTTTCTCATTTAACACAATAATAACTCTTTTGGTGGTGTGGGGGGGGGGGGTCATTTAGATAAATTAATAATTTAGATAAATGAATTGGTACATCATGAAATGAGAGGACAGGAATTTTGAACAGGAATAATAGAAGCTACCTAATTGTTTTATGACTTACTCTCTGGGCATGTGCAGGAGTGAGTGACAGATTGGTACCCAGGAGAAAGAGCTGACATAAGATCTGAGATCCACCAAGAGCCTGAAGGGTTACTTGAAATCCACGTAAGAACTCGATACCTGTGTATATCATCCGATAATTAGACCGAGATAGACAGAATCACAAGACAGATGGATGGACTGCATGATAGTTGGTATTTAGATGCATTGCCTATTTATCAGCTATTACATGATACAAATTAAACATTCAACAACATATCATCATAAATACAATATAATAAAAAAATAACACTTTATAAAATTCAACTTAGACAATATGACAAGATTAAGCACAATTCAATAAAATAGTCTTTAAATGTACTGATAAAAACTGTAAAAGTTTTTCCTGGGTCTATAAGTAAGTCCTTAAAAGTTTGTCCTGATAAAAATCACTGTCTCGTAACATTTCGTAACATCTTGTAAACGGCCTTGATTTAGGAGGGTGTATGCATCTTTTCCAAACACAGGATTTCTCCATTTCTCTGATATATTAAATGATTAAATGCTTCATGTATTTGGCATTCACTAATTCATTCTGCAACAACTTGTTTAGGAATTAAAGTGAAATGAAGTGTGGCCAAGTATGGTAACCCATTCTCAGAATTTGTGCTCTGCATTTAACCCTTCCAAGTGAACACACACACCGCAGTGAGTAGCGAACACACACACACCATGAACACACTGAGCTATTTTGCTGCGGTGCTCGAGGAGCAATATGTTGTGTGCTTTTTTGCCTGCTTGTTCATTTCCAATAATGCCACTTTGTCGTGTTTTGATTGAGTTTCTGAAACTAATTTATTTTGATTAATATAATGACAGAATGACAGATAGACAGACAGAGAAAGAATGATTGACAGACAGACAGAACGATAGACAGAATGCTATACAAATAGAACAGTAGATATATAAATAAAAAATTAGACAGAGAATCAAACAGATGACAGACAGACGGACGGATGGATGTGTTGTGTCTTCATTACCGTATTGGCTCGGGTTCCATGACACAGTAATGGCATCATACATTGGTTCTTCACTGGCTTCAAACTCAATCTGAATATTGCGCGGTGCGTGAACATAATGCTGGCAAACGTCTGGGGTGTCCTGTCCTAGAAAAGAGTGACAAGGCCAAGGCACACAACCTGGCCAATGAGAGGAGTTACTACATAGTAACACTAAATGTGCTGTTGTTGTCTTGATGAGCTATTTATTTTCACGCCTAGTGAAATCCCTTGTACTTTTATATGGTTTGGGGAACAAACTTTAAGTGTAATTCTCCATAATCCATTATAAGTTTAAATGACATAAGCGTAAATTAAATTAAAGTTATTTTATATGGCTTTTACAACACTACTTGCAATATTGTCGATGCTTGTATCTAACACAAATACAACAATTTCACAGTCACATGTAATTTAGTACAGCTTATGTAGATTGACAATTAGGCACAATGTTAAAAATTTTGAAGACTGATGATGTAGTCATAGTTAAAAACAGTCAAAAACATCAGACAGACTCTTTAACGAAGATAAAACAGAGAATCATAATGAGCTCTTCTTGGAAAGCTGCTGAAAAGAACAATCATACATTTACACATTACAGCTTGGCTCAAGAAAAGCTAGATATGAAAGTGATTCCCAGAACTGCTGCGAATGATTATACTGCCCAACAGCTTGTTTCATTTAGTGAAATTATCATAACAACTGGAGGTACAAGTCCAACAGAGAGAGTAATGATCCTACATCACGCAATCTGTGTGTGACTGCTTCATTCGTTTTTAGACAACAGTGTGTGTGCTGAATAACAATTGTTTGTCTTAAAAATGAACCTCAAAAGTTGAATCAAATTCAATGTAAAGCTGTAAAACAAAAATGCAAATGTCATAGCTATATATTCCGAAACCTGTTGCCCTGAATCATTTAAAACTTTAAACTCATCATCAGCTACTTATATAGTTTTACAAACGGATCATCGACACTGTTTTGAGCAAAGTTTGCCCATATTCAATGCTACTTTAGATAAACAGATTTTTTTTACTGGCTGTTTTAAATAATTGTGGAGGTTAAAAGTCTAATTGATTGGCTTAGAAATTCAAAAGCATACATACATTTCAGTGATACTCTATTAAAGTAATCATAATAACTTACTTCCAAAAGGGACTGGAGGAGGGAATGCTGGGAAATATCTGTACATCGTCTGCTGAGATTCTGCAGTATTCACATCTTCGATCTCCCTGAAAATACACACTTTATAAAAACTGCGGCTTAATGGGAAAATATATTTAAAATATATATATTTAACAGACAATTTACATACATATACAGTATCTCACAAAAGTGAGTACACCCCTCACATTTCAGCAAACAATTTAGTATAATTTCTCAAGGGACAATACTGCACAAATGAAACTTGGATATATTTTAGAGTAGTCAATGTGCAGCTTGTATAGAAGTACAAATGTACTGTCCTCTAAATATAACTCAACATATAACAATTAATATCCAAATAACTGGCAACAAAAATGAGTACACCCTAAGTGAACATGTCAAAACTGTGTCCAAAGTGTCAATATTTTGTAGGGGCACCATTGTTATCTAGCACTGCCTTAATCCTCCTGGGCATGGAATTCACCAGAGCTGCACAGGTTGTTGCTGGCATCCTCTTCCACTCCTCCATAATGACATCACAGAGCTGCTGGATGTTAGACACATGGTGCTTCTCCACCTTCCGCTTGAGGATGCCCCACATGTGCTCAATAGGGTTCAGGTCTGGAGACATACTTGGCCACTCCATCACCTTCACCTTCAGCAGCAAGGCAGTTGTCATCTTGGCAGTGTGTTTGGGGTGGTTGTTATGTTGGAAGACAGTTTCTGAAGGGAGGGCATCATCTTCTGCTTCAGAATGTCACAGTACATGTTGGAATCCATGTTTCCCTCAATGAACCGCAGCTCCCCAGTACCAGCAGTAGTCATGCAGCCCCAGACCATGATGTTACCACCACCATGCTTGACTGTAGGTAAGGCACAATTTTCCTGGTACTCCTCACCAGGGCGTCGCCACACATGCTGGACACCATCTGAGTCAAACAAGTTTACCTTATGCTGGGTAGTGGGTACACACTAAAATATTTTTTAAGTCTTATAAGATCTTCAAAATGTGAGAGACCATTTTGCTCCTATAGTGTGTGGTGTGCTGCAATGTGACAAAGACAGCACACAACATACCAACAGATTTTCAACCAGAGTACCGACTGTGAACACGGGGAAACCTCGCAGAATCTCTGTAGACTTGAAAATAAACAAGAGTTCTTTTTTATTTCAATTTAAGAACAAAGAACATGCAAGGGCAATAACATAAAACTTGCATCAAATAGGCTACAATAATAAACAATAGAACCCTGCCCAAAACACAACAGAAAATGTAATGGATTTAATGGTTATAATGGGAATTGTATTGGTTTTACTGGAAACTATAATGGGGTCTACTGGTAAGTGGTGGATTCTATTGGTGGGATGATAAACGCTATTGGAAAAATGCCCAAAACACACTACAAAATACTTTTTTAATGGTTTTACTGGAAAAAGCTAATGGTTTATAATGGTATTTTAATGAAAACCATTGGAATTTCTGTGATGGTTTCTATTGGGCTTTTATTGTTTTATTCAGAGAGTTCTTTGCCATGAGGTGCCATGTTGAACATCCAGTGGTCAGTATGAGAGAATTGTACTCAAAGAAACACATTTTAACTGCTCTAAAACAAGATACACAAACGTGTATGGTCCTGTCAAGCAGACAAAACATGAACATGATGATTAGGACATGTGGCTTTGCATGGTTAAACGATGTATAGCTGTTATCACTTAGGGTGTACTCAGTTTTGTTGCCAGTTTTTTTGACAATAATGGCTGTATGTTGAGTTATTTTCAGAGGACAGTAAATCTTTACTGCTATACAAGTTGCACATTGACTACTCTAAAATATATCCAAGTTTCATTTCTATAGTATTGTTCCTTGAAAAGATATACTAAATTTATTGCCAAAATGTGAGGGGTGTACTCACTTTTGTGAGATACTGTATATACACATACACAGTCACACACACATAAATGTTGCATCAATTTTAGTTCACTAATTAAATGAGCAAACGTGTGACATGACCTTGTGAACTGTTTTGTACAAAAGGCCAAATTTCTTGCTTCCGACAGTTCACTTATTTTTTTATGCTGATAATGTAATAGCAATTTAAAAACCAGAGTGGACTTTTCTGTACACCTTTGTAAGTGTTTAAACATACAATTACTATGATTCGTGCTATATTCAAACTAAATGAGGCTGAAAGATACTATACAAAAAATCTCACATGATCTTCATGATCTGAAGAAACCAGAAAAACTAGGTACAGAAGAAACGCTTAAACATCTTCATGAAGCGTGACAAAGGAGTAAAATGAAAGCTACAGACATGAAATGAGCTCAAATGCTTTTAATCTGGGAGAACGACTGCTGAATGAAAGTGGAATTATATTTTAAATGACTAAAAACTGTGTAAAACCTGGAGGTTTGAAGGACAGTGGCAAAGATTGATGAAGATTTAATTACAATTAAATCGTTTTTAGGGCCACACTGTGATACTTATAGAGTCATCTAATCATTCTGTTTCTAAATATGCTTGACAAGATTATTATTATATATATTTTTTTGCATATAAACTATACATTGAATAACATTTTAGTAGTTGTCTTCTGTAAAACATGGTGTAAAAAAAGGTAATAATCTTTTGTATGAAAAAAATAAAATACAAAAATGTCATTGTTTTGATGCAAAAAAATCAATTTAGTGTGTCTACTATTATATTTACACAGTATTGTTTTGTATTTTCGTAATATTGCCTTGTGAATCTAACATTAATGCTTTGCGGAACTGAATAAAACAGCACCACTGATTCCATACATGTTGATACAGTAAACTGGAAGTCTAAATATGAAGTCTTACCCGGCGGATGCATTCAAGCGTGCAGTTCTGAGGTCTGTAAGACATTTGTTCACCATGGGCACCGAGGGACAAGCTGACCATCAGGAGCAGATCCAGGGTCAGTGTGGGTGGCCACATCCCGCTTCCTTCACCTGCCTGAAGAACCCCCAGCGCAGCAGTGTCCTCGAAGCAGATAAGCTGTCTCAGGTCTCGTGAAGAACTAAGGATCAGTTGAGTAGAAGCGGACGAGGTAGAATGGTGGGGGAGGAGGTAGGCAAAGGGTTGGGAGTGAAAACAGCAGCAGCTGAGGGAGTGGTTGCCTGGGGGAAATAGTACAGCTGCAGAGGCTGTCAAAATCCACCAACCGTGCCACCAGCTATGCTTAACCTGATTTACTGTTTTGAAACTGCTTTTTTGGGTCTTAACTCGACAGCGCAAATGGAATAATGACCATAATAACTCCACATTTGCCTGCAGCTAATGGCCAAAAACAACATTCTGCATCTGTGTAAATAAATTAGCATTCCCCGAACTTCGATTCCATGAAACGCACCATGAGAGATTGATAGTCTCATGTAAGATGTGGCTGTGCAACCTCGCGTTTGATTTACAAAAGCGTTGGTTTTATTCCAGGAAACCACAAATCTTTCCATACGTGAACAATAACAATCTTCAAGAAGCGCTGGTAGTATCAATAGAGCAATTATGAAATGATTCAACAGTAAACCTTGCAAAGGTACATAAATGAGGAATTTATTTTTGAATGGGATTCAAGAAATGACTGAAACACTCATGACTCTATTTACAATCAAGAAGGAGAACATGTCAGGTTAGTTCTGACGATGACAGAATGTTCACAATCGGCCTGGTTTAGGCCTTATCTTCATACAATGAAAACATGGGTCAGTTATAGATACTCAAAAATGCTACGCAAGATGAAACATTTTGTAGCCAGGTGTCCATAAAACCAACAACATAGCAAGATGGTTCAGGAACTCTGCAAATCTTGTAGATTTGACATCTCACCGAATCTGAAAAGCAAAACAAAATTGTGTGTAAACATGCTATGAATCAAACCAAAGCATTTTTTTAATCCCAGAAGACCCATAACATCGCCATGATTTATTTGTACCCTGCCGACATCTTTTTTTCATCAATCAAAAACATTTTTAGCTAGTCCTGGAACACATTAGGGTTTGGTTTTGGTTAGGACCATATTAGACCATGTCACGATCATGCGCGTCAAGTTTACAAAGCTTCTTTCATACTTTGGAGACTTGTATTCAATCCAGACATGTAGCATGGCAATTTCAACAATGACCGGCCTGCAGATACTCACAGTGTATTTGTCCCATTTCTTTTCGGGATCGTAAGGCTCCCAGCGGCTGGCAGGGAAGATGTGTTTGTTTTTTTCATACCAGCTCCTCAGCACCACTTTTCCCGCATGAGACTAAACAAATGAAGAAACACAAAGAGCTTTGAAAAATAAGCAAAGAAACATTGTGTTTGCGTTCTCAGGCTGAAACATGTCAGTGGGCTGAGGAAAAACATGGCAGATTGTCCGAGGTTTGTGGCATCAGATCTTTGAAAGACTGAGTTGTTCAAGACACTGTAAAAACAACATATCCTGAAGCACAAATTATGATTTTCTACAAGAATTCGATCCAATTTCACATTCACATGCCCTAAAAACATCACATAAAAACAAACAAGTAGGTCTCTTCCTGTCAATTTGGGTGGTTCTTGTCCAAAATGTGGATCAGACATCATGCTGAGAGTCAAAAATAACCTTACCTCATCTTTCTCAACTGTGGCATCGTTCACCAGCCGAATGTCATCATGCACATCAAAACTGAAAAGCGGCCCTGAGGAGAACCAGAAAAGCCTAATTTCAGTGCCATAAACAGAGATACAACACCAAAAGTAGCAGGCTAATGTTAAATTTAATAACTGTCATCCTAAAAATATCAGAGTAGAGTCATGTGTGAACTAAAACACGCCACATGGCAGCATGTCAAACTAAATGTGGAAGATAAAGCAGAAACTTACCACTTTTGCCTCTTGCTTTTGTCACAATGAAATCATAGAAACTGTGATGCTGGAAGAAAAGCAGGTTTTTAGTCAATGAGATGTTTTTAAAAGGAAGAATAAGCTATAATCTATGATTTACTACTGCTTGTCTTTGTGATCAGTTAAACACTTACTAAAATGCCCTTAAAACATTTATTTTTTTAAAGTGTAGTTGGGCTTGTCTCAAATTCTGACAATGTGATGCACAAGCTCTGTGCATTATAAACAATGACTTATCTTCCAATGATTTAGGAGAGATTGAATTGGTCATACATAAGAGATCATTTAGAAGAATAAACATCGAAGCACTTGATTTCGATCCTTTAAAAGCAATCGTTTTGTTGTGGAAACTTCACTCACATGTGGGATTATCAAATCCTCTTTAATGTACATTAGATGTTCCACTCCTGCTGACCTGAAGGACACAAAACAAACTTTGATATTACCTCATAGTTCAAAACTAAAAGCACTAAAGCATGCATGTATAACATAAGAAG
Source organism: Ptychobarbus kaznakovi (assembly GCA_027422405.1). Classification (NCBI taxonomy): domain Eukaryota; kingdom Metazoa; phylum Chordata; class Actinopteri; order Cypriniformes; family Cyprinidae; genus Ptychobarbus; species Ptychobarbus kaznakovi. The sequence continues at coordinate 5,530,647 of CM049794.1, forward strand.
CCTTTATAGACATTTTGTCTATAGAGTTTTCATTCAACACCAGTTACATGACACTAACAGCTCACTTGAAAATTAAATATGACATGCTTTCTGCATGCATTTGAAATTCAAGGAAATTAGACAGAGCACACATTCAATATTTACTCACTGTAAATTACACTGCATTTTAACTGGAGCATGTCCCTCTTAAATATATTTACACAAAGGCGATTAACATCTCCATACATTTAAAATAAATAATATTCTGAATAGCCTGAAGTTGTCTTTGTCTGGCATTTATTTGCAACATTTATAAACGCAGAATCAAAGCCTAAATCATTAGCCTTCCAACACTATTCTGAAGTGTTTTTAATAGGGGTGTCAGCGTTAACACATGTGAATAATCAAAACATTTTAATGTGTTCATTTTTTTTAAACGCAAATTAATCACATTATAAGGTTTGACCACAACTTCTTGCCATCATGGCAGCGCGGAAGGTTATCTGTCGTGTGTGATGAGGGTGGAGTGAACTAGTGTTGCCAGGGTAGCTGCACAACAAGCGGGCTATTTTGAAAATACAGTCGTGGGAAAAATTACAGAGCCGCGGTTTGCGGTTTTTTGGGCTACTTTTATAATGTACCGCGGCCGCCCAAAGTGTATATCAGTGGGGATTTCTTTGAGACTGCAAGGGAAGCTCGGCTTCCCCTATAATGTCAAAAATTGATGGTCAAATATGTACTATTGTGTTAACATTTTATTGACTAAAAATGTTTAGAACACGTTCATCTCGAAGACGAGTTCGTTCAGAATCAGCTACATATAGCAGGTCGACTGACTCGATTTCCTTCTCATACATTCCCGTAGCGCCACAGTGCATTTCCCTGTTGAAGTCTAGTGTCTACTGACTTCAATGGGGCTCACTTCTGCGTGATGAATGGAGGGTCTGACGAAAGACTGCATCTCATTTTGATTGACAGCGATTTTGTACTACAAAAGTCACTGACGCTGAAGCTATTCGAGCTCAGTCCCATCACGGATTTTGCAAGTGTAGTCGAAAGACAAACTGCTGCAAACTATTTCTTGGTATTTGCTTGGCGAAATTGCAAGCCAATTTTCATCATACATTTCACACAATTATACACCACATTCCTTGTTTCAGTTCAACCTAATTCCCACATTTCCTCCGTCGAGTTGAATATCTTTCTTTAGATTGTTTGTTCATTCATTCTTACACAATAGGCTAGAGCATTTTCTTGAAAAGGAACGTAGGGCAGAATTTACGTATAAATAAATGGACAATTTTTATGATGTTGGACGAAAATGAGCTTCCCCTCTTTTAAAGCACAGCAGCCGCCACTGGTGTATGTAGACAAATAAAACTGAAAATAGATCCTTTTACTAATGTGTATTATACTTGGAATGTATACCTGGCAACTTAAGAACGGAGAGGCGGTTGTAACACAAACAATGTGAGTTTCAGCCAGAGCATACATGTTAAGGCTTTTACACAGCAGAAATAAACATGACAACAGCCACTATAGATTATATAAGATAATAAACACACGATTACGATAGAATATGGTTTGTGTGTGATTTTCTTGAGATTAATGTGTACATCTGAAAGGCTAATTTGTGCAGCGATATAAAAGGCTATAAATAGCATATTTTAACAACAGTAAACAACCAAATTCCTCATGTGATCGCAAAAGGAAGTTATTACAAACACTCGATGGTGGTTTGAAGTTGTGTACTATTAATCTCATAAATTGTCTTATGAAGCATGATGCTAATGTTAGCTCTAATGCAGCTGCAGAACAGGTCCAATTCTTCTTCATAATGCATTTTGTCATAATACTTCACATAAGGTCGCAAGAAAATGTTTTGTTGTATTTATTTAGAAATAATTTTGATAATAGTTGGATAAATGTATACTGGGATTGAAGTGATGTGGCTTGGTAAACGTTTTATTGCCAGTATAAAGGCTGATAATGGCTGAATAAAAACAAAAGAATAATAAGGTGTCTTATAATTATGTCTCATACAGGGCGGAGGTGTGAAAGGTTCTGTTTCCTTAAACTAGTTTGCCTTGCATTTCTTTATTTCAACACATTTAGAGTCCAAAATTCTCATCCAAAATTGTATTTATGTCAATCACATAGCCAATGAAACTTTCGTCCATCATAAAAATAAAACAAATCAGGTTTGATTTTCTGTGTTTTCGCATCTGTATCAAGCATTTTGATAGGAAAGGATGACGAATACAGAGAAAAAACGCATTGGAAAATTTTGGACTCAGTGTGAAAAGACCTTAACTCTAGTGTATTAAAACTATTAAGGTGTTTTAATAGCAGATGGAAATGGATGTGTTTACCTCAGCTCACTGAAGTCTTTTCTCAAAACTTCCAGGGCCCTTTGGAGAAACTGCTGCATTGTGTTGCCTTTTTTCATCTACAAATAACACAAAAATGTATATTAAACACAAAACATTCTTTAGAGCATTTGTCATATTTGCACACACGACACAGTAACAACAATGTAACACGTTTTGGGTGTGGCATGTAGTTAGTACATTTGATAACCTGCATTTACCTTGACAGTTTTTCGATGCCCCGAGCCATCCCAGTAGCTGAAAGTGATTTCAATTTCTTCACCTGAAAAGAGCCGAGAAAAGAACAGGTTTGTAGTATGCTGCTTTTTGCTGATGGTTGCATGAGAATTTATGAACTACTTCATAACTAGACAAGTCAAGTTAAATTAGGAATAAGTCTATAGATTCAGTTGCACCCTTGGCCAGGTTCACTGATATCAAACAAAACATTATATCCATAACAGCACTTTGTGAGCAGCATATCTTACTTTTGATCTTCTCTTGTTTTCCTTCCCACTCCTGCCTGAGTTCCTCCCTTAAACGATTTTCTTCTTCCTGAAACACACATTTTACACACACACACACACACACACACACACACACACACACACACACACACACACACACACACACACACACACACACACACACACACACACACAACATCTTATTCACAAGCTTTTTGGTACGTTTTCCCAAAATCAACAGTATTTTTCAAATGCTTGTTATAACTACTAAATAAAAAGTGGGGGCTTAAAAACTCTTCAAATGTATTTAACAAAAAAATTAATTGTCAGCATCTGTGGCATGATCGGATTACAAAATAAATTCATTTTAATTTTTGAAGCAGTCGATACACACATACATAGTGTGATCATAACTGTCAAAATAATCAAATTACTTTTTTTTTTATATATTCAAAGCTGTGGGTATAAGCTCTTTATTAGACTCACTGACACATATATGACATACATAGGTCTTATACCCACAGTACAAATGCAAACAAAGCTTTGTGACAAATTATAGGTAATCTGTCAGACCTAATGATCTTGATATTCACCACACCTCAGAGGAAACTGCGTGGAAATGAGCCAAAGAATGCTAACAAAAAAACACTAGTATTCTAGTGGCAGTTAACATTGGTACACGGCTTTGTGATAAAGCTCAGAATGATGTTTCAATGTGTGCTGACACCTGAGAAACGTCTCTGCAAAAACAGCATACTTTTATTGGAAGTTTAGTCTAGAGGAGGCTCATGTTAAACCAACAGTCTTGTATAACTACATTCAGATCCTTAAAAAGAGGTCTTTAGGACAATCACTCCACACTCTGACACGGAGAGCAAATGCAATTATTTTAGACAGGTTTTTTTTGGCTTCTCTAATCTATTTGTTAAATATAAACTAGATATACATGTGTTAACAGAGCCTCAAGAGCAGGATGTGTACCTCTCTGTCCCTGTCTGGCAGGAAACTGGTGTCCACGTCTGGGTTCTTCCCTAGTTTTTTCTTCTTTACAGGTATGTCTGTTAAACACAAGGGTACAACATTCAAAAGTTATTAGTGTAAAGAATAAAAATATATAATACAAAAAGACTTAAAATTACATCATACAGTGGGGGAAAATGTATTCGATCCCTGCTGATACTGCCCCTGACTGATTTTGTAGGTTTATTTAAACCGTGCAGAAAAACCATTTAAAAAAAGTTATAAATTGACAAAGAAATTCGCAAAACATCAGTCTTATCATTTGGTAAATGGTAGGTGTTACGTTTAAAGCTACGAGAGACAAGAAAACAACAACAAAGAGCAAAACCAGAAAAACAATTAAGCATTTAAAAAAAAGTTATAAATTGATTTGCATTTTAATGAGTCAAATAAGTATTTGACCCCTTCGCAAAACATGACTTAGTACTTGTTGGCAATCACAGAGGTCAGACGTTTCTTGTAGTTGGCCACCAGGTTTGCACACATCTCAGGAGGGATTTTGTCCCACTACTCTTTGCAGATCCTCTCCAAGTCATTAAGGTTTCGAGGCTGACGTTTGGCAACTCGAACCTTCAGCTCCCTCCACAGATTTTCTATGAGATTAAGGTCTGGAGACTGGCTAGGCCACTCCAGGACCTTAATGTGCTTCTTCTTGAGCCACTCCTTTGTTGCCTTGGCCGTGTGTTTTGGGTCATTGTCATGCTGGAATACCCAACCACGACCCATTTTCAATGCCCCCCTGGCCCTGACGGTACATGCCCCGTCCATCGTCCCTTTGATGCAGTGTAGTTGTCCTGTCCCCTTAGCAGAAAAACACCCCCAAAGCATAATGTTTCCACCTCCATGTTTGACGGTGGGGATGGTGTTTTTGGGGTCATAGGCAGCATTCCTCCTCCTCCAAACAAGGCGAGTTGAGTTGATGCTAAAAAACTGGGCTTTGGTCTCATCTGACCACAACACTTTCACCCAGTTCTCCTCTGAATCATTGGCAAACTTAAGACGGGCCTGTACATGTGCTTTCTTGAGCAGGGGGATCTTGCGGGCGCTGCAGGATTTCAGTCCTTCACGGCGTAGTGTGTTACCAATTGTTTTCTTGGTGACTATGGTCCCAGCTGCCTTGAGATCATTGACAAGATCCTCCCGTGTAGTTCTGGGCTGATTCCTCATCGTTCTCATGATCATTGAAACTCCACGAGGTGAGATCTTGCATGGAGCCCCAGTCCGAGGGAGATTGACAGTTATTTTGTGTTTCTTCCATTTGCGAGTATTCGCACCAAGCTGTTGTCACCTTCTCACCAAGTTGCTTGGGCTTGTAGCCCATTCCAGCCTTGTGTAGGTCTACAATCTTGTCCCTGACATCACTGGACAGCTCTTTGGTCTTGGCCATGGTGGAGAGTTTGGAATCTGATTGATTGCTTCTGTGGACAGATGTCTTTTATACTGGTAACAAACTGAGACTCCCTTTAAGAGAGTGCTCCTAATCTCAGCTCTTTACCTGTATAAAAGACACCTGGGAGCCAGAAATCTAGCTGATTGATAGGGGATAAAATACTTATTTGACTCATTAAAATGCAAATCAATTTATAACTTTTTAGAAATGCGTTTTTCTGGATTTTTTTGTTGTTATCTGTCTCTCACTGTTCAAATAAACCTACCATTAAAATTATAGACTGATCATTTCTTTGTCAGTGGGCAAACATACAAAATCAGCAGGGGATCAAAAAATATTTCCCCTCACTGTATGTGTTGATTCTGCCATGGAAAGTGATAAAATCACTTTTACATATTGGCTGCACAACTTTAAAATACTGGTTAGGAATTAAGAATTGAAGAGTCATTAGCAGTGCTGAATATGCAGACCTTTTCACAATTTTTGTGCTGGTTTTAGGGTAAACTAAGCAGGATGCATTTAAACATGGTATGGGACCATGGACGTCTGCACTTATTGATAGCTTACTGAAACATTTATTAGAAAGTGTAACAGTTTTGTAGACAGCTGTTCCACTTCTGTGGAAAACTGCAAAGTAAAATGCCATACAAATCTCCTCCTCAGTTTCCTCTTCCTCCTCCTCCTCTCCTCCTCTTCTTCTTCTTCTTCTCCTTCATCTGGATTGAAGGATAAACTGGCAATCTTCCTTTTCTGCTCTTCCTTTCTTTTCTTCTCCTTCTGTTTCTCAAGCTTCCTACAAGAACAGACCAAATATGAAGCTTTAAGATCAAACATTCTACAGATTTTAAAGGAAAAAGAAACAAAATAGCAGGATGGTGGCAGGATTTAATGCAAGAATATTATAATCTTCAAAGGCAGTTCAATTACTTATTCTAACTTGACATAAAATGTATCTGGGTCTGCCAAATTTAAAGCATAATTACTGTACCAGGCAGTGCTGCTTAAACAATCTGAGACATGGTTAATGGAAAACACAGACAAGCTGACTGAACATCTGTCAACAGCCCCGGACTTCACTACATTGTGTAGATTACCACAGTGACAATATTGCAATAGGTACTTCAATATTGACAGCTACTTCAAAAATATGGAATAAGGTATGGTCACCATTGTAATTCGCCCATCTTAATTCTGCTATATCCAGTAGAAATACAAAAAATAATTTGTACTTGCTAAATTTGCCACAGGATTTAAAAAGTGCCAAAACTATGGGCTTAACTTTATATATCAATGAATTAGCAAAAAGCACAGTTTAAATGAATGAAAACCGCTTACAGCTGTAGCTCTTTTGACTGCTCCTTCTTGGCAAGCTGTTTCTCTCGTTCTTTGACCAGAGCTTCCTGCCTCGCTTTCATGTCATTCAGTGTCACCAGACCTGCAGAGAACAACAACATCCTTCACTCATACCGTGATTTAATATAGGGTTCATTTGGCTTTTTTTTCTCTCAGTCATCTCAAGAACAAAAAGAGTCCCAATTTACAAGAATTCACTAAAAATTATTGGATTAAATTAAATACATCCAAAGGAGGATGTGCATTATGACTTGGGTTGCCAAATTCAGATGGGGCGTTTAATAAAATTCAAGCATTTTGCAGTGTTATGATGACAATATAATGATAATCAAATGACAGCTCTAGTCATAACAAGAATGTCTAACATTTTCTGATCAATTACAAGCAGCCTCACTAAGATAAAACCCACCACAGAAGCGTGTCAGATCCATAGTAAATAATTGCATTTCTAATATTCACTTACCGACAGTGCTGGACTTGAGCTCTTGCTCCACAGCGTCATAATGAGCTGAGAACTTTTTATCAATGTTGGATTTCACCATATTGTCCTGAAAAGGAAAAGGTTAAGGTCAGTTAGGGGAGATGTTATACATAAAGTATAAGCTTTTTCGATGAACTTGGGCAGCATGTGAAGATTGTTTTAATGATACGTTTAATGAACAGCACTCAAATCATCAGCAACCATTACATAAAGCTTACAGATCAGCAGTTCAAATACAGTAGACCTAAAAGAGTTAATAATGTTTTATTTCAAAGTTGCTTACAAGGGACATTTGAAATGTGTCTTAAGAGTAAAAACTGTATGATTTAATTAATTTCTTATTTAAATATTTTAGCTTATCATTTATTGCTATCATAAATTACTGTGAATACTACTTGGGGCCACTATCTTTACTAAACAAATGCATTTGTGAATGCATATGACTACAATTTTACAAGCAAATGGTTTTACTATAGTCTTTCTTTGTTTTAGAAGAAATTTGTGAATATTTATGCTCAGTGTTGATGTATCTTCCACATGCACTTTTTAAAAATGTGATTTTAAACAAGAAACCATAGTTATATTTACCATGGTAATGAGGAGCCAATCATGTTTTAATCTATATTACCTTAATTCATATAACGTTACTACAACACTAATGAAGTTATCATAACGTGATAATGATAAAATGATACAATTATCACGTGACTTTATGCTGTCTAGAATGGGCAAGAGAAATAACACTCATGTGTTAAACCAAGAATATAATATCATATTTAATGGTTAAACTTTACATGGCATTACACTTTTGAGGGAAACCTGCAGCTATTTATAGCAGGAATGTGGTCAGCACGGGTTGAATAGCCCGTGTGTTTATATGTTGTGTTGTGTTTGTTATTATGGCGCACTTGCCTCTGCTATCTTCTGTTTGAGATGCTCGAGCTGTTCTCGCTCTCTTTCTCTCTTCTTCCTGAGCTGCATCGCTCTCCCCGCTTCACTTGCCGCTCCTTTATACTGCGCCATTGCAGCTCTTTTACAAGATATTTAGAAAAGAAATAAAAACAATGGAAAAATGCGATACAACTACCGAGTTCAGTCAATAAACAAACGAGAAACTTCTCGACTGAAGCAGGCGGTTGTGGGTAATTACCGCAGTACTGCTTCCGGTTGATGCGCGAAATAACTGCATTCCAAAGTAAAGGTCTTCCCAGTTTCTTGCCCCCAAAAATAATTGCATTATTATGGTTTTATGATTATGGCATTTTAAATACATTTCTTCATTTTTAATGTACAAATCACTTAAAACCCGTATATTTATTTATTTTACATAGAACAATCAGCATTAAGTATGAAAAGACAAGAGGTATATTTCCTGAAATATAGTATGCTATTCATTTTTTTTTACTTTTTTATGAAATTATACTATTTAATTATTAAATTAAGTTTTGTAATAATTTTTCCTCAGATAAACTTCCAGAAATGCTACTCGTGATGAACATGAGGGGACTTTTACTGAACAAAGGCCCTTTGGTAGCAACTCTGAAATCGATTCTCATCCCTGGATTGAGTGAGGGGTGATTTGGATGGAGATGAAGGCGGTGGTGTTCTGTCCCGGGCTTATGCTTCTATTTGCGTGGCTTTCTCCAAGTCAAGCCCTTTACTTCCATATTGGAGAGACGGAGAAGAAATGTTTTATTGAAGAAATACCCGACGAAACCATGGTGATCGGTACGTCCATTGTCAAATCGGCTCTCTGCGATCGGTTAGCTTTGTCGGCTAGTTGATTAATTTACCAGTAGGGTAATTCACCGATTGTCTCATTTAAAACACTTAATATGAAAACAGCTGATGTAGAATCCGATTTCAGTATGTATGTGCTTATCTGCGTCCATCTGTCCAAATAAAGAAGGGCTTTTATTAGATCAGCATGATGAAGGATGTGGCAGGTGCAGCATCCTGCTTCTGTTCCTGAGATACAGGTGCAACCAGTTCCATCCCGCCAGCAGCTACAGCCTGCGTTTACCGTTTACTTATAGAAACCAGAAATAACACTTATGTTCACAGGAGACAATGCATGTGCATCTGTATTATAATGCAATGGTAATCAGATTAATGTTATTCTAATAAATATGTTTGTACATTTAAAAGGAATATTTTACTCACTCACACCACTCCATCAATTAATGACTTGTCAAGTAAAAAAAATGTTTTACCTATTCCTTTAATGGCACTTTTGCAAATGCGGGTAATATGTCTTATTTTAGGGAGATACAGAACACAGCTGTGGGACAAACAGGCTGGCTCTTTTCTCCCATCCACCCCTGGTTTAGGCATGCATGTGGAAATCAAAGATCCTAATGCCAAGGTAGGTGTTTGCTTATGGCTATTTGGGGTGAGTATATCTCATTGTCTCTGTGTTTTTCAGATCATACTGTCCCGTCAGTACGGCTCAGATGGCCGGTTCACCTTCACGTCCCACACACCAGGCGAGCATCAGATCTGCCTCCACTCCAACTCCACCAAGATGGGGCTGTTTGCTGGCTGGTATGACTTGATAGTGCTAGAGAACACCAGTCCACCCCTAGGTTTAGGCACTGCAGGTGGAAATCACAGGTACATCTCCTAATGTAACTTATTTCAAAAAGTGTAGATTCCATGTAAAGTAAAACACTGAAAATGTTGTTTTAATTTTGATAATTAGAGCTTACAGCAATTCAAAAATCAGTATCTCAAAATATTTGAATATTTACATTTGAGTTTCAATAAATGACCATCCATACAGTTATCTCTTGTTCTTTACAACACTGCTGACTTTGGTCCAGAAGACGATCATTGACACCCTTAATCACAGAGGGTCATTACTTGGCTGTTCAAGGAGCTGGCATATTAAATCTTGTGCACAAGCAACAGGGATGGCATACTGTCAAGCAAAGCCGATTCAAACACTTTGAGAGCTTCACAGCTATACACTTCTGTGAAGCCACTTCTGAAACAGAAACAGTCAGAAGCATCTTACCTCTAACTGGATTGGTCTCAGATGTGTTCAAGGTCCCAGAGTCTTCAGATCATCCAGTGTGTTTCCACAGTCGCTCTTATGTCATCTGCTGGTGTTGGTCCACTGTGTTTTCTGAAGATGCAGCCATCTACCCGGCTTCCTTCTGCTGACAGCTTTATGGAGATGCTTCCAGCACTTGGCACCTGCCCACACTGCCACAAAAGCTGGTTCACCACTGGCGAGCATGACCAGATTGTCAAGAGGAAGATGACCCCTCCAGGCCGCTATCCAACTCCACCACAGGCTGATGGGGCTGTTCATGCAAGTATTGAGTGGGGAAAACTTTTCAGAAGCCTGACATTTCTGATCCTTTTTTTATTGAATGTAAACCACGATTAGTAAGCAAGAAATAAATGTACTCTATGCGTAATGAATCTATATAATAATGGGTTTCACTTTCATGAGTATATTGTTTCATGTAGATGTACCTGTGTTTTTATTTTATTTCAGCTTTAGTTCAATGAAAGTTTGGTTAACAATCAAATATATTAATATGGCTCAGGTTTTTTCATATTTTTAAGTTTTTGAAATGTATTATATATCAGTATAGTAATTTTGTAGATGATAAAAACAATGACAGTATCTAGTTCAATATAATACAGTAGGCCTGTACGTGAACATAAACATGTGAAACCTGTCCTACAGAGAGTTCACTTAGAAATTCAGGTTGGTGAACACACCAACAACTATCCGGAGATCGCCGCCAAAGACAAACTGACCGAGCTGCAGCTGAGGGCCCGACAGCTCCTGGACCAGGTGGAACAGATCCAGAAAGAGCAGAACTACCAGCGGGTGAGTATCAGCTGCAGAAACAAGTTTTAGGTTACGGTGCAGTGAGGTGCTGTTGGCTGACGCTCCAACTTAAGCCATTTAAACTTCAATTTGCAGAATTGCTGAAAGCAGGCACCTGCTCAGGATGTTTAACATTTTTGGCATCCGTCTTGTCAATATTAGTACTGTATCTAGTGGGTTATTATAGTTAACTAAACCTAATATATATCTATTAAAATAGAATATACTTGAAATAAAAGATAAAAAAATCAACATTTCTTATTTTCATTTAGTTGAACTTGATGTACTAAAACAATTAAAACTACAACTGAAATAAAAATTAATATTAACTATTTAGGGATATATACAAATGTATATATTATTTACAATACAAATTTATATATAACTAATAAAAACAGCAGAATTACTCTTTAAATACTATTACAATGAAAAGGGAAAATATAAACTAAGACCATATTTTTATTTATTTAAAATAGAATATAAATATTTCTTATTTACATTTACTTGAACCTGATATACAAAAAAAAACTAAAACAAAAATTAATATAAAATACTATTAAAACTTTAAATAAAATGAAAATATAAACTAAGACTATAAAAAATGTTACTTAAAATATAATACATATTCAAAAAATAAGCATTTATTTAAAAAAATAAGCATTTATTTTTATTTAATTTATTTGATGTACAAAAAAAATACATTTTACAAAACAGAAATAATTTTGTTTACTAAAATAATAATGTGAAAATAAAAAATAGTTACAAATAAACTAATACAAGTATTTCAATGTTACTAAAATACCACTGCCATCTAGTTGTCAATGTTATATCGTAAAGAATCAGTGTGGGGTGTATTGTGCTCACAGTGATTTCCCCCCCCCACAGTACCGTGAGGAGCGTTTCCGTATGACGAGCGAGAGCACGAACCAGCGAGTTCTGTGGTGGTCTATCGCTCAGACCATCATCCTCATCATCACAGGAATCTGGCAAATGAGACATCTCAAGAGCTTCTTTGAGGCCAAAAAGCTGGTGTGAAGATCAGACAGAATTACAGAGACAATAACATAACACTCGTGTATTGCTGAATGAACAACATTCATTGCCGTTATGGTTTTCAAGCATGGAAATACTCTTTTTTTTTTTTTTTTGATTCGGTACTATATCTTGAGCAGATAAATTCAGACAAAATGATCATAAACAGGCAGAATATTAACAACCCTTAATTCTGCTGTATGACTAATATAACCCTTTACCATCTAGAACAGGGGTGTCAAACTCAGTTCCTGGAGGCCGCAGCCCTGCAGAGTTTAATTCCAACCCTGCTCCAACACACAAACCATGTAGTTTTCAATTGAGCTGAAGGACTTGATTAGCTGGATCTTAGGGTTGGAGCTAAACTCTGCAGGGCTGTGGCCCTCCAGGAACTGAGTTTGACACCCCTGATCTAGAACGTTGTCATTTTACTAAAATGCGTGATAGGAAAAGCTTACGCCTTTAAAGTGATGATCATTACGGGTGCATTGAAACTACTGTTGTTAAATGTGAAGAATCAAGCCAGCTAATCATTTTAGCATTTCTCAATGTTTTTAATATGTATATAATGAGGTATTTTGACAAATGTGTGGCTTTGTTTTCATATTCTGTCTGTCTCGGGCTCTCAAATAGGTTTGATGTTCATGATTTTGAGGACATGATTCAAGCTATTCGAGTATAGCTAGCATAGTAGCTGTTTAGACCAAAACAAAATACATACTTTAAGAATTTTCTTACTTGGTGGTTTACAAAATATGATTTTTGTTGTTGTTTTCAATTCTGTTTCGTGCTTCATTTATTAACGGCATTAACCATGTTTAAACATACAGGAATGTCTGTGTATATATACACATATGTCCTCCATATAATGTGACAATTTGAAGGTAACTTCTAGGTTAACAGCTGTTTTCTCAATTGTCAATCAAGCTTTGTAATAAACTGTTCATCAATGTGCATGCAGATACTGTACACTTGGTACTCAGTCTTTACAGTGTTTGACACATTCATGAACACCGTCTTAGTTTCTGTCTATTTTCGTTGTTTCTTGGAATTAAATGTTTTACATTTACAAATGTTCTGTCTTCATGAATGAGCAGCATAATGTACTTAAAACATCAGTGCAAAAACTAACACATTTCAAATCATTAAAAAAGATAAAATCAGTTTCTCCAAAACTATTTTCAACATTGATAATACAAAATGTTTCTTATGCACGAAATCAACATATTATAATGATTTCTGCATAGACAATAGAGGAACAAGTTACATTTTAAAATGTATTAAAATATTGTTTTAAATGTAATATTGCACAATTACTGTTCTGTTTTTTTGGTGAGCATGAGAGACCAATTACTTTGTATATCATTATATATTAATTTAAAAAAATATGAAATACTAAAGTTGACCACTGCACTTATACATGCCACACAAACCATTTTATTTTCTATTGTTTTATTGTTCAACCTAAATCAATTAAATATTTATGTACAACTATCTATTGTAAAGATACAAGATGTTATTTGACACTGATTGAAAAAGAAAAAAAATGTTAATTTCTGTTTTGGCTTTTCACAACCGACCACAAACAGTAAACCCATTAGTCTGGCACAATACTATATTAATCCAAAAATATTAAGTGATTGACTCTAAACATCAGGAAAATCTCTCTCTTGCATAGTAAAAGGCCTCAGACCCTCGGCTTTTCCAAAACGCCATAAAACAGTTCGTCTCTGCACTTTCATTGCATCTTCATTTCAAAGTTCTGTACTGAACCCAATGTGACTGTTCAACACCAGTGTTTCGGGTGATATGAAATACTGCATGCATTACATGACACCACACACACACACAGCAGTCCCAAAATATCTCACTGACACAGCAACAAGTGGATACTGAAGCAATACTATAAATGTGCTATTTATATATCTTTTACATTTATGATTTTGAACAAAATACATGGACACACTAAAATATACCTACACACTTCTAGGAACAAAAATTATACATTTTAATTAGATGTTAAAATGGGTCACTAATATCTAATCCAATAGAAAAGACTAATTATACCTCACAACTACGACTGGCAGAACAAAACTGAGTATGTGCTGACCCTGTATCTGTTCAAAATAAATCGCAAAAACAAGCTAAAGGAATTTACAGAGGGCTGGAGGACACTTCTGGAGAGCTTTGACAATAAAAACACCTTCAGGAAGTAAATTTAGTATTAGAGTTATTAAAATCACACTTCATTCTAGTTCTTTCGCCACAGAGGACCAGGTCAGCAGCATTAGTGAAGATATATTAAAGGCCCTTGACTGGTGAATGGTGAGCCTAGTCATTGAGAAGAAGCCCAAGAGGTCCCACATTTAGTTCAGTAACCTCCCCCCCCCCATCATTCACTTCTCGGTGACCGTGAGTCTGTCCATTTTTCTGGTTGCTTCCTCACAGACGACCTTTGGCTTTCTCTCCGGACTGGGGTTCGGGGTGTTGGGGTTTTCTCGGGTGCCGAAAATAGTGCTACCGACACGTATGTTTGTAGAGCCAACCTCGATCTAATTGGAGAAATTAAACAAAATCTACTTTCCAATGAAATGAGAGCACAATTAAAGAGTATACTGAAATGAAGCAACACTTACCGCATGTTCAAAGTCAGTAGACATGCCCATACTGAGCTCAACCTGCTCTACTGAGATCTTCAGACTTTCACAGACTTCCTCACGATGTTTCAACAGCATCTAGACACCACATCAATTCATTTACATACTCGCATTTCACATGCCTATGTTGTAACATCCTTTCAGCGTGAAGTGAGCTTAAATAATGGTTTCTTCAAAATTATTAAACAGCAAAACTGTTGTCAACATTGATAATAACAAGAAATGTTTCTTGAACACCAAATCGTCATATTAGAATGACTTCTAAAAGAACATGTGACACTGAAGACTGGCGTAATGATGCTAAAAATCCAGCTTTGCCATCACAGAAATAAATATTATTTAAAAAACTAATTAAATTAATACAAATGCATCCTTAGTGAGCATAAGACACTTCAGAAAATGTTGTAAATATTTCAGAGGCTTCACATATGCAAGGTCAGCTGATCAGACGCACCTGGAAATCGGGGTTGGGGCCGTCGCTGAGATCGTAACCGTAACGGCCAATCGTCATGAGCCCCGCTAAGTCAAGAGCAGGACACTGAGACATGATGTGTTTTACCATGTTTACAGTCTCATCGGGAGGCAGGCCATGTTTACCTGATGAAACATGTCCAAGAGAGACGATCATGCTGAGGTTTCAGAAAAACAGTCACCCGATACACTGAGAAAAGACTTCATAACGCTTAACTGTTTTTGTTAGACATGTGCCCACCGTGACATTCACATCCTGTCTGAAAGTGAATCCAACAACATCTGAACCTTTGACATGGGCTTTTGCAACACAATTGCATAACGCATCTGAAACCAGAATGATGCTCCCAACTGTGAATCTCCACAATTCACAAACATCTAATAAACTACAAAGCATCGCAAGGGATGTCGTAACAGTATAAGCATGTAAGGATCCAGCTGTAGTGCAGTTAAGGACATTTCATTTGTGCAGTTCTATTGACTAATGTCTCATTAGGAGTTAAAATTAGTTTTTTGCGACGACTGTTTGTTTTAATAATGTGAATGAAAGTAAGGTAAGTTGCTTATGTTGTGGCATTGAAAAATAGGCTTGAGCAATGAAATTTGTAAGACTTGACTCTCCAAATCACATAAAATTTTATTTTAATTCTTGAAAGATTACCATATGTGTATTTGTATAGAGTTTGTAAACTTTTCAGAGCTGATGTTTACAGGACATACACAATTATTAATGTGCAGAACACTCACTCTCCTCTCCGCTGGTGTTGATCTGAACCATAATCTTTAACCGCTGTGTGTTTGCAGCTCTCATTTTTTGCCAAGAGCTGTTGACTTTTTCAGCCAGTTTCACAGAGTCGATCGTCTCTACCATATACAGCTTTGGGACACCTATGATTCATTCAGAATAAAACAGAAGTAATGAAGCCCTAAACTATTAAAGTCTGACATCACGGTAGTCACTGTGAATGATACTAGTATTTAAAGTCAAGCTAAATGTAAAACTGCTTTGCTCACCCAGGAGTTTGTTGACATTATTCTTTTGCAGGTGACCGATGAAATGCCATTTTATATCAGGACATGATGAGACAACCTACAAAGATGTATAACATAAATCAAGACTTTTGATCAAAAACAGCTAAACAAATGCATGTGGATTTGTCTGACTTCATACCAGGGGATGGGAAGCTTTCTCAACAAGTTCAGTTACCTGCAGAAAAAGGGGATATTTAATATGAAATACGTGGCCAAGCTTCAAAACATGCTTATTTATTTACTCACATAATTCTCTCCAAAGTTTCGTTGTCCATGTTTGTAAGCTTCCACCACCATCTCTGGTGGTTTAGTCTTACTAACTGCAACCAGACGAGGGGATATACATGGTAACGTCTGCAAGAGAAGAGTACAATACTGTCACTAAGCTTATTGCTTCGTGTTTATGAGCGGTGTTGGAAATAAACTTATTCTTAATACAATATTTGCCCCACTAGAATTGATTCTGGGGGTATTGTTTGCAATAGTATTGTAAAATGTTAAAATATTTCATGTTAAATATTGTTTCTTAATATACAGTATATACAGATTATACAACATATACACTACAGTGGGGGCCAAAATTAATAGACACTAGTATTTTCACCAGCTAAAAAAGGTTTTAAGTCAGTTATTTCATATCTTTTGTTGTAGTGTGTTGGTATGAAATATCATTTTACATTTACAAACATTCATTTAGCCATTAATTGTAATAATCCAGTGAGATTTTTGTCTGATAACAGCCAGTGCTCCACACAGAGATCTGATCATCATCAGTCTGTCTGGAATGACATGAAGAAACTGAGACCGACTAAATCCAGAAGAACTGAGAAACGTCTCCAAGACGCTTCAAGAAACCTCCCTGAAAAGCTCCAGAGAAACTCTGCTCAAGTGCATCGAGGGCAAAAACTGCTATAAATGCAAAGGATGCTAACACCAAATGTTGATTACATTTAATTAATAGAGGTTAATTGGTAAAATTATTTATGACATTATTTTTTACAGCATCCTCATTTTACAGCATTTTTACACAAGTGTCTAAAACTTTTAACAGTACTGTAGCTTTGCAGGAAGGTTTCTTGAAGCATCTTGGAGACATTGCTACAGTTCTTCTGGATTTAGTCGGTCTCAGTTTCTTCATGTCATTCCAGACAGACTGATGATGATCAGATCAGATCTCTGTGTGGAGCTCTGGTTGTTATCAGACAAAAATCTCACTGGATTATTACAATTAATGGCTAAATGAATGTTTGGAAATGTAAACTGATATGTCATACTGACACACTACAGCAAAAGATAGAAATAACGGACTTAAAACCAATTTTTAACTGGTGAAAATACTAGTGTTCTAATAATTTTGGCCCACCACTGTACACACAATAATAGATCCGTGATTAAACATATGATTTACTTTAACCACCATCCAACTTCAAATCCTCACGTGGCAATGTATTTGCTCCTTGTGAACGCAGTGAAATGTAAGGGCTTAATGTAATCTCGGAGATTGAAGTGCATGTAATTGGCGCTTGTCATGCAGATTTCATTTGCTGGAGCGTGACTGCTGAGAATCGGATATTTCATGGAACATGAATCATTCACACAACGTCCTTCTCCTTGAGTAGAAGTTGTACGCTATTCAAATTTAATACCGTCATTCTGAATACCTTTCAACACTTTTATAAATTAGTTGTATCACACAAAGAACTAGTTATTATTAACCAGCTGTCACTCATCCCTTGTTACCACATGGAGCTCGCGCGTGTGTAAAGGTTGAACAGATTACATAACCCTGCCATAACAACACGGTGAGCACGAGCGGATAGTTAGTTTTTTAGCGTATTTTAAAAGCACATTGTTGTTTCGTATCTTACTCAAAAGAAAGCGATGGAAACTAACCTTCGGGCGCCGGGAAACCGCTTGATTCACCCGGTCCACCACCGCCTGCACTTTCTTCCCAACCTCCTCCGACATCACTACTCTCCACATAGCCTCAGTGAGCGTGCATATATTACCCACGTGACGTCACGAGCAAATCCGGTCAACTTCCGACAAAATAAAAGTCTCGCCTTATTTAAAGAAGATTGATTGCATTTTACATACGCGTAGTAAATAAAATGCCATCGAACTGGAAAAGTAAAGTATACTGGCAGCATTAAAAAAAAAACTATTTTATACAACATTTATTTTCTTAGACCAAGACATTTTTTATCATATCCTGTCCTCTTATCACCAGCAACAGTAAAACATATCTAATAATGCTAGATTAGACAAGGAATAACTGTACATTTGGGTTTTTCAGGCAAATTTTAGAGTTTAAATAAATTCGATTCTTTGAACTCCTCTCATGTCAAGATTATAAATTTGCGTCCAATGCAAACAGCTACCAAGACCGATGAAAATGTTGAGACAATTTGAATATTAAATCAAATATTAATGATAAACAAATGATTGGCCAGAATGCACTAAGTCGCTTTGGATAAAAGCGTCTGCTAAATGCACATATGTAAATGTAATGAAAGGTGAATTACAAAAAGACTTTGGATTACTTAGTCCATTTATTCACAAAAATGTATGAATTGTGTCCACAAATTTCTACAGACATAGTCAAACATAGAAACAAGGAAGGTGTTTATAAAACAAAATCTTTTTAACACAATCTAGGATTTCTGATTTAATATTAAGTCTTTGTTGTAAACAGACGTGAGAAATCCTTTTTTTCCATATTTACTGGATAAAAAAAGAAAAGCAGGAAAAGAAAGTGGGCATCATCCTCATACTCGTTCAAGAGCCTCCAACATGATTATACTGTTTCCTCTGATCACCTGAAGAGACAAAAACAGAAAACAAGATCATTCATCATTGCACAGAATAAAACATCACATCAGTCTCTCAAAATAAATGTAAAGGTGAGAAATCAGCAAATCCTGATGGAAATGTGAGAAGTGAGTGATATAACAATCACTATAACTTAAATATAACAATAGAACTAAACCCTGAACATAGTGTATTTCTATATGATACTTGTGTCAGCTATTTATGTTTCACTGTGAGTTATGAAATATGTTTGATAATAGAATGTGGCATTAAGTACTGACCACCATCCCAATGGTGTTCATTTGTCCTCCAGCACCCATTTCTATACTTTCATCAACGACCATATTCATGAAGGGATCAAATCCACGCAAGATGCCCTGAACTTGACGGCCACCGTTGAGCTTAACTGAAAGTGTGCATGAAAACAACATATTTACAGAAGAAACGCACAAACAGGGTATTTTAACAGGCTATAACAGTGAGTTACAACATCCATTAGATAAGGTTATTTATTTGCATTCAAGATTACAATCACATACTGTTGAATTTAAATATGTAGACTATATTTAGGAGGTTTCCAGATTTCATATACTCTTCTTTTTCTGGATAATATTTTGTGAGAAAATCCAGCATTATACTCACGTGAAAGCTTCTTGTCCATAAACCTAAAAGGCAAGAATAAAACAGGTACTGTATTACTGGACCAAACACTTAAACCTAATTCATATGAATGTGTAACAAAAATGAAACGAATAGCATGTGGGGTTTCTGCGTTAAAACTGAATAATATAATATAATGTAGTTGTGGAATAAATGCAGACAAACCGGCTAGCGAAGTAGAATAAAGCGAATGCTCAAATTTATCGCATTTCTAACAGACTTACGATCACAATCAACTAAAGGCTTGAAATACTTACTTTTTCAGCTCGGGTGGGTGTGCTTTGCTCATGTTTATTTCGTTAAATCAAATAGTTTTGTTAAACAAAAACGTTTGAAACACGTTTCAAACAATGTATGAATCGTGGCGGAAGTGGCGTAACGTTCCTAGGTCGCGGGATTTTCTGTATCAGTCACCGTGTGCAATATCGCCCCCTACTTTAGCGGAGGATGCACTCCAACATTGCACTATGTATTTTGCATTTACGTATTTATGCATTTAGCAGACGCTTTTATCCAAAGCGACTTACAGTGCATTCAGGCTATACATTTATTGTCAGTATGCGTGTATTCGACCGTGTGTTGTGTTTTTTTTGTCCACTGAGCGGACTGACTTGATTTACATTTTTCTGATTATACCGCTGCAAACCTTAACCTTTTGCGCTGCTAACGCAATGCTCTACCACTGAGCCACGTCACAGGAATCGCGATTGTCTTGAGGAGAAACAAAATATTCTACCTCAACTTTTAATGCCATATTTGGACTACCGGTGTGATTTTTAAAAGCGACAAAATAACAACGAAAATGACAAAACTCTTTAATCAATTTATTCGAAAACAATGTCAATGTAATGCATAACATGAGGTAAATTTTCTGACAAACATTATTCAAAGGAGGAAAAAACCCATCACATATCTTGGGACAAAGCAGGGGCCTGTACCATGAAGCTGGATTAGCTGGCTAGCCAGGTACGTTTCAGTTTAGTTTGCACTAATCCTGGGTTTTAGGTACCATGAAAGTGGGTTCATTGCCATGGTAACTTACAGATAACCTGCTTGGGGGGCAGGTTATGTTCTGGATAAGAGAACTCAAACTGAAATTGGACCAATCAGATGTGAGCAAAATGAAAATGTCTGACGCAAAAAAAAAAAAAAAAATAGTCACTCCCCCAGTTTCTCTTCCTACAAATTAAAGGTCACTATAAATTACCTTAAACAATACAACAAAATGATCTGGCTTTAATAATTACAATTTACATATGATTTATATTATTATTTATCCATTACACACAAGTACTTTTAGTTTAACAAATATAAAAGCATGTATTTTAAATGAATATTAATATATACAGATCATATGTAATATAAATAAGTGGTGGAATCGATAGAGAACACTTTAAAAGCCTCTGCGGACATGGACAAGTACTTCAGTGTAAACGGGTTTAAATTCCTCATATTCTTTAATCTCTTAACCTTTAACAAAAGAGTTTTGAATCTCGCCGTCTCTCTCACGAGAAGTGGATTACACTTGCTCGGCGTTGTGATTGGCTGTTCACCACTGATGTCACACATTAATATGCATGCGCTCAACAAACTCAGGATCAAACTTAAAGCCCGAGTTGACGAGGATAGTTGATGATCAGCATCATGGTACCAACAAAGCCAGATTGGAGTGGTTTGGTTTGTCAACTCGAAACGAATCATGTAACTCTGAATTTGTTTATCTACCATCATGGCACAGGCCCCGGGTGATACAGGAGGTAGCCACAATTAAACACACCCAGACAGTAATGTAGAGAACTACATTTAAAATGCCTCCAGTCTATATTCTTACTAAAAGATTTGGGGGAAAAATATGGTTATATTTGTACCACATCATTTATAATTCGAGTCATACAGTGAATAGTATTCAGTGTTCAAAGACAAACAAATAGTCAGTGCAAAAAATAGAGTTGAAACATCACTGCAGCCTATTTGGTGTTAGAAAGATAAAATATTAGAAGTGTTACATAAAACATCAGAAACAAATACAGATTATTAAAGATTAAGAACCCCTGATATACAAATTAAACAATAAAATGGACTTGTTCTGTTGCCCGAGATAACTAATCTGAGGTCTCATATCTACACATAATTCATTCATCCAGTCTAGTAAGAAAGTTATGAAATTATACTTGCAATATTTGGTCTGCTAGCATAACATAATGTATATAAGGCATGCTACTATCTGTAAAGCTTCTACAACTTTAGAAGAATAAAAGCTTTCTTAGTTTCATTTAGTTTACGAAATACAAACAGAAATTTCATGTTAGTAAAATGCTAAATAATAAAACAAGCTGAAACACTTCAGTAGCCGAATCTAGTAGATCTAAAGATATTATATCCTCCAACTTGACAGACAGCAAGCAGCAGCACATACATTTAGCTGGGTTTGTGTTTCAGTAAGGCACTGGCCATCTAACAGAAGTAATGTATGTGTATGTCAAAATATTAAATTCACCATATTCTCACAGTAACATATGGATATGACTTCTACATCTGTATAGGGGTACGGAGAACATTGATCCTGAAGCAGAACTATGCTTTGAGTTGAAGTGGTTTTAATTAGGTACCCGTATCTGACAAAATGCAATTGGCTTGTCGATATGATCAAAGGCCTCTATTATTTGTCTGGCAGTTTGGCTCAGATTGGTGGGAGTGAGTACAACATTATACCTCATGAACCACAGAAATCAAAACCTGTAAAATACTGATAATGTTTAGACAGCTTACCAAAACCAAAAATGCCTGATGTATGTCATTCCTGATAGCCTGAACATCTGCAGACTGCTTTTCCTGCCCTTAAAGGGACAGTTCACCCAAAAATGTAAACCCTGTCATCATTTACTCACCCTTATAAGTATGACAGTTTGACATGAATGAGTTTATGTGGAACATGCAAGATGGTATTTTGAAAAATGTTTGTAACCGTTTTAGTTTAAATTGACTTCCATTAAATGGACGAAAATAGAATGGAAGTCAATGGGAATCAAAACGTTTCGGTTATCAAGTTTTCAAAACAATCGTCTTTCGTGTTCCACAACATTAGGGTGAGTAGATGATGACAGATTTCATTTTTAAAGTAATAGTTCATCAAATAATTTCAATTCCATAATTATGTATTCATAAAAACCTATTGCATACACAAAAATGTAAAGAATATTAGCTTTTTTAGAAGCACTTTTAAGGTGCTTTTTGTCTAAATGTATGCAATGGTTCTTTAAAAAAAGTATGTTCTGTAAGAAAAAATTATAACAGTTAACATGATTAGAATATAATGGTGAGAATTTTTTTTTTTTTTGGAGTGAACATCTCCTTAAAAAATGGAAGCTCTTTCAATCATCTCTGAATTCATCTTCATTTTCACGTATCAGATGTTTCTGGCAGTGCTCCAGAAAAGTGTTCAGGGCTAGGAACGCCTCGGCACATAGCACACAGTGATAGACTTTCTTTTCACAATCTTCTGGAATCTCAGCGAGGGGAATCCCACCTGTACACACACTACAACACCTGCACGTGTCGGCTGGTTGATCGCGTTCCTCAGGGACTTCCTCAGGGAATTCCTCATGGACTTTCTCATGGACATGCAGCTTAGCTTTGGAGCTAAAGACCTGGTCACATGATGTACAAGGGTACTCGGCATCCTCGTCTTCATCACTATCATCCTCCATATCCGTTTCCTCTTCTTCCTCTTGCTTGGTTTCCATCAAAACAGGTAGATTTTTGGTCCTAGGTCTACCTCTTGGTCTTTTTTCTCGAGAAGGTCTGAGCTCCTTAGCTGCCTTTGGGTGGAGCCCAGATGCGTGAGCACCGGACGATTTGCCATTTAATTTGAGGTGGGTCTGATGGATGAGAGCTGTAGTGTCTAAAATGTGCCCGACGCGTCAGATGGTGCAGGAACTCTTTTCCGCAATGGAGGCATGGATATGTTTCACATTTCCGCCTTTGCCTGGTGGTCTTCAAAGAGGTTCGCTGCAGTTTCCTCACCTTTATCTCCCGCTGGTGTTCCTCTTTCCTGTGCTGATGAAGCAGTGATGTCTTAGGAAATGATTTTTCACAGGAACGGCATGGAAACGACGTACTTGACATGAGAACTTTCTTCCTCCTCTTCAATGTGCTTACAATGACAACGGTTTTCTTCTCTGTGTTGCTTTTCATGTGCACATGGGAAAAGCGCATGTGGCAATGAAGTCCAGCAGGAGAACGGCACTTTTTGTGACACAAAGAGCATGTGGTAAGAGATGATTTGGCGCTTTGAGGATGTGGCAAGGAGGCATTTGAAGCTGGAGGAGGATTGAGAGTCTTGGCGGGCTGACAGCCTCCATGCTGGTGGTGCAGCAGCTCTTGCTTGTGGCTGAAGGCTTGTCCACATGGAGCGCATGCATAGGGGCTATTGTCATGATAGAAGGGATCTTCTGATGATTCAGTCCCGCAGGAAGGGCAAGAAGAACCCCTCTGAGGTTTCCCCATGCATGTCTGGCACATGGATGAGACGGGAGAACATTTGTGTAGCTGCAAACTAGAGAGCAAAGCAAATTTTTGCCCACAGTGTTGACAGCAATGGAGCTTTTGCAGGGTGTGCTCTCTTTTCGTGTGACGCTCAAGACTCTTCAGGTCGGAGAATTTTTGTCCGCAGTCTTTGCAGATGGAGGAAGACGGTTGTGGTTTTGGTTTGTACTCCATGCAGGTGATCAGTTGAGCCAGTTTGGAAAAGGTGTCTGACATGGGTCTAGCCCTAGTGGGGATCTGGTCACCTTTTGCTCCATTCCAATGTACAGAATCCATATTCCTATAAGGAAATAAAAAAAAGTAAATCAAATTGATCCCATTTAATTATAAATTCAAAAATGACTTTTAATGTAACGTTGTATTGCGCACGCGCGCGCGCACACATACACACATATACAAATAAAAGCTTTTTAATAGAACAAGTTTACATAATTAACCAGGCGAAAATAATAAAAGTTATAAATAATGAAACAAATTGAAATTATTGGCTATAAAAAGACACCGACCACATGCAGCATTGCTGTAGCACTGACACAGGAAGAGTTTGCTAGTTGTCTAACGTTAGTTGATATGCAACTGACGAACAAACTTACCCGCTCGAGGACTTTGTATCACACAAAATAGGTTTCTCGCACATCTGTGTAGACATTACAGCAGGTGTTTTCAGGTTCATAAATGCAAAACGCGAGAAATTGTGAGGTTAAACGCACACGGACTTTCGCTTCAACGTCCACGCGCTTCTACTAAACTTAACGTAATGCGGTTTGAAGAACCACAATTCCTATCATCCCCTTCTTCTTCTTCTTCTTCTTCTTCTTCTTCTTCTTCTTCTTTTGTGTTTAATGGCGATTGGCAACTCAAGCTTACGGTGCATTTCCGCCACCTACTGGGATGGAGTGTGAGGCCTTGATGAACGAAAATATTAAATACTATTTTAAAAAAAATCCTAAATTATTCTAATCAAATCTGTATTTCTCAATTATTTTAGAAGAAAATCATAAACCCTTAAATGTTTCTGTGAATTCTAAAATACATTCTTTACTGAAATGTCATTAATTTCCATGTCTCTTAGTTTTTCAACAAGCTGCTTTCTTTGTCTATTATATGCCTCCCGATGTAAGAGCACATGTTCAACTGTTTCTGTTATACCACAATAAGTGCAGCAATCTGAATCACTTTTTCCTATTATATGCGATGAATAATAAAGGTTCAAGTGCCCTATACGGATCCTGGTTATAACAGTATCTTCCCATATACCTTTCTTTCAATCCCCACTTTATGTTGAATTCTAAATAGGTGTCTCCCTTTTGACTCATACATTTTGCCACATACTTCCAACTGCTGTTTTAATAATACCTTTTACTTCTGCTCTAAAGTTATTTCTATGTCAATCTCTTCTTTTCTCAATGCTGATTTAGCCAGCTTATCCACCTCCTCATTCCCTTCTACACCTATGAGCAGGTCTCCATAAAAACTCTAACCATACTTCTGTTTGATTTACTCTAATTCTGTAAAAGTTCATAGAGTATATCC
This sequence comes from Ptychobarbus kaznakovi, assembly GCA_027422405.1. NCBI lineage: Eukaryota > Metazoa > Chordata > Actinopteri > Cypriniformes > Cyprinidae > Ptychobarbus > Ptychobarbus kaznakovi. The sequence goes on from CM049794.1 coordinate 5,556,294, forward strand.
TGTCTAGATGCTGATTTCCCACTATTTAAACTGCTCAATATGGAGTATGAGTCTGAACAAACTATTACACTTATAGGATTCATTTATTCCACCCACTGCATAGCCATTAGAACTGCCATCATTTCTGTTGTGAATACAGATACATGGTTAGATAACCTCTCAACAGTGCTATATTTCAAATAGACTGTATGGCTGCTGCTGTATACCCACAATATGGATTTTTTTACCCATCTGTATATATTTGAATACTATTGAAATAGTTTTGTTTCAAATAATGATCCACTATTTCTTTACACCTTTCATTTTCAGTTATTTTAAAATACAACTGGAGATCTACCATTGGCATTTGGAAGAGCCAGGGGCCGTATTATTGGCATTGCTACCATTGAACATCATCCCCTACGCGTTTACTACGTAAATAAACGTGAGTATAAAATTAAATTAAAATCATATGAACATGTAAGGCTGATTTATTATCAGCTGATTTAAAAATGTATCGGGAAAGACAGCCTTATAACAATTTAGACGTTTCGTTTTCAATTTAGTAAGTGTTTATATTAAGGGACAATAAAACAGTGTTGTTGTTAACTAAAACGAAAAACTATGTTTTTGTTAATCGAAATAAAGCGGAAATAAATACAATAAAATATTAAATATTAGATAAAAAAAACTAAGAACTAAAACTGAAAAATAATACATGACCAAAACACACAAACCGTAAAACGTAAACTAAAATTAATAAAATGAACACATACAATATGCTAATCTTTTTATGAAAGATTAATAATACGAGCGTAAGTAGTAGACTTTTATTATGAAATGTGCCGAACTGCACAACATCTTCCCCTAGTGAGGTGGAGTGAAATGACACCCCTTCTACTGGGGTTATTAATATCTCTTCATTGTTGTCATTGGTTTTTATGCACCCATTTCATTAATTACCATGATTCAAATAAAATGCGGAAGTTTAGACATGAAATCATAACGATTGTGTCCCTTATATGACATTCTATCCTCCTCCGGTCCAGCTGGCGGCAGCTGCACGGTGCCACATCAGAACAGCGCGTCCCGCACACCGGCAGTTTATGAAGGCTTCACCGGTTTAACCTCAATCGGGTTCAGCGGAGTCGCCAGGGAAAGGGCTATTGTTTCAGTAGATGATTATCTAGAAGTCGAAATATGATACTTGCACCGCAAGGATTTAACGCACAGCGGGGGTTTGGTCACTGAAAAACAGCCGACTCGTTTACTCACAGAGCTGAGAGCGAGCGCGTGCTTATTACTGTGTTAATCGAGATTAATCGTCATCATTTGACACACTTTGAATAGGTTAAGCTCTGTTTTTGATGGCCGTGTCAGGAGGCGCCCGGCGGATCCCGATGGGTGTGCGGACATTCAGCGAGTTTCTGGAGATAGCGACGGTCGGACCGTGTCGCTCCAGCAGCCCGTATAAATGCAGAGAGAGGATCCAGCACTGGCCCATCAGGTAAAACCCCGCGTTTACATCTCAGCAGCCCGCTTTGAATAGAGCAATATATTATGTAAACATACAAATGTTGAATAGATTATATGAGGTGCTTCTACTGAATGATTGATGCATCGCGGAACAAATATTGGAACAAAGCGAGCTGGAGAATCCTAAAAACACCATAGTTTCTCCTAAAATACCATAGTTACCACGATTGTTATTGAAATATTGTGGGATGTCTGTACAAAAAGCTTATTAAAATACCTATGTATTTTAATAGTGACAATATATACGCAATTTTATTTTAATAACGGTATGTGTAGCCTAAAATGACATCTGATATTATTATAATCGAAAACTCTATTACTGTTTATTAAGAGATACTCGATATAGAATCTAAAATAGACCGGAATGTTAATTAAAATCAAATAAATAAAAGAATGCGAATTTAAACAAAGCATTTAGTTTTGAGATCTAGTCAAGATATTGAATCAAGAATGGAAAGGAAGATAAATTAAATTGGAATACATGAAAATAATAGAAATGTAAGCAAAAATGATTTTAAATAAATATTTCTATGATAACATAGAATTTTATAATAAATTCTGTGATAAACCCTATAACCATAAACCTCCTGACAAGTGTTAAGAAATGGATTAAACGTTTGATTATCAGTTATTCTACGTGCATTTAGAAATTAAGTTTCAGAAATACCAGAATTATTACAGTTCTTGTTACAATAAAACCCTGTGAGAACTTAACATAGGCACAGCTGTCATAATAAAAAAAAAAGTAAATAAAATGACAGAAAGATTCTGGCAGCTTTTTATACTTATACTAGTATAATAATTCAGATTTTTACAGTAGTAACACGAATCAAGAAGGAATAACTGGCTGCGGGGGAAGATTCTTAAATTGCTTAAAATGACTGTAAATCACATATATTTTGACGCATGGCTTATGTGAAGATGCTTGATACCATGCTAATATCATCTCTTTTGGACATGTACCATGGTAATTTCTTGGAAATTTCACAATATAGGAATATACTAATCCTTCAGTACCATGGTATGACTGTACAAGCATTGCAGAGCGTTCCTGTATGCATTGTATTTAGTGTTTTTGTATGCCAGGCACCTGTCCTCCTGTGGGATCTTGATGACCCGTCATCCTCGCGCTCTCTGTCTCTCTGAGGTGGATTTGACTCCCACTCATCACAGGAGATCTTTCATCAGCTTCACCAATAAGAGAAAAGAGTATTCGGAGAGGAGAATACTAGGGTAAGCTGACTAACTAATGCTAGGGTGGGTTAAGATTGACCCAGAACAATGACCTCTTCTTTTGACCTCATCCTCTTCTTCTTTTGACCTCATCCTTCCCCCCCATGGAGGATGAAGGCAAGTAATAAATGAACAGAGCTGTATTGATCTAGTGGAGGTGGAGCAGCTGGAAACAAAGACCTAAAACAGGGACATAAATACTGAACCATTAATGAATGAATACATAGTAGTATCTACCAATAGAAATGTTACATTTTGTTATTTCGGCTCTATTTCAAATGACAAAAATGATTCAAAATGGATTTAGTCGACAATAACAACACCATTTTATTGTCCATTTCTGAAAGTATTTGTAAAAAGTTGACCTGTATTTTGGTCGTTAGGTTCTCAATGCTAGAGATGTATGATGTGGTAGCCAATGTGGATGACTACAAACTCTTCGTACCGTGGTGTAAGAAGTCCCAGACCATCATGAAAAGAGCCGGTCATGCCAAAGCTCAGCTGGAGGTGGGCTTCCCTCCGGTTGTTGAGCGATACACTTCAATGATAAGCCACGTCCGTCCACATCTGGTCAAAGTAAGCCTTCTGTGCGCTCTACAACATCACCATCACTGAAATGAAAGGAAACATACATTTAGTAAACAATTATATTCCCCATTTCAGGCAGTGTGTTCGGACGGCAAACTCTTCAATCATTTAGAGACAATATGGCGGTTTAGTCCCGGTATTCCTGGCTATCCTCGCACATGCACTGTAGACTTCTCTGTAAGTATCGTTTACAAACGTTTGCTTGCAGTTTGCTAAGCCCCACCCCCCTTGGTTACTGTTGCTAGGTCTGACAAGCTTGCAGAATGTAAAAGAGAGTTCTGCACAATTTCAACAATCGTGACATGCATTAACTTTAATCAGACAAAACCAAAAACACGCCAGACATTGGTGGACAGCAGTGTTATTTTAGTTTACTGTAGTATTCAATAATATTTAGAATTAGTTGTTTTATATTTCAAATGTTTCTTTTTTTGTCAGATTATTATTAAATATGCTAATTTAGCTTTTTCCCCAGTTTTAGTTTTACAATTACAAGTTTTAGTGATTTTTGTTGTTGTTTTTTTTCTTGTTTATTAGTTTTTTTTTTAAATTGTCTGTTTAGCTTTTATTTGATTTTATTGCCGTTTAAGTTTTTGTAATTTTGTTGTGTTTTTGTAGGTTTTATTAGTCAATAGTTGTTTTTTAATATATATTTCTATTTAGCTTTTATTCAAAATTTTAGAATTTCACCTTAAACTGTGAAAACTTGCAACTAACTGAAATAAAATAAATTTAAACTTTTTGTATTTCATTTTATTTCACTTAACGTTTTTTTTTTCAATTCATGTTATTAGTGCTGGACAACAATTAATCGCAATTAATCGCGTCCAAAATAGCAGTTTTGTGTACATAACACGTGTGTGTACTCTGTATATTTATTATGTATATATACACACACATGCATGTATATATTTATGAAAAATATGTTATGTCTATATATTAAATATATTATAAATTATATGAATATAAATGTATACAAGTAAATACTTTCAAAATATATACTGTGTGTCTTTATATATACATAATAAATATACACAGTACACACACATATAATATATATATATATATATGTATATATAGTTTTAGTTAGCGATAACCCTCAGTGTTTGTTAGGAAGTAAACTCACCATGTCTCTTTCTCTCTGGATGTTTTTGTTTTTCCTCAGATCTCGTTCGAGTTCCGTTCATTGCTGCATTCGCAGCTAGCGACTGTGTTTTTCGACGAGGTGGTGAAGCAGATGGTGGTGGCGTTTGAGCGGCAAGCGGGCAAACTCTACGGACCCGAGACGAGGATACCCCGCGAGCTCATGTTCCACGAGGTCCATCAAACGTGAGGTGCACCTTCACACGGGACTGGAACTCGCAAAACTCTTTAGACGGTTATCACATGACAAATCAGATCACTAGATTACATCGGGATGGTACGATAGATACCATGTTCTTTTAGAAAAATATTTCAGTTCATTTGAGGTACTGCACCTTAAACGTGTTTTTTTTTTTTTGCTTTTTGACTGAATGAAGATTAATTGATTATTGCAGTTCTGACAGGTAAGATTGGAAAGTTGAGTTGACGTTTCACTACGGTTTCATCTGGTTTACTCATTCAGTCCTGCAGTGGGTTTATTGGGGCCAAATCTGACTTATTACTGAAGCTGAAAGGAATATTTTAGGTGAAATCTGTCGCACGCTGTTGATTACCACACTAAATGGTTTCGATTTGTACCTCAGCTATTTAAAACAAACAATAAAACATGTACAGCACAACCATTGTTTACTCTCCCCTTGCATATGTGCAGGTGTTTAATCTTTTTATGGTTTCAAGTCGATATTATTTTCTGTGGTAATCAGCAGAATGCAAAAGGCACAGATTAACCCACAATATTCCATCTAAAATGAATCTATATACAACTAGATAGGAATTCAAATTGCTTGAATTTATTCACGCTCATTGTCCTACTTGACTTTCACACTGCACTGAAGTTATAGTATTCATCTCAAGATAACTTCTACAACACAACTGTAAATATAATAGGAATTATTCTGTTAGTGATGTCAAACATTTCTCTCACCTAAATATTTATCCTCATAGACAACGAAAAACTTTGTTTATAGAAGTAGTGTATTGTAAAAAAGGAATTACAAATTGTATTTAGCATGCTTTTGCTTTCTTTGGATGCAAACTCACTCAGGGCTTTAGAGAAATACAGATGCAGCCTGTTCCTCCCTAATAGTGATCCCAGTGTGTGCCTGTTCATGTAGTCTGGCCATGTATGATTTGTTGCTACATTAATGTTTAAACTGTATTTGTGTATTGTTTGTGATTTCTTGAAAAGCTACAGTATGAGCTGGCGAAGCTTCGAATACAAGTATAGTGGACATTTTTTCTTTTTTTTCAACATTTATTTTATGGGATTTTATTTTTAGCCATTTCAATGCCTTATCTAAGTGCTCATGGCATTTATAAATGACTTCAAATAACAATGTCCATTGATAATTTATTTGTGCTGTATCAAACACCTGTCTTCCGTGGAAATAATGTCACCATTAGTAGATTTTTAGGATTTATCATATAAAGAGCTTGTTAGATGTCTGTTAAGTGAATGTTTGGTTAAATAACTGTGAATAAGAACCAAAGAGATGAGCAGTGCTTCATAAGAGCAAGAGCACAGGGTTAGGAACAAATTCTCTCTGAAGTGAATGTTGTCTGTAAACCTCAATTCTCTGTCAACAGGCCTGTCGTCAGTGTTATAATCTTGCACAAGCATTTCTTTTAATTAGAGAATCTATAAAGTTATTTCCAAACAAATTTCAGCGTCTGTCTGTTTTACTCGAACTGCTTGAGATTCATTAGGATGCTTTTCTGCTTTGAATGACAGTATGATGTATTTTATCTTGTCAATGGTTTCTTACCTCAGAGTGGTAGTTTTATGATTGCTAATCAGCTGGGTTACACTAGAATCCAATGTTGAGGAGATACATGAGTACTTGTGGAAACGTAACAGTGGTGCAGTAGCAGGGAACACATGATACAAAGTGAAACCGGCAGTGGAGGCGGAGGAAATCTGAGGAAGGTGGTGGTATCTGGGTCATGTATTTATAACAGTGAGAGACTTTAGTGGAGTTTGCTGTCCTGACATGATCTGTTCCATTCAGATGTTTACATAAAATTGATCCATTAAAGAAGAATGACCACACTTAGATCTGGAGACAATTCATGCTAGCCCTAATTTGAGCAATAACCATGTTTGCGTGCACATCATTTACAGAATAAAAATTATAATTGATATTCACTCAACACATCTTGTCAAACCTGTATTTATTAATTTTTTCTATGGAACATAAAATGTATTTTGAGAAATGTATCAGTGTTTTCTTTTTATTCCAATGCAGAGTTTAGTATTATTTATAGATCATTATAATATTTATATAACAATTTGAATTTCTTATTACATATTTTCATTTAAAAAATGTACCTTATATTAATTTGTTTCTATATAGCGTTCTGTTTAATTCAGTTTGAGTAACATTAGTATTTCAACTTAATACATTTTTCTGCAAGTTACCGAGGCAATATTTTTTTATATTTACCACAATTACTGAAAACGATTTCAATAGTTTATCAATTACAACACTGCTCCATTGTTGCCAGGTTCCAAACATGATCCAATATATTTTTTTTTTTTTGCAGAAGTCAGTTATTTAAAATGATTGCACAGTGCCCAAAATACTTTTATTTGAATATGGACCTTCTATATACATCAAATATATTAATTATAAAGCAATATACCAACTACTCTCCTAAAAACAAAGGTTTTAGTTTTTTCAGCGATGACTGAAGAACCATTTTAGGTTCTGCAAAGAACCTTTCAGTGAACAGTTCTTAAAATAAATATAGAAACTCTAAAGAACCTTTTGTGCATTGACAAGATTTCATGGATGCTACAGGAGACCACTTCATGGAACCACAGATGCCAATAAAGAACCTTTATTTCTAAGAGTGAACTCTTATTTGTGTTTCTAGGAACCAGAATTTTGGTTTGGGTTAATAAGTTTACATTGACTTTACATTATGGACAGCTGAATATTAGAATATGACCAAATTTGGTTAACATCAGAGTAATCTAGTGCAGTCACTGATTCAAAGAGTTTCATGCAGAAAAAATGAAAATGCCTCAAGCGTTTGTTAAAAACATTTATTGGTTTTCCTTTGTCAAGTTTTCCACATTTTTACTTTTTGTTCGCCTTTGCTTCTTTTGCCCCAATCAACCCAGACTCACCCCCCCCCAATTCTCGTTCCCCTTCCCATTTCCCCTGGTGGATCCGACTTCAACCAATCATATTCACATTCCTCGTTATTTAAATGAACCCGACATCACATAAACCAATCATGTACATCATGATGAAAACAGTCACACTGGAAGAGGGCACAGCAAACCAGTCAATTCTTCTCACGCTATCAGATAAGTGGGGGGGGGTGCCATCGAGTTAATGGAGTGCTTATGGACCGACTATCTAAAATAGCTGCTAGATTATCCCCAAAAAAACAACCTGAGAGCAGGACCCGTGTGCGTCACAGCAGTACATGTAAAAGTCATGTATTAAATTATATTAAAGGTATAGTTTACTTAAAATAAAGGGTTACGCGAGTCATTACAGATAAGTGCTTTGACTAACAGGGATGGAGAAACAGTGTTTTGATATGCAATTCATACAAGCTATATTTACATGAATAAATAAAACCACAACTTATGTATACCTACTCAAAATGATAGCTTTTCTCTTTATAAAAGACATCATTCTTCAAAACACTGGGGAAAAAAGACACTAAAACTCGAAACAGGTAAAAAGTAGCAGATTTTGAGCGCTCTTGGATGACGCCACAAATTCGACTTGCTCTCATGTTGGTAAACGAAACGCCTGTGACTACAATAACTTGTGTGAATGACAAACCTTTAACAAATCAAAGCCAATATGTCCACTGATGTATGAAATAAAGAGGGCACCACACGTGCTTCCAAACAACAGACAGGAAGATGATTGGTTGAAGTCAGAGAGCAATATGAGAGAGAACTTAAAGGGCCAGTACCCTTTTAAACAAATGTACAAGCTTCCCAAGTTGAACTGAACTCAGAATCAATTCAATTGAGAGAGGACCGTATTGCCATCATGGAGTGCTCTTACAAGGAGAAACTAGAGGGACATCTAGTCAAACTGTGTCGAATTATCTCAGAGCAGGGATTTGACTATTGATTTCCTCACACAAATAGAGGCTCAAGTGAACATCTGGCCACAGGGGAGTAAAAATACAAGACTAAAACTGATAGAATTGGTGTGAAAGCGGAGGATAAAGGATGTGTTTATATACTAGGTGAACTAACTATTCTGAACTAGTATTTAATAGTCATTATTAGTTTAAATAAGGAGAGAGGTGATTTCTGGAAAGACATATCGCTCACTGCTGTGTTCTTGGACAATAAAGCCTTGCATAAAACCACCTCGCTACATCCAGAGCGGTGTCGAACGGTTGGAAAAAAATCTGCAGGAAAACTTAAACGGAGCTATCGCAAGCAGTGACTGTGTAATGCGTCTACACATTTCTCATGAAAAAGTAGCTTTAAATGTGCATTTTGGGCTTTCTACTAATAAACTTGTAAATGGGATGTGTAATCTTGCTGTGATATCAATAACAAAGGCCCTTTTTAGATGAAATTTAAAAGTGTACTGTCTCTTTAAATCCCTTAGCTCGGGGACTTGTTTCTAATAGATTAAGCGCTTCCCCTTCCTGTCTCCACTCTTCAGGCATGGTCTCTCGCTCTCTAGCCTGATTTGGCCCCAACCAGAGCCATGAGTCCTTCCGTGCTCATGGACTTGGGACGCTCCAGAGGGAAGCCGAGCGCTCTGCTCCACACCAGCTGAGAGAGAACGCCCAAAGCTCGGGATACACCAAACAACACCGTGTAATAGTTCATCTCAGTCATGCCGTAATACTGCAAAACACAAGAGTACAAACAGATGATGAACAGAGCAAGCAGAACAATTAAGTAAACTTTATAAATAGAAAAAGGGGGAGAAAAGGAAAGAAACTAATGTGATTAGTGCAACCAAATATTCAATGATTTTTATATATGGTCAATTTAAATAAAGGTTTAAATATATGTTTAAATACAATTTGATTAATAATATATTATTAAATAAAACAATATTATTTTGTGATTTTATTATAGTTTACACCAGATTTATTTTATATTTAAAATTATATTTAATATGATACATATACAATTATATATTTCACAAAATATATTCAATTGATAAATATTATATATATGAACTGAAACTATATACAGAGAATGTCAAGTATAAATTAACAAAAAAGCACACATACAAGATATTTTAGGTGCACTAGACAAAAACAACACCGGTTGGTTTCTAGTAACTTACTTGCAACAGGACTCCGCTGTGTGCATCTACATTGGGCCAGGGGTTCTTGGCCTTGCCCTGCTCCAGAAGCACGTTGGGTACGATCTTGTAGAGTTGAGCTACCATCTTGAACATGGGGTCATTGGGAAGGTGCTTGAGGGCAAACTCACGCTGACAGGTATAGCGAGGATCTGTCTTCCTCAGAACAGCGTGGCCATAGCCTGGGACCACCTGAATAATTACACAAGAGAGAACGAACATAATCATCCATCGTATTGTGATCAATCTGCATTGAGATTTGAGTTGATGTATTTCCTATTGAGTTGGGATATAGCAAAAGCACTCACTCTGCCTGATTTGAGTGTGTTCCAAATGTAATCTCTCATTTTCTCATCAGACACTTCACCACCGAGCTCCTTCTGCAGGGCTGTCAGCCACACAAGCACCTCCTACAGGACAGAGGAGGAAATGAAGGAAATGCAAAGCTGGTTAGTATTTCATAACCATATGCCCTGAGCAACACTAAGCACATTAAGGCTCAAACCTGATTGGCCAGTCCGTGCAGGGGTCCAGCCAAGCCATTCATAGCAGCGCTGAAGGAGAGGTAGGGGTCGGACAGGGCACTGCCTACCAGGTGACTAGTGTGCGCGCTGACATTTCCACCCTCATGGTCACTGGAAAGGAAGGTTACAAAAAAATAAGGTTACAGTCGAAGGACACTAAAATAGATAAGACTGGTAAACTAACACAACCGCAAGAGAGCAGACTTTATTCACTAATCAAAAACAGTTATTCCTCCCCTTTCTTTCTTAAAAGATGTACACTAGCAGGTTGTGTTTTCTTAATGACTAAACAAAATCTGCACAGTCTACAGTCACTGATCAAAGGGAGACAGAAAGACATCAATAAACCATCAAGCACCACACAATCATTTTTCAAAATTAAAGTGCATTATGTTTGAAAGTTTAGCATTATTAACTATCAAGGGAGAATTGCTGGTAACCATTTGGGTAATTTATTTTGACAATATATATAGAAAATGTTGTAATAAAAATGGAAAATGATTTAAGGGGAATCATATTTGATATATAAAAAAATATTAAAACTCTTAATCATCTCTAGCCCTAAATAAAAGGATTAAATTGCATCAATTTAATAAGCAATAAAAGTGATAACTGGCTTTGATACCACAGATTGCAGGTCTCATTGGTTCAAAGTCCCAGTCCACATAGCTGTATATTAAACGTCAAATAACCAACGATTATCTTGATATATCTGTCAATTATTTATTAATCCACAGCTTGATCAATGGTAGCTGCAGCCCTAGAAAATCACTAGACACTGTTAACTTGTGAAGCTGGGTTTAGCATGGGAAGCAGATTGTTTGCATTTATGTTTACACCAATGCTCTTCACTTCCTTTTTTGATTCAGAAAGTAGCAGTTAGCCAATTTGCATTATTGCACTTGTGGCCTGAAAGATCCAGTTTGATAACAAACATCAGATGCATTCAGGTCTCCCAGCAGGGCTGGAAACAAGCTTCACTAATGTGCTTTTCTCCCTGAGGTAAAAATCTTGACTCTTCATAGAGAAGAGAGATATTCTGAGGGCAATCACAAAGGTTAAAAGTCCAAACCGATCTCATTCCTAACGACTGCCTCGAATGAACCAGTGGAGGAGGAGTTTGAGATGAACGAGTCAGCGAGTTTGTAGGTCATCACCTGTGGATGGTGAGGTAGAGCCTCATGAGTTCGGTGAACTGTGAATCGCTGTAACCCAGCATGTTGGTGAAGTTGTGCGACCAGTCCAGGTTGGAGTCGATGGCGCCGATGCTGCTTCCTTCACGGTACAAATTACGGTAGATCTTAGCAGCCACACAGGGGAGCTTGGCGATCAAGTCCATGGAGTCCTCGTACGCAAACTGCACAGAGATGGCATGAATTCTTGTGAATGACTTACTACTTTACATAGCAAATAAATATCTTAGTCAGGAGTTGTTTTAGTCATAGTATTTATCGTTACACACCTCAACTTTAACGTTTCTAGCACAAATATTTTCAGTGACTCACCTCCCAGTACTTGGCCTTGTTAACTCCCTCAGAGTATGCCCGAGCGAAACTGCTCTCGCTGTTCAGAGCCGTGACGGCGGCGCTGAACTGAGACATGGGGTGCAGATTGGTGGGGAAGTTGTCCAGCATGGTGACCACGTGAGAGGGAAGGGCCGCACGCTTAGCCCACTCCTTAGACAACCAATTCACCTAAAAAAAAAGAAAAACGCAGACAAAGTGTTAAATAAAAGACAAAATATTTGTGGCATGTCACTATGAGTACAGATACTATGACTGCCATCTGTAATGAAAATGGCCTCAGGGGATAAAATCTATTTCTTAAAACTCGGTTTTATTCAACAAATACTTTTAGAGAGATTTTTATGTCCCAACAAGACAATGTAACTGTCAATCTCAAAGCAATCAATATATGCCTATAACAAGTCACAGCTATAAACAGATGACAATCTTGCAAATCGCAAAAACTGCTAGAAAAGATAAAGAACAACACTTTTTCTAAGCAGCTTTATAGATGCATTTTCTTTTTAAACTGATAGATTTTACATTGTTTCACTTATATGAGAGGAACTGCAATATCTATATACACATGATTTGTATCTTTGACCTTTTGTTACTTTACCATAGAATAGGAAAAAGAAGGGAAATTGAATCAATTGAAAGTTTGCACGCTGGATTCAAACTCACTTTTCTCACATAAGCACCACTGCTCAAAGGTTTAAAGCTCTTAAATGCTAGGTTACTAGGACAACTGCATCAGAGCACATGCTCTAAATTCTAGGCACTCTGGGTTTCTTTAATGAGTAAGAATGCAGTGAATATGAATATATCCTCACCTGCTCCTCAGTGGGCACCTGTCCTGTGACCAGCAGCCAGAACAGACCCTCTGGCAGCGGCTCCTCTCCGCCAGGAGCCTTGGGCAACAGCTGCTGACACTCTGGAATGCTGTAACCACGAAAACGGATGCCCTACAGCAATCGATAAACACAGGGATGGCGTCAGTGTGTTTCATTGAATAAAATAAACACTGCAGCTTCGAACTCTGAGAGGGTTCAGGGGTTAGCGGGATAACTACTGACACCAATGTATATTTATCCAAGGCACTGTGGTACCACTTTCTATTTTTAGCTTACAGCAGCATACTATTGTGCAAATGATGAGCTTCTATGGCTCTGTAAACTTTCATCATGCATTCAAGATTCACAACTTAAATTGTGTATTTGATATGTCAAGACTAAAATTTGCAGACTGATGGCTCAATATTATGAAAGACAGTACCTTTTAGTCCATTTTGACTTTGTAATTTATTAAGTATTATTAAAATATTATATTAGTTTCATTTATTAGTTGAAGACAATTTTAACACCAACTAATAATTTTTTTTAGGATTTTGTTACCTATATAACATTGTGATAAACCCAATTTTTTTTTCGAATTATTGTATAAATAATCCATTCTCACCTCATCGGGGTCGAGCACAGAGGTCTCATACACTAAACCCTTCATGCCTCTCATTCCTCCATAAACCTGTCAAAAACAAAAACAGCACTCAAACATTATTAAAATACCTATGTCAGCACCTTTTTCTAAACTACAACCAGCCCTCCATCTCAGTGGCCTCTAGTTCTAGTGTCATATTATAATGCTCCTCGGGTGCAGTTTAATCTACAGTATAAAATAACTGGCAGGGAGACAAAGACCAAATGACTCAGCTGAAACAACGGCCATGAGAGCAGCAGCACTCACACCACAGCTTGAGGGTCCTTGACAAAACCGCCATCCAATCAGAGGGCAAAAACTATTACGGTGTTTGTGGTGGTTTGCAGCACTACATCATATGAGATCAGACTGGTCAGACATGTTAGGCAACATTGCTTGTGACATCAGTCGGATGACTTGTAACCTAGATGAGATCACTAGGTGGATATCCTACATTTAAGCCTATGATTTCCAACATAGAGTACTTAAGGTAGAAAAAAAAATATTTACAATAACCCGGCGCTTTTTAATGTAGCCTAAAGTGATGACAGACAAAAGCAGTCGCAGTGAATGCAGTGATGTTTCTCTCACCATGTCCACTGTGATCTGACCAATTGTGGTTTTGCCATGCTGCTGTTTGAAGTTCTTGATCCTGCTCTGTTCTTTAGGGATGAGGTCTGCCAGGACGTCTTTCAAATTCTGCATAAGGGAAAAAAGGTCAGCTTTCAGTTAGGTCAGGCACAAACAGATTTAACAACTAGTGGTTTTTGAGGTTTAAAATAATTAGCCCCACATGTGATTCATGTGACTCAACCTTCCCATCAAAAGCAAGGCTGTGATCGAATCTCTAATGTAATTAAAATCTAAAGCCTGGTCCTGGCAGTGATCATTCATCCAGGATATCTAAAGTGATGCAGCAACATATGGCATTCTACAACTGCAATTGAGCTAGCAGGATTTCACTGCAGAATGACATGCAGCACAATGCAAAATGCATCAGTTGCTGATTTATTTGAGGCTGTTTCTTACAGTGATGCAGAAAATCAATGCTTCATCGAGGGAAAGCCCCCGGACTCATCCACCTGTGGGAGCCCAGCTGCAGAAGACTACTGTGGGGATGGTGACAGGGATGCACATTGCATGCATCAGAACTTAGCCAAATTTGCTTCTTATACAGTTTCTTGCGGCAAGACTAAGCAGTAGATTTCACTGCACCCAGTTTTCATAGGCTTATTGACAGACAATTTTTGCAATCTGGTAAAAGTTTGATTGAAGCACTCTACTTACCTTACTGTCTAAAAGGAAGCTGTGGCTACAAGCGCCTTTTTTTCTTAGGTGCTAAATTTGTTAACAACCCAAATTTTCCAATATTTAGGCTAACAATCTGGTCAACTAAGTTCTTTACTGTGCTCTACAAGCCAAAAGTGTTCAAAGTGTGTGCCCACTTAAGTATGAACACAACTCTTATTTAAATTAAAACATAAAATCCAGCAAAATTACTCGAGCTAATCATAATGTTTTACAACTTCTTTATTAGCTGCTGTTTTTATTTTAAAGAGTTACAGCACATTTATTGCACAGACAAGACTGCTAGAGCAGTGTCTTGAACTATTACCACTGTGCCATTCATCATGACTGCCTTATTTGGGGTTCAATACAATTTCATTATAGCAAACATACACAGTGACAATATTTCACGGGAACATAAAAGGAGCTCAGGTGCACCAGAACACAATGAATTCTTCAGAGACAGGTGTATGGATCCAACTGCTAATTCTATTACAGAATTGCTTCAGGAAGAGTTATGAGTTTATCCGCGTAGCCCGACCTTTTCCTACACCAAGACACATCCTTCACTTCTATATATAGCTTTAGATTAAGAGCCATGTCTGATTGACTCACAGCAGGACCGGATTGAAACTGCCACTGCAGAATGACTCAAGCACGGACGTAAAGCAGGGTCAGATTCGAAAGACATGTCTGGAGATAAAAAGAGGGCTTGTTTACAGCATTCAGCAGCTGGTTGAGGAGGACTACCAAAATGTTGGTAGTAATTTTCTATTCTATTTTGTCTTTCATATGCAAAACATACAAACAAACAAAAACTAAAATCACAAATGCATTCCAGGCTTACTTTCATCTTAAGGGTCAGACCTACGCCGGCTATGCATCAGTTTTAATTTATACTTCTGCGTCGTTGTCCGTGTCAACGTGCAGTACACATTCGTACCGCTAGTCTGCAGTGTCCAAGGGGATGTTGCTGGTGTAACCTGCAGTACCACGACAAAAGCCAAAGAAGCGGCTCATTGGAGAAGCATTATAGCAGTGACAGCCGCAAATAAATATCAAATCATTATTTAAAACTACAAAAAGGAGACAACAACGGAATAGGAGAAGATGGTATTCTTTCAATCTGCACAAGGACTTGTACCACAGCAGATCAACATTGTTTGTCGTAGACAACTAGTGATGTATAAAGCCATGTAGTAAGTTATAATAAATTATAAGACGCTTGTTATTTGCTTTGTTTTATTTTAAATAAGATCAAAATATATTAAAGTGCACATAAACACACACAGAACTCAAGTAGACACGGAAGGAGGGGTTCTAGCAGACCAATCACAGCGCTTGCGGTCCGCATAGAATTGACGCGGTGTTAGATTTCTGGAGAGGTGCACGTCAGGTACAGCGTAGGTTACGGCGCAGGCCTGTGCGTCTCTGCGTAGGCTACAGCGTAGGTTCAACGCAGAAGTATAAATCAGCCTTAAGACTGGACGACTGAGCTGGATTACACAGGGAATAATTGCACCTTCCTGTACAAGAGCCAATGCTTCCTCCACCATGGGCCTCCTGACCGCCATGTGGGTCAGTGCTCTGACACCAGATACATGTCCCTCTACCCTAAATCTGAAGATTTCACTGACACACAACAACATACAGTAGCTGTGAAACCAGAAAAATGCTCATTTATGGGGCGCGCCCATATTGTTGTTGATAAGTAACTGCTAGTCTCTGACCTTCCTGCAAGTCTACGGCCGTGTAATCTGTGGGAAAGGTGAGGCTACTGGCAGCTGTTAGCTTGAACCCGGTGTGAGCGCAGAGGAGGGCGATTACATAAGCCTCTGTAGAGCTGAATACTTCCAGACATGTCAAAAGCAATACACTTCACATAAACTAGAGGTAAATGTGTAACAGAACATATAATAACATAATTTCTAATTAATTTTTAGACTTGCATAATTTGTCTAGGATTGAACTAGGTATTGCAGTCCAAATTCAAAATATTGGAGAGGGTTTTTTTTCACCGAAAATATCCAAATCCAAATATGCATGATTGATCAAAATTAAATTGCAAAGGTGATAAATTGCGATTAGACAGAAGCAGCGATTGTCATGCGTGTCAGTGAAGCACGGTTCTGTGATCAGTAGTATATCTCCATCCAAAGGCCAGAGGGCGCTCTCGCGCTGAAACTCCAAATACACCCCACAGAAGAAATCCAGGAAATGTCCATCACTGCTTTCATTGATTAAACGTGACTAATAAACACACGGCTACAACAATATATGGTTTATTGGAGTTTGTCTTTTTATAATTTGTATTATAATAAAATACTGTATATAATAAGGCAATGCTAATCAACACAGCCTTTTTCACTGCTTAGAATACTATGAAATATTGCGTGCCTTAAGCCACATCATCTCACAGAAAGATTTATTTCAAACACTAGACTGACATTATGAAGTGAGTTTGAAGTAAAAATCTGTTATTAAATGTCGTTTTTTCACGTGCTTTCAGATGGAGCAGCATTTACTACACAGAGCCGTAGTTCACTGACAAGCTATGCAAAATCGCGTTCTGTGTAGTAAATGCTGCTCCATCTGAAGGCAGGTGATTGAGATTTACCGGCTTTACTGACAAGATGTGCATGACTATCGCATTCGATTAATTGTGCAGCACTAAATATAATATATAGAAATTTGCTACTACGAAAGATCGTGTAATTATGTATTTTACTTAAATCTCTATAACATTATATTTTCTGAAGAAAATGTGATGGTTCTTTTTCTACAAGGCAAACAGAAATGTCAAACAGCAAATTTATATTTTTTTATTGAAGCTACGATGTATGCTAGGGCTGGACGATATGAGCAAAAATGTATATCTCTTTATTTTTGGCTGATTTGCGATGCAGTATATATCTCTGTATTTTGTATTTGGATTAAATAAACAAATAAAGTGAATGTAAACATGTAGGCATATATTATGTGCAAAAAAGATTAAAAACACAACATTCTAACATTGTAATCTAAAAACAAAAACAATGCTTTTAAAGCAGAAGTTAAATTTACTAAACTAAAAATGAAATAAAAAAAGCAGAGACTTGAGTAAAAAGGCTATTTTAATTACCCAATTACAGTCACTTTACAGTTAGTGCTATCATACAAATACACTTGTAGGTTTAAAATTCTACAAAAGTCACATTTATATTTTCCAACTACAAATATTTCAGCAAAATGTATATTTTAGTCAGAGTTAGCTCCTATTTCATTGCGCTCTGTCTGTTATTGCATCTCCTATTCATCACTTCTGACAGCAGAATGACATTTTCCGCTTTCTAACATTTACTGGAGTCTGTTTGGCTCAAAACAGCGCATCTGCACATGCAGCCTTTCTGTCAGAGCATCTGACAGGGCGAGCGCGAGCAGCTTTAAAAATGAAACTATAAAATATAGGCTACTATATCTTATGAGTTTTTATAGCCCTTCATATAAAGCTTGTCACATGTTTAGAACAAAGTGTATTATGCACTTTCTCCGCAGAAGTTCAGTCTGTGTCCTCCTCCCTATAGATATTTTCTTCGGATGTGCTAGTTTCAAACTCGATATTAACGGTATTGCTTCATACCGTATAGCTAATAAAAATATATTGATATATCGTACAAACTCGATATACCACCCAGCCCTAATGTATGCTATATAACGGTGACCTTCAAGATAACAACACCATCACAAAGGTTGCAGAGCATAGAGAACAGGCACAGGCTATTAGCCAGCCAGCAACCTTAGACCATTCTATGACCTTTGACTCAGTTCAATTATACAGAGCCTGCCTTTATGCAGAATAGACTAAGGTGTTAGCAGGGGTCACTAGAAATACTTTATAAAGGAATTTCTGGAAAGACAAAGGACAAGTTGTCAGCTTTCTTTAGGCAAAAAAACATAGAAAAGACTGACAGGTAATGCTCTAATAACTCCTCTGCACTTGGTTTAGACAAACATGATGTTTTTTTCTATACTCAAAGCAGATGACAGGTGGACAGCTGTGTCAGACATGCTTGTCCACCATCTGAATGCCTGAAGAGGAACAGCTCTTTAGTATCACCACTGCAGAAAAATCAATTCACATATACAAGCAAATCTCTGCAGTGTCATTTAAACATACAAACTTGAGTGTCCACAGTATTTACAATGCAGACGACTGATCAGAGGACTGAACACAGTCCAACACATTACCAAGAAATAAAGAAAATTACATAAGGAATTACAATACAAAAATGCACCTCTGCCACCCATATGAACAGTCAATCAGCAGATGACATAAGTGTCATACACAGCAGAAAAAAGCAGAGAAACTCTTATTGGTGTACAAAGGTCATCTAGGGGTGTGAATGGAGTATTAACCCTGGATGACAAGAGCACAGTAACCTATTTTACGATAAAGTCATTCAGACAGCAAGGCATTGGTTTTATCTCTCTAGCAACAACAATGAAAGACTGTCATCTAATGAGAGCACAACTGACACAGTATATGTATAGGATTCTGGTTTCTAAAGATCACACATGCCCTTTGACACACCCTCCACTCATTTTTGCTAAACACAATCACAAACTAGTCAGATGTTAAACGTCATCAGTCACACACATTGCTCAAGGCATTTCAGATCAAAGAACAAAACCTTCATAGATGAATACAATTTGTATGACTTGTACAAATTAAAATCACAGCACAAACCCAAACATGTCATTATTCAGGAAATCACTCCTGCTCAATCACAAGAGCTTTTATGAACTAGATCAGGGGTTTTAAAAAGGTGTCTTGAGTTGGGACCCACGAGGGAGTACTGGGGGTCCATGGAAAAAAACTAAACATGTAAATATAAAGATTTTTAAAAGTGTAAACTAAATAAATACTTTAATAAATGAAAGAAAAACTAAAACATTTATACATCTCAGAATACAGCGCTATCGTGAGAAATAAAAAAGTTTTAATGTAATAGTAAGAACACTTTGGTGATAATGTAAAGTAATATAAACTATTTTACATAAATATATAGCATTTGTTCACAGTATATATTGGGCATTCATTCAAAAAATGTTAAGATGGGAGATGCTTTAAATTTGAGGATGACTATGGCAAGCCGTTTAGACTTATTCCTTCACAGGATATGAATTCTTGATATCAACAATTTAATTTTTACTAGTGACAATGTTCATTTCTGGTATCTGAAAATGTATTTCTGATATCAACAACTGGGAGTGTAATTTCTGATATCAATAATGTAATTCTTGATATCAACATTTTACATCGTCATTAGTGACAATTAAATTGTTGGTATCAAGAATGACATTGTTTATATCAAGAATCAAATTCTTGATATCAAGAATAGGCATTTTTACTAGTAAGAATTGTATTTCTGATATGTGAAATTAGCATTTCAACTAGTAAGAAATTAATTCTTGATATCAATAATAGATTTTGAATGGCAGCCTATGGCGACATTTAACTAGTGAAAAAAATTACAGATATCAACAATTTAATTAGAGATATCAACAATTAGCATTTTAACTAGTGGAAATTGAATTGTTGATATCAAGAATTAATATCCTGTTAAGGAATAAAAGTCCAAACGGCTTGCCATAGGGTGACCACATTTAAACCCTACAGAAAACCCATGATGTATATACGCTGAATAAACACTATTCAGCCCTATTATGGTGTATTACAGTGATCTAGCACCTTTACAAACTATTGAAGCCTGGTCATTAATAAATTAATGACAACTCCGAAGGTCAAATCAGCCACAGAGAAAAACAAAAATACTGATGTGTCAGACTAAACAGGTGCAGATTCCAGATGTCAAAGTGACTGGTCAAATTTAGTAACATTGTAACAAATGAAAACTGGTAAAAATGTTCGCTGCCCTGAGAAAGGAGGTCAACTCGTATGAATAATATGAACCATAATATAACCATACATTTCTTTGTAAGGTATCTTTGAACAGCTCAATGACACCATTTTAAAGCTAAAACCTAACTTTACATTGGAAAAAATGTATCTACTTTGACAACATGTTTGGGGTGCTTTTTGAAAGTTCAAACCCAATTTTAAACGTTTGACAATATTTTGACCACCTTTGCTATTTAAAATTGCTATCCAGGTTGTCAGTTAACTAGGTTTTGAAAAAAACGTAAAAACCTAAAGCCTTAGGTAAAGAAGGAGGCATATAAACAATGTTTTCCATGCATGAAGTACTTAATACAAATGTTCGATACGGTTTATTAATAGGAAATATGCCATACTGGCTGTCTGTTACTAAGGTAAGCTATGCTAAGCTAAGCTAACCGGTAGCAGCCTGTGTTTTCTTCACTCGAGTTAAAATAAAACTTTCCTACCTTTGAACCGAGGAGCCTTGGGGCTAGTCTGCTGATAGAGAGGAAGGACATTGTTTTTGTATGTGTATATAAATATTACAAGTGCTTCTTTATCGACCCCTGCTTGAAGGTGCCCCTCTCGATTCCGTGCTCGCGAAGGTTGAAAAACCAACTCGGGCCCTGTTGTAGGCGCGGTTTGGGTCAGATAGGGCCTGGTGAGGATGGAACGGCGTATGCGCGTTCTGATTGGTTGAGGGTGACAAAACTAATTTTGATTGGTGAAGCATCTCATTGCATTTTGATTTGATTGGTTCAAGAATGGAACGTACATTAGTTATTCAGACGTTTCGGCTGTAGGCTGTTCTTTAAACTGCCTGACTAGAAATAGAATGACAGATATGCTCGAGCAAAGTCACATGCGTTTTTAGGCACCTTGACATTTTCGCAAATAAGAAATGCATTTCCAAATTATAATTGTATAATGATTTAATGCTTTTTAATAAAGGTTTGAATTATGCCGCTTCATTGTCAGAATCAACTATTCTGATCATGTGAATTGTTCCTTTGGCTGTTTAAGTATGCGAAATTGCGCATTGTCCTGAAATTACTTGAGACTGCATATACACAAAGATTTCAGACTTTATTGGAAAAGGGTCATTAAATACAAATATATAGATACAGAGGCTCAAGGACGTTCATTGCAGACTTCATGCTGCCTGTAACATGGTCATGGCTCTGGCAGGAAGGATTTTCTTGGACCTACAGCACAACAGAACATTCTGGGATATGTAACTTGCTTAATTGCATCACAATGTCAACACACAAAACTTACAAGTTTTCTACATACACATTTCAGCAATACATGAAGGTCACAAAAAATAAATAATTATTTGGTTGGTGAATGAGAAAGTTGAAGGCAGGTGGGACGGCTGATATCTTGTGTTTTAACTTTAAACTAGCTTACTTATCATTCATATTATTGTCATTTTGTCCAAATTGTTTTTGCATGAGCTTTATGGTGTTTAAAAAAATTCACTATGTCATGAGCTGGTGAACTTCACCTGCATATACTGAGGTACACCATTCAAAACTGTGTGGACGGTAAGAATTGTATGCTCACCAAGGCTGCATTTACTTAGTCAAATATGCAGTAAACACAGTAATATTGTAAAATATTATTGCAATTTAAAATACATTTTAATATATCTATTTTAATATATTTTCAAATATAATTTATTCCTGTGATGGCAAAGTACATTTTCAGCTGCTTCAGTGTCACATGATGCTTCGGAAATCATTCTAGTATCAATAAATATATATATATCTTTTATCAATGTTGTGCTGCTTTTTTGTGGAATTACTGGTGGAAAGTTAATAAGAAGCAGCATTTATTTTAAAATATATATTTTTTGTAACAAAGTCTTAACTGTCACTTTTGTTCACTTTAATGTCTCCTTGCTAAATAAAGTATTAATTTCTTTAAAAAATAGCTTACCGACCCCAAGTTTTTGAATGATAGTTTATATGTAAAAGCATATATGCAAATACATGCATTTTTTCACATTGTCTATAAAAGTACTCTGATTTTACCAACTTATTAACCAAAATGTACCATGGTTACAGACCTTTTTATCAAAAATATAAATGAACAAAAGCCTGTACAAAGAATCTTACAGATAAACATAAAAATGTACTAATTCACAAACTGCCACATTCAAAACTGTAACATAAATCAGCACTGAAAGGTTTGGTCACAGAGTAATTGGCACATTTGATCTGTAAACATGAAATTTGCATATGCATGACAATGGCAATGGAAAAAAAATGTGTTTGCCTGCCAGTTAAAATATAGTTCCTCTCTGTGTGAGACTGCAGTTTATAAAGAGATATGATGTATGCTGGAGACCTTATGAGACTTCTGTAAACAGCAGCATGCAGCGTGAGTCATTGATTTTGTACTCTTACAGAAGGACAGCCGTGTACTTACACCGCAATACTTTGGAGATGTTCAAAACTTGCTGTATGTGCACACTGTGTGCTTTGTGTTAACACACTGTATGCAAATTCTACTTTTTTCACAAATTACTATTGTGTTTGGCACAGAGATATGAAAGAATCAGAATATACAGCACCATGCAGCCGGGTTGTCATGCATATAAAGAGCCAGGTTCAAATTACACTTTGCAGTTTACATTCAATCAAGTCTTCCACAGTATAGGCTAGTGATAGATCAGATCTCTGGGCTTGTTGAGATTATCAGCCAATAACAATGTCCATAAGGCTGATTAACAGATGTGCTAGTTTTGCTGTCTATGAATAAGAAACTGTCTCTGTTTCCATTTTTTTGTGAATTGTATTTAAATATCGTGTAAAATGGGCATTAATTTCATGTCAGCTATCTCATTTGTGTTCCATATTTCTGCAGCACTATTTTATCCACTCTTATTTCTAGATATCAGGTTCAGTGTTATTTAGCATTATTTATATACTATGGCATTTATTAATATTTAAAATTAGCTATTCAATTTCATATGTTGTTTTAATTTTAATTTTAGTTGAGTAGGTTTAGCAATTTTACATGCTTTTGACATTTTTTTATATTAATATTTTGCTTTATTTAATTTTTTGTAATTTTAAATCTTCAACTTTTATTATTATTTCCATTAGTAGTCAAGGCAACATTTCTCATTTAAATTCAAGTTTTGTATGCAGCCTAATATTTCTATTTTATTTTAATCCAACTAACACATTTTTTATAGTTTTAGTAAACACTAACACTGAATCTATAAACCACAGTTTTCCCTCATCTTTGAACACAGGGTGGCGCTGCAACATCAAGACTGATCAACATGCATCTTTTACCCATTTAACACATAATCTGATTTAAGATGTTGATTGCATTGGGTCCTTTAGACATTATACTGTGTGTGACTTCCTTGAAAACTGTATGAACCAGAGCAGTTGTGTTTCATCTTCCTGGACGCTCAGGAAACATTGACGGTTGCAGTCTGAACAAAAACGAACGAACAAAAAACCATCCCAAAATTGAGTTTGAGGTAAATAGCTGGTGAATTTGGTGAAATAAAGTTAGACACCAGAACTGGGCACCTCTGAAGACCGAGAGCGGACACAGTGGAAGAGATCACTCTTCCTCTTCGTCGTCCTCCTCTTCCTCCTCTATGTTGAGGAAGGGGTCGTATTTGAGGCAGTTTTGGAGGTAGTGAAGGAGTGTGCGGTGCAGGTGTTGGTTGCTCCGCTCTTCTCTTAAGCAGTGGCCTTCGTCTGGGTACAGCTGAAGGGTGTAGTTGGCTTCTACCTTCACCAGACGACTCAACAACTCAGCGCTGTGTTGGAAATGTACCCGCGCTAAACACACAAAGGTAAAACATGTCTGTAAATCCACAAATGATGTATGTGAAGGATTTATAATAATGAAACTAACCATCTGCAGTCCCGTGTATGAGGAGGAAGTTTTCGTTTTTTAACTTGTGAGTGTCATCCAACAAAGATGCAGCCTGCAAAGAAACAACATATTGGCATCTCAGTCACATAATATAGAAGATTGTTTCTGAATGTAAAGCAAAAAGGTAGTAGCAAATTTTGTTTCTCATAAATGCTATTTTATTTCTCCCAAATGTGACCTTTTATCCAATAAGGGCTTTGTTTCTCATAACTGTAACTTTAAATATCAAAATATGACTTAAAATCTCTTGTAACTGTAATTTTGTCAAATCTCAGTTGTGACTGTTTCTCATAACTGTATCACAACATAACTTTATATCTGTTTCTTGAAACTGGAACTTTGTCACAAGGTAACATCCCAATGACTTTATATTTCAAAATAGTATATTTGTTTCTTTTAACTATAACATTATACACTATAATTGTTACATTCTGTTACAATTGTGACTTTGTCACAAAACTAACTTTTCTTTATTCTAACTGTAACAATGTAAAGTTACAATTGTAAAATGTTACAATTTGACTTTACACGTCACAGCTATGACTGTTTCTCATAACTAGCTTTATTACAATGACTTTAAATCTCAAAGTTGTAATTTTATATTTAATATTGTAACTGTGATACAAATATGCCTTTGTGTCTTGACTGTAGCTGTCACAATGTGATTTATTTAATATTATTGCCATTTTTACCTTTATAACTGTTTTAAATTCTGTAACTTAATGCTTGATAATGAATGAAAAGGTTGATGCAAAAGGTCTACCATGTACGAATGCTCCTCTTTAGCTGGAAGGCCTAGATATCTCTCTGAGAAAGCAGCACCTGAAAAACAAAGTTGAATCCATTTTAACACATAAATGTGAAAAGAAACTTATCTTGTGAAACATTTATCACATGGATATGCTTACAAAAAACTAGTACCAGGATACTTTGATATATACCTTGGGACTGAATGATTACCATATCACATACCATGGTATTCTGAAGCACTCCAAGGCACTTCAAAGAATGTCCAAAAATATTGTTCTGCAATAGTGTATGGAGCTGGAACTCACTATAGAGCTTGAAGTCTGTGATGGGAGCCATGACAGCGGAACATTTGAACATCTGATCGGCTGCCGTCAACATCTTCAAACCTAAATAGCCACCGAATCCCTGTGAGGACAAAAGAAGGCTGATGTCAGAGCTCTGCAACTGTACATATCCTGAGTGAGAATATGATGCAAGTCTACAAAGGGATTCGTTTGCTAAGAAGATGTGTATAAAAGTGATAGGCCACAAGAGGCAGAGCATTAAATCCATTTCACCACATTTAAGTTGTTATTTGAAATGATGCAATGCATAAACCCTCCTTAGCCACTGCAAAAATGCTATTTAATGCAAAACTTTGTGTTTTTTTAGACACCAGTGTTCAATAAACAATAAACAAAGTTCTGGGGTTGTTATTTAATGGTATATGCATTCAGTTCACATTATTTCAATTAATCTTTTAAATAATTGTGTTTAACAATGGAATTACTGATGAAAAACTACATTACCCATGTTGCTGTGAACAAAGTTCCACCAATCAGAGTTGCAGCAAGCAAACTGGATTGTAGTTCTTACATGCACAGTTTTGTACATTTGTCTTTTTTGTCCAATTTCAAATATTCTTCTGCTTCAAATAAAAAGTTTGTTTGTTATGTTTTGATTCACTTTGTTGCTGACTGGTTTGGTTGATGGCTTATAACGCCCTAATGAAGACTTTTTTTAAAATCCCTATGGGAAAAAAATGGGGGAAAAAATACTTCCACAACCAACCCCAATGGAAAAAGTGGGTGGATACAGCTGCGCTTATTAGCAGCCTAACTGTAAACTGCTGTTTACAGTTTCCAACTTGCATAAATCAGCTATTTATTAAAATGTGACTCATCCAATCAGACGTTAGAGCTTGAACTCTTAATTTTCAGAATATATATTTTACCTTTCCATAAACAGCAATTCTTCTCCCATCAATGTACGGCAACTGCATCAACCATCTGAAACGAAACGTGAATTTCAGGTGGCATTTAGGAGTTATGATAAATGACTGGTTTTTATAAGCAGCCAACGTATTAACTCCGCAGAGACATAAACATCGCTTTTTTGCCTTGAGCAAGAAGTAGGTTCAATTAAATTATCCAAGCGTCTGCTTCAGAGCATAAAGCATTTCCTAATCAGATATTTTGCATGCAAAATGACTTTTCTATTATAGGTATTATTGTTAATAACTGGAATGAGAGAATGACTCACTCCACTACTCCAAGCTTGTCTTTAATGCGTAGGGAACCCAGCTTGCGAGGGTCCAGGGTGCTGCTTTTCTGTCCCTGTGAGACTCGGCTTCTGCTGTCGATCCAGGCCAGTGCCACTCCGTGCAGGCTGGATAACACCTCCGGCCAGCCCAGGGCAAACTCCTCAGTTACCGACTGCCTCCCGGGAATACTGTCACTTCAGTTTCAGAGAAAGGATGATAGAGGTGTTGACACATAATGTCACATGGCAGATTAAAAAGACATCAGCACACTGATCTTCATTCTGTGAATGTGTTCGCACTTGCTGAACACTTCTTGCATCTCAATCGAGCTTGTGCATATTGCTTATTAATAACCCAGCATTCATAAATCATGCCTAACCAACTACGGCGAGGGAGAGGAGAGTCTTTACTTGATTTGCATGTCCACAATGAGATACTACTGCTTGCAAGGCAGGAAAATAAGTTTTAGGCAAGTGTAAGTTTTAGGCTTTGGTTTGGTGTACATGTGAAATGCTGAGCTGATCTGTCACCGTCAGGACACTCAGCACGCATTTTGTTTTCTTAATACAACACTGCCTTATTACTATAGTTTATACGGCCTACTATTTACAAAATTAGTAAGTTAAGCAGTAGGCATCAGTTCACCATGCTACATTCTTGTCACATGACCTTCTAATGCTGCATTGATTCAGCAAGTGTCGGTTTCTTTTTTTTTAAATACAACTTTTTGCATTTTTATTTCAATTTTGTGTCATATTTGAAAGTTTAATCAAATTCTAAGAAAAAAACGATATGTTAAATGTCATAACTAATATTACTTCTGGTTTATCAATCACTTTGGAAAGTGCATTGCATTGTGGGATACAGAATGTAAGTTTTATACATGCAAGAAAGACACCGATCACAATTCAGTATGCAAATATGTCATCAAGAGGAGCTGAATTATGGTTATTATGGTTTAAAAAAAACATAATAATGTTTAAGAAATGTAATTACTATGGAAGCTCCTTTCCACTTCAGAATAAACAAAAAGTGTTCTGCTACTTCTCATAATTGTGACTTTACAAATCTCAAAATTTGAAATAGTCCCTAATTTATTTCTCACATTTGTCACTTTATGGCTCACAAATTTAAATCATACAACTGCAACTTTTATATCTCAGTGTGACTTTATACACTAACATGCAAAAGTAGGGATCAGTAAGATTTTTATTTATTTATTGTTTATTTTTTATTTTAAGACATTCATACTTGTTTTTATTTTTGCGGGGCATTTTTGCTTTTTATTATGATTTATTATGATTATTTATGCCATTACAAAATATTTATATTTCATATAAATGCTGTTCTTTTAAACTTTCTAGTCATCACAGAATCATGAAAAAACGTCAAATGTTCCCACAAAAATATCAAGCACCACAACTGTTTTCAATATTGTTAAGAAGAAATGTTTCTTGAGCAGCAAATGTGATACTTTATTTGTCATTTCTACGTGTCACATAGAAACGAAATTGTGTATCAGCATATTAGAATGATTTCTGGAGGATCATGTGACACTGAAGACTGGAGTACCTCATAGGAATAAAATACATTTTGAAATATATTTAAATAGAAACAGTTATAATCGAACAGAACCGTTTTAATAACATTTCACAATGTTTGATCAAGTAAAAGCAGCCTTGATAAGCTTAAGAGTTACAAAACTTAAACCTTTGAGTGTCTCACACAATGTGGCCTTATATATACATTTCATCTCATAATTCCCTCTACTCTCATTTTTACTCTAATTCAGAAATGTGTTTCCATACAATACAATGCTGCCTTACTAACAGTATCATACTGTGAGGGGAGACACTTACATGATAATAAGGAGAGGGTGCAGGTTTCCCTCGTACCCAGGAGGCAGGGACATCTTCAGATCTAGGTCTGTAATTATTCACAAAGGCAGTTAAAACAGAACAAACGGCCGTTTCTACTGTATCATACTGCAAGGAATGCTAGGTACCATCTCATCAATATTATAACCACTGGCAAATGAGCTCCCATGAGCCTGCTGGCTTTAACAAACTCACAGTAATACACACACACACACACACACACACACACACATGCACAAACAAACACAGTCAGGGG
The DNA here is from genome assembly GCA_027422405.1 of Ptychobarbus kaznakovi. Classification (NCBI taxonomy): domain Eukaryota; kingdom Metazoa; phylum Chordata; class Actinopteri; order Cypriniformes; family Cyprinidae; genus Ptychobarbus; species Ptychobarbus kaznakovi. Next base: position 5,585,111 of record CM049794.1, read on the forward strand.
ACCTGATACAGTACATGTGCAATTTATATACACAGATGTCCACACATGCAAACCTCCCATTACACATCACACAGGCAAAAAAACACACGCTACAATAGGCTTCCCCCAAATGCACCACTAATGGTACAGCTATTAGGATCCAATTAGCAAACCCGAAACAATTATCTGATTGATTCTTAAATCTAGTTGGCTTTGTAAAAGGTTGAGATCAATTAATGCTGAAAGGAGGAATGTAATCAGTTACTTAAGAAATCGTTTTACCGCTGTTGTCGGAGGAAAGCGTCTGGAAAACTGTCTCCGAGAGCCTCTTGGTTTCCAGAGACAGAGCGAGGAGGCTGTTGTCTTCCACCACTGTGTATCCTGCAGGAGCAGAACACAGATTTATACAACTTTTGACATAAAACCAGAATAGTTCACCACCTTGGAGTGTTTAAATATTAACACTGTGAAATAATGAATCTAGCAAGATAATACAATTCAAGCGGATACCACTCTCACTACAACAAACTCTGAAAATACACACTGGAGTGCTTTCACTCTAAACTACATTCTATTTTTTCTCAGAATCAAGGTAATTAAAGTTAAGTGAATAAAGTAGTGCTTGGGTGTTGCTATGTGATCATTAAGGTGTTCTGTGTAGTTTCTGATATTATAGTCTTTAGATATGGTTCCCTCCTTCAATGTACTACAGTTCAAACGTTTAGGGTCGGTATGATTGGTTTTATTTAAATAAGTTTCTTATGCTCACCAAGGCTGCATTTATTTGATCAAAAATACAGTAAGAACAGTAATATTGTGAAATATTATTACAGTTAAAAATAACTATTTTCTATTTAAGTATGTTTTGAAATGTAATTTATTCCTGTCATTGCAAAACTGAATTTGTATCATCATTAATCCAGTCTTCAGTGTCACATGATCCTTCAGAAATCATTGTAATATTTACTGCTCAAGAATCATTTATCAATATCACTGTTGAAAACATCTGTGCGGAATATTTATTTATTTGAGGAACAAAATTTTACTGTAGAAACATAGGACCAATTACACAGTTTTAGAAATTAAATCCCATAATCTTAAGTATGAACAATAATAAAAGTCATATATGATAAATGCTTAATACAGCAAACTCACTAGGGTGAGTCTGTATAAATCAATGTTCTTCTTTTTTGACGCAATTGTATTAGCAAGTAAAATCTTTTTTTTTTCTGTTATACAGCCACAAACGGCTGACTAAATAACAGCTTGTAATGAGAAAAATATGAATTCTACTTACTGGAAGGGTCACTTGTGCTGTGAATGGTTACCTTTGGGACACCTGGGCCTGCAAAAGTATGACAGAGATGAGAAACAGAGATGAGGATGTCTTTTTTCATCAGTCTAAGTGTGACAGCATTTGTGTATGAGATACAGTGTGATCTTACCCAAGCAATAGAGGGTAAAGTATGTCTGATTGGGACTGAAGTCTGCTTTGAAGAAGCTGCATCGCTCAAACAGGTTGCATGTCAGACACTGGCGATGAAACACTCCTCCGAGCTCCACGCTAGGAAGCAAGCAAGCATTTCATTATTACACAAACCATCATCAATGCTAATGCTATCAACGACAATCAAACTTTAAATCCACCCCTTTTCTTTCCAAACCAATCTGACTTTATTCTGACCACATATAGTGATCAGGATGTAAAATAAGATTTACTGTAACACCTAAGCTTAAAATTAAACCTTTTAGCTCTTAATAGCCCACTGTCTAAAAAAGCAGTATGAACATATTTTATTTTTCATTTTGTATGAAAAGAAAGTCAGAAAGAATGACACGAGAATAAGTTATAGAATAAAGCCAGTCATAAAGAATGACACAATTTTTTTACACTAACATTCAACATTTTAGAGGTCAGTAAGATTTGGTACGGTTCAGTAATTTATTTAAAAATGCATGTATTTGATTAAAAATACAGATAATAAAAAAACAATATTGTGAAATATTAGCATTTAAAATAACGTTTTCTATTTTAAAATGTTTCAAAAAACTATTTTGTCATGTAATGGCAAATCTGAATGTTCAGCATCATTACTCCAGTCTTTAGTGTCACATTATCCTTCTGAAATCATTCTAATATGCTGACTTGGTGATCAAGAAACATTATTATTATCAGTGTTGTAAACAGCAGCGCTGCTTAAAATTCTGTGGAAACCATGATATGTGTTCAAAAGACCAGCATTTATTTAAAAAAAAACATTTTAACATTATAAATGTCTTTACTGTCATTTTGATCAAATTAATCCATCCTTGCTGGACAAAAATGAACTTATTTAAATAAATAAACAATAGCACAATATCATATATGCTATATAGCCTATATTTTTTATTCCAGTGCAATAATACAGATACGTGTGCTGAGCTGGTTTTCCATTATCCACTTCCATAAGCCCAATGCCGGACCTTTGCACTTTCACAATATTGCTCGGATAATCGCAATAAAACATCTATGAGAATGTGTGGCCCACAGAGAGCAAGCGAGAGTCTTAAAGCATTAATCAAAGGTTAGAGAACACCTTTTAAATCGTTGTGAGGCACAGCACCTCCCCCTCCACCCGTCTCCTTTTCAACCTTCTCTCTCTCTCTCTAAGCTGCTCTTCCTTAAATGAATTAGCTTCTTGCCTGGAGCTCACTAGAGGGGAAAAAAGTCTATTGGCTTTTCACAAATGTCCCCGAAACACATCTCAGATGTAAAGACTGGAAAGATTGAATTGATTACAACACAAGTCGTCGATGAACATACGTGCTCAGAAACTGGAACGTCAATGCGGATGCAGAATATCAACATGTAATGAATCAACAAACATATTGAGAAAATGAAATACAACACAACAGTGCAAATGCTGTCAGATTGATTTAGATGCATATGCACAGCATGAGAGGCGTAGAATTCTAGACAGTGATGATAAAATACTCAATTACAGCTTCAAAGTCGTATCGGTTTGGGACAGAACCCACCTGTATAAGTGTCTGCTCTGCCGCGACTCCTCCGTACTCAGAAAATAGCTACAGGGGAAAGACACATTAAGAAAATCTGAAAAGGTTTTAGAGTTCGGAGTTACTAGTCATTTATCCTCTTATAATAGAGTCTACTTCCACATACGACCTGCATACTAAGTAGGTTTGTAGCGGTTACACATGAAAGGTAGAGAAGTCAGTGATGTGCATTCATTTCTGTCAGTGGGCTACCAGATTAATTGTAAGTCATTGATTTGCGGGCCTAAACTTTGGTTTGAGCTATAGATCTGACTACTTATAAATATTCATGCGTTGGAAAGATTAGACATAATTTTTTTCTGTAAAGCCATGACTTCTGAGATGGTTATTCAAGAGGGTTTGTTTTATGCGAATGCAATAAGAGAACAAAGCCAGAGAGAAAATGACAGAGTCATTACAGCCTTTTCAACATTAAATGACTGTATTAATTTTAATTAAGTGCCATCTTTGCTGATTCGGTGGGCTACATGGGATTGCTAGGCATAAATAATTCAATAATTACTCATATTAGGTAGTTCGGTTGACTATGAGATGCTTTACGACACATTATTGAGGCTTTCAAGATGAAACGGTTTGCTCATAAAATTCAATCTTTCATACATTTTATCGTTCTCCTCGTCAAGGGCGCACAGTGAGGTTACATCCCAGTTCCCTGATGTTAGAAAGCGAGGAGAAACAGAAGGAGTGGAAGTCTGAAGAAAAAGGAGAAGGAGGCAAGTTATAATGGAAAGCAGCGGACAGGAAGATAAGAAAACAATACATTTAAGCATCAGATTGCAAATGGTTTAAAGAAAGAAAGACACTACAAATAAAGAACATAAAGGGTTCTAATGAGGCCATACATATTATAATATTTATATAAAAATAAGAAATAAAATAAATATTATTACTAAGAAATATTATATATTTAATATTTCTTAGTAATAATATTATTAGTATATATATATATATATATATATATAATTTAGTAATATTATATATATAATTTAGTATAATAAATAATATATAATTTAGTATTATTATATAATAATATATTTTAATAATAATTTGTTACATTTATATAGCGCTTTTCTGGGTACTCAAAGCGCTTTACATACAAGGGGGAATCTCCTCAACCACCACCAGTGTGCAGCATCCACCTGGATGATGTGACGGCAGCCATAGTGCGCCAGAACACCCACCACACACCAGCTTACTGGTGGAGAGAGAGTGATGAAGCCAATCAGTGTATGGGGATGATTAGGAGGCCATGATGGTCAGAGGCCAATGGGAGAATTTGGCCAGGATGCCGGGGTCACACCTCTACTCTGTTCGAAAGACATCCTGGGATTTTTAATGACCACAGAGAGTCAGATAAAGCTTTTATGAGGTTTAAAGATAATGTGGGTTATAATTGCAAGTAGTGCACAGAAAGATAAGGGGATAAAAAAGATTTAAGTGTCAGAGTGTGACACCTGACTTAAATATTTTTTTTAACAAGTTCTAAATATATATTTTTAATATTTATATATATATTTACGATATAGATATATTTATTTACATTTTTATTATACATTTATTTCATAATGATATTTCCCCCCATTTTAAATTCTTATCATCCAATGAAAGGTTAGATTTTTTTAATAAAATATCAAAAGGATTAACAATTGAGATTAATTTTCACAGCCTTCTTTGATAATATTTACCAAGGGTGCCGATATTTTTGGCCATGACTGTATATGTTTTAGTATTTTATTATTAGAGATTTGTTTATCTCTTATTTAGGAATATAAGAACACATGACACATGTTACTTCAAGTTCATGATATAAATGTGTAGATGACTTTAAATAAACATACATCTAAATTAAGAGCCAGTGCACCTGAAAACCTAACTATTTATTCAAATCCAAAGTATAACATTTCAATAAAGAGAAAGAATTTACAATGCAATGGGAGAAACACTTTACAATACACAGGAGTACAACATCGTCCCCACACATCCATAAAAAGTCACATATACGCTGGGTACTTCAGGTTTCTAATCACGAAGTTTATGAGGGCATCTAATTTCATTGTGCATAACGTGAGTATGGAATTATTCCACCCACAGACCTGAGCGGGGAGGCTGGCGATGTGGAGAAACTCCCCACGGGCCCCTTGCTTGGCAGGCAGGATGAGGTACAACAGGGAACCATCTGCCGTGAACAACGGCTCCTCCTGTAGGACAAGCCACCATCAATACACTTTTCCTCCAACAGATCAACGAGAGACAACACCGTTTTGATGCAATTCATTTCTGGCCAAGGTGGATGCAGCTTTTAGAAACCAAGGAACGCAGCCTGAGAATTGATTACATGCCTCTCCTGGAGAGAGTGAAAGAGAGAGAGAGAGAGAGAGAGAGAGAGAGAGAGAGAGAGAGAGAGAGAGAGAGAGAGAGAGAGAGAGAGAGAGAGAGAGAGAGAGAGAGAGAGAGAGAGAGAGAGAGAGAGAGAGAGAGAGAGAGAGAGAGACTGAACATACCTGCCGCTGGTTGTTGTGCCAGAAGTCCATCGCCATTTGGTGCCTCTGAAGATTAAAGATGTTTTAAAAGGATTAGACATGTCATATTTTATAAGTAAAATATGTGCTTGAATCATTTGTTCTCTTCTGCTTGCCAGGGAGAGTTGTACATCATAACAAACTCCACAGCTAACGCAGAGTTTCAGTCAATCCATCATTCTCATTGGCATCACATTAAGGAAGTGCATGTTTCATTTCTATCTGCAGTTTAGATGTGCTGTCAGGAAAATCTAGAGTTCCACATCAATGCCATTAGGCCGTTCCAAGTGAACTTTATTTAAAGGAGTCATATGATGCGATTTCAAGTTTTCCTTTCTCTTCGGAGTGTTACAAGCTGATTGTGCATAGATAAGATCCATGAAGTTGCTAAGACTAAAATCTCAAACCCAAAGAGATATTCTTTATAGAAGTTAAAACTAGACCACGCCCTCCTAAAACAGCTCATTTAAACACGCCCCCACATGTATATGTCACAGTGTGGGGAGATTTGCAAAACACAGCTGAATGTATATGCAAAGAAAGGGGCGTGATTTTTATTCTCGCTGTAGTATTGTTGCTGCCGTCGCCACCATGTCCTGGAGAAGCTGTTTCATTGTGAAACTACTCTGTTTGCTTACTGTTCTTTTAATCAAATAAATGCAGCATTGGTGAGCATAAGATACTTTTTCAAAAACAATAGGCCTAACCCTAAGCCCAAACTTTTCAACCGTAGTGAATATATATCATATTTTTGTATATAATATTACATATAAAAATGTTATTGATTAAAATGTGTATACATGTCAATATTAAGTAGTTTGCATGGAGAATTTTTGTTTTTAGATTAGGCAAAAAGACTTGTGGCGTTGACAGAATCATCTATCATCCCTTAACAACCATAAAAGTGCATAGTCTTGAGAGGTTTATACATTATTATTAAAAATCAATTTCTCTATTGAGAAAATGAATGGTATTTTTACTTTCAGAACCTGACACTTGCACTCTTTCAGCACAGCTCCCAATGCTTCCAATTATAAAACACTGTTGACAGATTTGTCAACACACAGAGTGTAGAAATCAAGGACAGACGCAGACGCTCCTGCACACATGAATTCAGTCACTCACAAGCACATACATAAAAAGGGAGTGACCTTTAGGCATTAAAACAGGCTGCACATTAAACCTGAGGCTTAGAAGCAAGCTGAGTTAGTCTTTCACGCCTCCAGAAGGAAATTAGGCTGAGCCGGCAGAAGAGGAGTAAGAGATTCTCTGCATGTTCTGAGCAGAATAAGGAATGAGAGCCCAATCGATGAACACTTTTCTGGTAAAGATACCCAGTGTGGGCTGCAGTGGATGAGCCGGTTACCCCTCACCTCTGAGCAGGCTCCTGTCGTAGCCTCACACACACACAGCTCAGACTGGTTCTGGACGCGGTTCAACCAGCGCACAGTCAGACGCGTGCTGCTTATCCAGCTCACCATAGAGATGTAGCTATCTCTGGAGAAAGAGAATGAGAGAGTACAGTGCATCCAGAATCACTACTTTGATTATTTATTAAGATACTATCTTGCAAATGAAAATTTAATTAGGATTTTAGACCTTCCCGTACAGGGTTATTATAGTTAACTAAATCTATAACAGTATCTCAATTATGCTAAAATAACACTGCTCCCCTAGATTTGACTTTACATGCATTCCAAAATTGATAATATATATAAAATATTTAATTTATAATACAACAGCATTTTAAAATGTAAAAAAAACTAACAATGTATTATTTTATCTAACATTTATGTGTGCAACAGAACTGTTTTATAAGGATAGTTCATGAATACATAAACAGAATTTCATTTTTTTTGGTCAACTACAGTACCATTTAAAAAGTATAGTCCACACAAACATGTAAATTATGATGACTTACTAACACCCAAAATCTTTTTTTATTTTGAAGTGCATTTGTAACCAAACAGTTTTTGGTCCCATTGCCTTCCACAGTATGGACAAAAATACTATGGAAGACAATGGGACCCAAAACTATTTGGTTACCAATTCTTCAAAAGACATAAGGGACATAAGGGTGAATATAAATGAAATAATTTTCATTTTTGGATGGACTATGCCTTTAAGGTCACTAGAGTGTTTTGATGTTAGCTTAGAAACATGCAAAGTGAAGACATATTGATATATTATAAATAGGCTTAGAACACAATTACAAGACTTTTTAAACAAATATGTTGGCCCCGTGTAAGCACTTTAATGTTTCCCGTCTAAATTTCCAAACCAATGTTTAGTTGGTTATATTCTTTTTACTATTTACATTTAGTCACCTATCAAACACTTTTATCCAAATCAACTTGCAATGAGGAACATTACAACCAATAGTACAGCCTTGCTTTATGTTTGTTAACACATTGAGATGTTTAATGCTGCTATTTTGGCCAGGTCTCTGTAGCAAAATGAGACTTTAAGCTCAAGGGACTAACCTTGTAAAATAAAGTTTTAATTAAATCACGCTCTGGGGATGATTTTTCACCAGGAGGAACTGAAAAGCCGATTACAATCAAGGACAAAAACCAGCCTGAAAGCTATGCCTATAGTGAAGATTCATTGTCCAGCAGGACAAAGTCTCAGAGCACAAAGCACAAAAAACAATGAAGAATGGCTTAAATACAGAAGGTTGGTATTCTGGAGCGGCACAGCCTGAGCCCAGCAGTAAGACCTGAAATTGCTGTCCACCGGCATTCTCCGTCTAATCTGGCAGAGCAGAAGCATATTTGCGCTGAAGAATGGCCAATAATTCTACAATCTAAATGCGGAAAGCTCACGCCGACAAACCCAGGATGATGCAGGCTGTACGTTTTGCTAAGGAACCATGTGCAAGGTATTAAAGCAGGTTGGGGAAAACAAAAAAATCATAAAAAATGTAATATTAACTACAACACTTTATCATTGCAAATGCAATAAAATCTTCACTGAGTAACATCAAACCCCGTCTCAATAATCTATTGCACAATGTTGCCTCAGAGCAGCAACCCCGTTTTCTTCAGTTTGCTAAAGCATGATGCATTTAAAACAACAATAAAAGGGTTAATAATGAAGGAATTACTTTGAATAAACTACAAAAATATTTATTTTTGTCACACTACATCCATTTTGAAGACTCATTCTGGCATTATGCACAGATTACGATGCTCATAAAAGCATATGTTCACATTGTTCATCCATTAAAAACATAACTCGCATTTGTTAGAGACCAAACGTGATTTTAAAACATTCAGAGTCATAAATTATTTGCATATCATGAATTGCGTAAACGTGTGTATTGTGTAAACAGTGAAATGCATACAAATCATTTGCAATGTTTTTGACATTATAAAAGTTTTTGCTTAATAATACATGCAATAGGCATTTCGCCATGTTTTTAGAAGGATATCAAAAATGAACACCTCTATATCCATAGCCTGTGCACGGCATCTGCGTAATTGTGGACACACAATAATTAAAGATCAACTTCACCTGCTGGTGTGGGAGTCTGGAGGAATCATCTCTAATGTGTGTGCTGGACCATATAAATTCACCACAAACAGACTGGCTGATGGGATTCTGGAACCCGCCTGTACAGAGCAAACTATTTTAACATCATCAAATCAAAGACTAAATGCTCTTGCAGTCTATAAATAGCGCATATATTTGCATTAATGATTCAATATAAACTTTTACTGTGATATTGTATTCATTTTGATGTTATTTCGTCTTGTAAAGCAATGCATGTCCACTCTTCTTACCTTCGGATACGGGTAGAGGACATTAGAAGGGTAGATCCCGCCCAGGAAGTGATGTATCTCCATAAAAGGAGTTGCTGAGTTGTTAATAGACAGATATGCCAGGCGCGCGCCGTCTTTTGCCCACCAGAACGCAGGGTATTTCAGCAGTATCTCCTCTAAATTTGAATAAGGTAAGACAGAAATGAAATTTTGATGAGGCTAATTAACCCATACGTAGACCTACGCTGATTATCATAAATCTCATTTACCTATCTCATTGTGTATTTATGAGACCAAATGAGTTAATAATCTCTTCGTGAATTTTTAAATGTCTTCCTGGGGTGGTCAAATTTGTCTCAAAGAAACATCAAATTAAGGCGACTCATTAAAGCGATGGACTGCAGTGAGAGTGTTTTGAAGGGGACAACACTGACCCTCATAAGTCCAATCAGACAGGCCATTAACCACCATTCCGTTTCTGCCCGTGACTGTCAGACGCAGCGCTTTGCTAGAAACATCTGGCTTGTAGTAGATGTCATTTTCAAAGACATAGACCTGGAGTCAACAAAGAGACACCGCCAGCATTAATATAGAGAGATGAAGCCATAATATTAAACATGTATAGGATATTCAAAAGATTAAGAGGGCTGTGTTCATATAAACAATGAAAATTACAGCTTGATAATTATTTTAATGCTATGGCCAATAATTGTCTGAAGAAATAAAAAATAAAACACTAAAATAATAAAATCAGTCTACAAGTGAATTTAGCCATCAAAACATTATATACAGTATGAAAATGGATATTCATTTTGAGATTTGTTATGCACAATTTAACTTTTTAATAATTACATAGTACATACACTAATAATTAAAAGAAAACTAATATCATCCAATGACCAACGACTGTCAAGTCTGATCAAGTCATTAAAACAATTACAAAAATCAAAATAATAAATGAATTTAAATAATATAAAATATAATTTTACTTAATTTGATTAACTAAATTAAAGAATGTTTGAAATGTGCATCATTAAATAATGCCAGCTGTTTTACATACAATTTTTAAGTGTGCAGTCTGGCTTATTATCATAAATTAAATTATTACTTGAAATAAAATAAGCATTAAGTCATTCAATTTTAAGTCAAACTACTTAAAATACCTAAAACTAAATATACAAAAACTTTTAATAAAAAAACAATATGAATATATGTTTAAAAAAAACACCAACAAAAATGGCAAAAAGATGCAACAAAATTAATAAACGCTACCTAAAATTAAAATAAAAACTGAAATTATATATTTAAAAAATCTAACTCAAAATATTAACAAAAATGACAATAGTATATCAATGATACTAAAATAACAGAGCAGTATTCAGTATAGTATTCCATTCCGAACACAGGCTCGCTGTAGATAAATAGACAAAGATGGACGGTGGGTTCATCCTCACCAACTGGTTCCCTTGAGGTCCCCATGCTGCATACTGAAGCACAGATGTATCCTCCTCTGATGGGGTGAGGTCTGTAATCTCCCTAAGATGAGTACACAAAACACACGCACCAAGATTGAACAAGATTGAACTGTTACTTCACACGCATTTGAAGCACTGCACACGGTACAAATTCATCAGGTTCTGGGTCATTTTTAGAGTGCTTGAAAGGGCTTGTAAAAACAGCACGATGCAGATGCTGAGTTAATACAACATGAAAGTGAAGTATACAGAGAGGCAGGGGTCTGGTCATGCAATGAAACCACAGTTAAGGCTAAATGATCAGACAATTCTGCCAAAAACAAGCAAATGGGCTTCAAGACATTTGTTAAAGTTTCACTGCTGTTTCACAACCACAAGCAAAAAATCTCAGGCTTTTATCAACAAACAGAACATGGCAAATCCCCGTCAGGGCATTCAACAAACTGCAGGTTAGTGTACAAATATTTCATCCAGCAGAGACCTGTCAACTCCAGAACAAATAGTACCTTTCCATACTTTTAAATATGCAATGCCTGATGGATAACGTTGGATAAAAGCACAAATGCTGAGGGACGTCTGGACTGGTTTTTGGTTGTGCACATGCCCAGTGCAGGCCATGCAGAGAGCGACCTCCGTCTCTACCTACCCGCTGGCCACTGTGAAGATTGCAAAGGATGCTGTGAAGGACTGTGAGAATACCTGGAAAGGGGCAGAGGACATGGAAGATCCCTAAATTGTACACAAACACATGTGTATGTTCGGGATTGCATACTACTACAGTACGCTTTCTGTAGTATACGCTCTTAAAAATAAAGGTTCCAAATGGGTGTTTTGGCAGTGATGCCATAGAAGAACCATTTTTGGTTCCCAAAAGAACCTTTCAGTAAACAGTTCCTAAAAGAACCATTTTGTAGAACATTTAAAAAATCTAAAGAACTTTTTTCGACTATAAAGAACCTTTTCTGCATTTGATGTTCAAGTTCTTCATAGAACCATTTCATGTTGGATTTTTGCACATTGATCAAGGAATTTTTCTTCATATTGTGAATCCATTTTTGCTTCCAAAATGTCATAAAAAAAAATCACCATATTTTCTGCGTTCTCACAGTAAAACATTTTGATTGAAGAATACAACAATATTTGGCTAACTATTTGAAAATATGGAATCTGAGGGTGCAAAAAAAATAATATATATATTGAGAAAATCACCTTTAACGTCCAAATGAAGTTCTTAGCAATGCATATTACTAATCAAAAATTAAGTTTTGATATATTTGTGGTAGGAAATTTACAATATCTTCATGGAACATGATCTTTTCTTAATATCCTAATGATTTTTGGCTTAGAAGACAAATTGATAATGTTGACCCATATAATGTATTGTTGGCTATTGCTACAAATATACCCGTGCTACTTATGACTGGTTTTGTGCTCCGGGTCACATATATTTCAAATGTAATGTATTCCTGTGATGCAAAGCTGAATTTTCAGCCATTACGCCATTCTTCACTATCACATGATCCTTCAGAAATCATTCTAATTTGCTGCTCTAGAAACATTTCTTATTATTATCAATGTTAAAACAGCTGAGCTGCTTAATATAATTTTTTCAAGTGTAATGCATTTTTTTTTCAGGATTTGTTTATCAATATAAATTTAAAAAGAACAACAACTTAATGCATCCTTGCCAAATTAAATTATTACTTTATTTTCTTCTTTAATTATTGAAAATAAATATTTAAACATGCAATATAGTGAGACCATGTGAGAACAATGTAGCTCAATGCTATTTTTTATTTAAAAAGGAGCCTGTATCATTCTATCATACCAATTTAAACAATATTCTGTGTATACTGTGTCGTATGCAGTATGCTTGAATTCCATTCTGAACAAAGCACGCGCTCACATTCAGTTTGCACCACTCATGATCTCTTTCATTCTCTCACTGCATGACAGCACAACTGTGGATTCTGGTTAATGGTTCATTTCAATTTCAATTTCAAGCTTCATTCAGCCGATTCATCTGACGAGCACCGTGAACAAAAGAAACAATTCTTTAGAAAACATTTGAATTTATTCCACAATAAGAAGCTGGAAGGGATACGGGAAGGCTTGACTCTTATTAGAACAGTACATCACATGTATGGAGTCATATGACAGAATGATAGCGGCATATCGAGCAGCGTGATCATTGGGGTCAATATCCCTCAACCAAAAAAACTGCTTGTGTAACATCCACATATCAGCTTGAAACCCTCTCCACTGGATTAGCCGCCAAAGATGACCTAAATCAATAGAAGTGTCCTTTGGGCCTCTAAGGACAATTGTGCCTTTCGGCAATAAGACAGGATGGTGTATTACAATGCATTTGGCCATATGAAGATATACTGATCAGTTAGGTCTGTAGTGATTCGGATAAAATGAGATGTCTTGATTGCTGCAGCATCAGAACAGAACGCAGTGTGACGACAAGCTTCAAACTGCACTCGTTTCCCAAAAGTCTAATAGGATTGAAAGTCATGCCCTGCACTGCATACTAAAAACAGAACCGCCGACTGTCGCACTGTCTGGTACTCTCTGGCAGTAATATTAAACAATTAGTTCATTAGGATGAATGTTTGAGGTCTGTAAGATACATACTGTTTTTGAAAGAAATTAATACTTTTATTCAGCAAGGACACATTAAATGTATCAAAAGAATGCATTAAATATCACAGTTAAAAAAGATTTCTATTTCAAATAAATCCTGTTCTTTTAAACTTTCAATTTATCAAATAATCCTGGAAAAAAAGCAGCACGACTGTTTTCAATATTGATAACAACAACAAAAAAAGTTTATTGAGCACCAAATCTGCATATTAGAATGATTTATGAAGATTATGAGACACTGGAGACTGCTTAAAAATGTAGCTTTGCCATCACAGGAATAAATTATATTTTAACATATATTAAAATGGAAAACAGTTATTTTAAATTGTAATAATATTTCAAAATATAATTTTTCTGTATTTAAATCCACTTTGGTGAGCATAAGAGACTTCTTTCAAAAATATTGCAATCTCACCGTCCCCACGCTTTTGACCAGTATTGCATCTCAATATTAAAAAGTCAGACACAAGATTGTGTGGCAGATGAAAGTTGCAATCTCAAAAGTGTCTAGTTCTGAGTTTTAGCACATTTTTTCTGAGCATGTGTGTGTGTTGATTATAGGAAAAAAGAGTGTGGTTTCCTGCTGTGAGTCATAAATCCTCTTTTTGCAAGGATTCACAAAATTAATATCCATAAGGTAAACAGTGGAAGAAATATTGCTAAGGTGGGAATCTGCATCATTGTGACTTGACATTGTAATTTGCTCAATAACACTGAGCGCGGTACTGATGCCCACACAATTCTCAGAGCCAAAAGTGCAAGATCTGCCCTAGTTTGCCTTCCCGCCTGCCTTTTTCCATTCCTTCTGTTCTCTGTTCTCGCTGACTGTAAAATCTTTTGATTCATGTTCATCACAACACGTCCTCCTCTGCGCTTTCAGTCTCAGGTTGCCCTGGTTCACAAAATGCGTACCTCTTCATTTCTGAATCTCTGTGGATGCTTTAGCTTTATTGCTTTAACTTTGACTTCCTTCCTCCTTGGCTGTGACTTAAAAGTGAAAGTCCACCCAAAAACATGAAATATCTGTCATGGTTTACTCAGCCTGATCCGGAATCCGAATGACTCGCTTTTCACAGTTTTTTCCAGCTGCTTTTTCTATGCATCCACAATAACTGAAGCTTTCAAGGTTTGAGTAAAGATATACAAAAATCAATGTTTTTCCTTACATCTTACATCTTCTTATAGTGGCATTTAGCAGATTAGAGCTTACTGATAATATAGTATACATTTTACAACAATACAAGCAATCAAGCAGTTAAGATTTTCTATACACTATATATATATATATATATATACTTTGCAATATATATTGCTTTACATAAGTGTAATGAATATCTGCAGGTAAAGTAGAATGTATTACATAATATATCACTGGATGATAAAAAGAAGCAGATGTCATATATGACTTTGTCAAAGAGTTTTGAAGTCTTAAGACAGCTTAAACAGACCAAAATTGACAATGTTATTTGCTGATATTTTCCCCTCCAGTGAGCCGTTAACCACTGTGACATTGAGTCAGTGAGAACTTGAGAATCGAATCAATCTGATTCATAAATGTGTCATTCATCTTTGTTTCCCAAAAAGCATCATAGTGTGCATTGGTGCCAACAGTTTTGATGATCTACTGCTTTTAGGAAACAAGCCAAGACTAGTTTAGTGAACTAGATCAACCAATTCATCTCATTCAAAAGCCATTCTCAAATCAGATATTACTGTTTCTTACGAATGAGCCAAGATTCAGGTGGCAAGGTATCAATGTGTTTAGTGAATAATGACGTTTGGTCTGTTTCTTACACAAAAGCTATCATGGGATTTCAGATGACTTGGAATAAAGAGTATGAGTCATGGGAAATATTTATGTGATGCTTTTGCGTCCTTTTAGAAGTTTAAAAGCCTTCTTTTGTGTTCTACAGAAGAAAGAAAGCCATACAGGTTTGGAATGACATGTGGGTGAGTAAATGATGACAGATATCTTGTCTTTGGCTGAATGATCCTTTTACATTTTACTTTTCCTATATCTCAGTGTCTCTGTATCTTTTGATTTGACTCAGACTATTCCTCATGCTGTCTTTGCCAATTTCTATTTCACTCTTTCAATACACATTTCGCCTTCACCTTCCTTTTCTTTACAACATTCGCCTTCCTTCCCTTCCTTTCCCATTTTCTTCCTCCCCTTGCAATTTCACTATACTATTCTGGTGTCCCCTTATATATTTCCTATCTCCCTATTTCCCTATCTCCCAGTTTCCTTTCCAATCTCTCCACACACATTCACACATCCCCTTCATCCTGTCTCTATGATTGATTTCGATTGGACAGCGTGATCTAAGGGCGACTGCAGATCACATCCTTTTTATCCTCGTCTTCTTCAGTCGCCGTAACCCCCCCGTGTGATTTCTGTGCTGCTCTCAGTTCAGTTACTTGAGCCGCAAACGGCCTCAGTCAGCACATAATCTCTAGAGATAGGGGGGGGGGGGCAGAGATAAAGGAAGAGAGACAGTGATTGTGACTAGAAGAGGTGGAGAACTACCAGATAAATCCTGTTTCCCTGCAGATGTGACCAGCACACAGATTGGCATCATTTATGCTGTAAGACAGGAACCAATATCAAAAGAAAGAAATGAAAATTTCCTGTTTTAGGACCATTACAACTTTTTGCATTTTGACAATTTTTTCATGACAGTTCAGCATATTTTTTCCCAATTCTCAAGCAAAGCAAAGCAAAAAAATATTTTATTATAATATTTATTATTTAAATAGTAAATTATTGCTTTATATAAAATGTCGTTGTAGCATTTGTTTAATTGTATTACACCTTTTTCACTGTTATAAAGCATTGAGAATAACAGTCAGTACATTTATATGTTGCTACAGTGGGGTTTTGCATAGCTAAAGTCTACAGAATTAAACACACATGCATGTCACTAAGTGTTTACATGACATTTTAAAAATATAAATTATTGTTTTAGTCCAAATTAAGCTCCATGTTAACTTACTTACAGTGTCTAAACCAGCAGCACATCACAATTTGCTTCCATTATATGAAACGTCATGCTGAAAAAATTCCAATAATACAGGGAATGAGGGGAGGGGAGCATCTTCTGTTTCAAGTTTTTGTTTTCTATCACACAATAGTGTGTGAATTCATGACAGCATTGATAAAGCACAACTCCCTCACACCTTCAGCACTCATTCATCCCTATATAAAAGCTTTACTACCACTGAACGTCACTCTAACTCCAGCAACACCAGAACATTTTGGATGCTTTTGGATCTGAAATGATTGACTTGGTCTCTTGAGACCAAGTATGAATTCCCAGAAGTCTCTATTTTGTAAATATGGGCCTTGGAAGAGGTTAAATGAGTTTATTTTGCTTTGGCTACAGAAGGTAATTCTAGTGATGACAGGAACCATGCATGTCACTTCTGCAGACTGCGTCATACTCTGTGAGATAAAGTCTCACTCTTTTCATAGCTTTTGCCGGCTCTGAGACACTTGCATGTTATATATCTTGCTCTTTTTCTAGCAAAAATTCACTCATCACTAAATGAAAACTTAAAGCGAAGACCTGATTATTTCAGGAGGCTTGTCACAAGTCCATTGTTTTTGAATGTCGGAGCTACTTCTATATTTTCACACTTAAAACAATAATTTGGTATTCCTCTTGTAACATTGTCCTCTTTTATGCTAAGAAATAATTCACCTGGCAGTTCTCTCCCAAGTGTTTCCACTGATGCCAGCATTAAGTCTGAGTATGATTCAGTGCGCTATATAACACTTTTAATTGTCAGGAAATTACTTGTCTTTAACAGTTTTGGTTCAATATGCTTACCAGTTGATCAAAAATAGTATTTTTCAGGAGGGTATACTTATTTTTGCAACACAACATTTGATCACTTTGATAAGAAAATCTTATTTTTCTGAATAATTTTGACATTCTTCTTTGGTAATTGATCAAGCCGGCTTGTTGGAACATTATATCTCCAAAGAACCCTAACATAAAGAGTAATTGCTGAATTTGTTAAGTTTGTTAAGGGGGGGTGTACTCATTTATGCTGTGCACTATATATATATATATATTAAATGCATAAAAAATAATTATATATAAATATATTATAGCATTTAATTTTTACTGCTGCTTAATTGGTGCTGCTTAATCATGGACACTGAGTAATGTAAATTAAATAAATAAATGAATACGATTCATCATTGTACACATTTTTAAATAAGGTAGTGCTTAATTGTCACAAAATTAATGTAACTGCAAACAATCAATAATAGATTTAAAATATGCAAAAAATCAATAATATATTTAAAATATGCATTACTTGATATTTTACTTATGCAAAAAAAAACTTTCTTATTTTTTATGAGTTTGGGATGAAATGTCATTCACTAGATTGCACCACATCACATTTCAAGACAAATACACAATACAGAGCCTATTTTAATCAGCAACAAAATGCAATATTCACAAGAGACGTCGAGAGAGAGAGAGTGCGAGTGCAATTCAGGAGAGCGAGAATAGAGATTGTACTGTCAGTGTTTTCACTCATTGCCTGTTTTTTTCTCTATTACTCATGTCTACGCCCTGTTTCATCGTCCTCCTTTGAGAAGAGAGAACACCACTGCAGAGATGATTATTTTCTGAAGAGGAGGTTCGTTCGGCAGGGGGATAAGAACTACAGATTGCTGTGGTTGCTCAGACAAATAGCCTACAAGTTGTTTATTTTCAGCCTGTTACTAAAGCCTACTGTAATCACAAAGACTTGCCCCAGTGTGATGCTCATTACAATTCAGTGCCAAGCAGCTCCTCTCCTCTGTTTCCACCTCTCCCACTGCCTGTCTGTATCCCTTCTTCTTTCTTTCTGTACACCCCAGCTCCTCTGTGTTAGAATATTCTGTTCCTTCCACGTTTGCTGTTGATCGTAGCAGCATTCAGTGTTGAACATGCTGCCGAAATTATGAACGATGTAAGTGGTCTCTCCTGGCTGTCTAGAAAGATTTTGCCCAGTCCAGTAGATAACATTTACATTTACATTTAGTCATTTAGCAGACGCTTTTATCCAAAGCGATCTACAATTGGGGAATACATAATGCGATTCATCTTGAAGAGGCAAACAGACAGAGGAAGTGCTCGTAACACCAAGTCTCAGGCATTGTTCAAATAAATACAAGCTAGCAAGGGAAGGAGAGAAAGATAAAGAGAAAGATTAAGGGTTTTTTTTGTTTTGTTTTTTTAGTTTATGATGAAGTCAAGTAGTGTTGAAAGAGATGAGTTTTCAGTTGTTGCTTGAAGATTGACAGGGATCCAGCATTCCGGATGGGGGTGGGAAGATCATTCCACCAGCCAGGAACGGTGAACGAGAATGTTCTGGAGAGTGATTTTGAGCCTCTCTGTGATGGTACCACGAGGCGTCGCTCACTAGCAGATCTCAGACTTCTGGAGGGGATGTAGATTCGTAATAGTGAGTGGAAGTAGGTGGGTGCTGAGCCTGTGGTTGTTCTATATGCAAGCATCAGTGTCTTGAACTGGATGCGAGCTGCAAGTGGTAGCCAGTGCAAGGAGACAAAGAGAGGTGTAACATGTGCTCTTTTGGGCTCGTTGAAGACCAGTCGTGCCGCTGCATTCTGAATCATTTGTAGAGGTTTGATTGTGTTTGATGGAAGTCCAGCCAGAAGAGCATTGCAGTAGTCCAGCCTAGAAATTACAAGGGTCTGGACAAGAAGTTGTGCAGCATGCTCTGTCAGAAAGGGCCTGATCTTTCTGATGTTGTGAAGTGCAAACCTGCAAGATCGAGCAGTCTTCGCAATGTGCTCTTTGAAGGTCAGCTGGTCATCAAAGATTACACCAAGATTTCTGACCGAAGCTGATGGGGTAATTGTTGATGAACCTAACTGAATCGTGAAATCATGCTGTAGAGTTGGAGTGGCAGGGAAGACAAGAAGCTCAGTCTTTGCCAGGTTGAGCTGTAGGTGATGTTCTTTCATCCATGCCGAGATGTCTGCCAAGCAGCCTGAGATCCGTGCAGCTACCATTGGATCATCTGGTCGAAATGAGAGATAGAGCTGTGTGTCATCAGCGTAGAAATGGTAGGAGAAGCCATGTGCCTGTATGATGGGACCCAGTGATGTAGTGTATGTGGAGAAGAGGAGGGGTCTAAGAACCGATCCCTGGGGAACCCCAGTAACCAATTGATGTGCTTTGGATACCTCCCCTCCCCAGGCCACCTTGAAAGACCGACCAGTGAGATAGGATTCAAACCAGCGAAGTGGAATCCCAGTGATGTCCAGTGATGAGACGGTGGACAGGAGGATCTGATGGTTAACAGTGTCAAAAGCAGCAGATAGATCCAGCAGAATGAGGACGGAGATTAAAGACGTAGTTCACTCTCCTAACAATGCGTGTACACAAATGCATGTACAATCAATATATGTACAGCATCTGTCTAATTTACATATGTAAAATCCAAGGTTCTTATTTTATGGCTAGGGTTAGTCTATTTATATTAAATAAATAAATAAACTAAATCGAAGTAGGATTTACTCAGAAACACCTAGTAAATTGCTAGTAAATTTCACAAACAATTACATAACAATGTCAAGTAATACACTGACTTAAATGTGAGATTGAAGTAGAAAGACTAAAATCTTTTCTATTTACAACTTTGACCCTCTTCAAAAACGCATAAGATTATTGAGATATTAAAGTAGCATTTCTGGGATATTTCCAACTGGGATATAGTTCTGTGTGGTGATAGAAACAATAAAGAAAATAATAAATAAATCATCTTTTTCTCTAATTGACAGCTAACGTGGACATGAGACGATTCTTTCGTTTTCTGTTCATATTACTCACATGTTGGATATTATAAGCCATCAGGATGAACTTCTTATCAGCTGAAACCTGGAACCTCATTGAATTCAGATCCTAAAACAGAATCCAAAAAAGAACACCTTAAAATAATAAATTGGGTTCAAAACAAGTTAAGCTCTATCATACATCTATATAGCATGCAATCAGTTACCACAGACAACTATTTTCACCATCTGTCAGTTTGTAAACAATAATCAAATTTCTTAAATGTTTCAAATTAGTTATTAATAATGACACTATTTGGGGCTCATCTATTTTATGTCAATTCACATTTATCTTGGTGCAGTGTCTGACTCCATAGTCTTCCATTGTATTATATTATTATATTATATTAAATTATTTGAGACTTCTATATTTTCTGTTTTAACATTTATCTAGGTGAAATGCCTCACTCTACAGACTTCCGTTTTAAATCTATTAACACAAATACAATTTGTATTTATTTTAGAAGCATTTCTGTGGGAATCAGCATGGCATTGATCTCAACTTTGTATTCTTCCCTCTAAAAACCCATCAGCTACAAACCATAAATGCAGTAAGTGCATTGTGGGTAGATACCGTTGGAGCATAAAGCAAATGTGACAAGTGTAACAGTGTTGACAGAGTGGGGAGGAGAAGTATCTGCCATCTCAACAACATTTCATTGAGCATCTGAGGCAATGACCCATATATGTTTCTCAGTGTCACCCAGCCGCAGCGTTCAAAGGGTGGCCCTGCTGAAACAGTCTCTTTGAAGACGCATGCTACGGGATCAACTGGGGAGAAGCGCAGAAAATGGGAATAAAAGACAGAGCATTAACTGTCGAGCCTCTAAACCCGAAAAGCTATCTGCTCTTTCACTTTGCTCATTTTTAAGCGTTCTGATTCTTTCTTCAAAGACGTTCAGCTACCAGTCCATACCCTCTCTCTTTCTACAGAGTGACCCATTTGTCAGGTTCCATGAGAACGGAGCTAATGGAGTTGTACGTCTTGTCCTGCTCACATGCCTCAAGGGGGCTGTAATTCTCCAGAGAGCTGCTTTACACTGGTGGTTTGGGATGAGAGGAAGACTGTATGTGTGTGTTGGCATGGCCTTTATTTACTATGTTGCTGTGTTTTATGTGAGTGCATGCATGTGTACGTATCCACTCACCAGGGTGCTGTTGTCCAATAGTGTGGTAGTTAGATTGGTGCTGAGACTGTGGATTAAAACGTGACCCTCCCGTGTGCAAAGTGATACCTCGTTCTCTATAAAACACACAGATCAACATTCAGTAGCTGACCTGCATCTAACTAGCATATTTTGAATAGGTACTAAGATAAGCACTTTCTAATCGTCAAAGAAAAAAAAACATATCATAGTTTTCAAAAAATATTAAACAGCACAACCATTTTTGTGCAAATGTTTCTTAAGGGCCAAATCAGCATATTAAAATGATTCCTGATGGATCATGTGACACTTAAGACTGAAGTAATGGCTTCTAAAATTCAGCAACATTTAAAACATAAATAGATATGTTATTTTAAACTATAATAATAATTCACAATATTACTATTTTGCTGTATTTTTTATCAAATAAATGCAGCCTTAGTGAGCATAAGAGACTTTTCTAAAATATAAAATATATATTACTGATCCCAAATTTTGAATGGTATTGCTTTCAATAAAATCACCCTGAAATTACAACTTACTTATATAAATATTACTTTATAATAACCTTACTTACAATAAGTCAAACTGCATATGAAAATGGGGCAGACGTATGTATTTTAAAATCAAAATATTACACACTTCATCTTTACATTGAAATACTGCGAAGGCATCTTTGGCATCTCATTCCTTTCCATTTTACTACAAGCAAAGTCAAAAGTGAACCAACACAAACACAAACAAAGGTGTTGTGGGCAATATTAGCCCAAAAACATGCACGGATGCACACTTTAAACTTGAGGTAATATACCGTTCAGGAACTTTAAGAATAATAGTATCAATATATTAGAAATTGGGATGCAGTAACCCAAATCTTGCTTGCTATATAATAAAAACTGAATGTGAATTGAAATGCAGCCTGAACGAATGCCATAAATCAAATATTTTAACCATTAGTAGAATAACACATTGGTCTCCTTTTGCATTTCAAGAAAATGATATGTTGCACTGCAGGAGCCTAAATGTCCACGAGCATCAAATCAATGAACTTCAACCATTCCATTAAACACTGTTTGTACAATAGAAGTGTTCACCATTTAGCCACGTCGCACATGGGTCATGAACTCTGAAATCCTCGTTCTCCAGGTTCTCCAGAGTGAGACGAGACAACAGCCGGAGGTGAGACTCGTCTGAAATACAAGCGCAAGCAGACAACCACAACTCCTGAGGAAAAATAGTGTCTGTAACAAGAATGTACAGGATTATTTCACAAAATATAAATCTTGATGCTAATGATGCAATGCAGTAGGCTGTCAAAAATGGGGTAACTATTTACTTAAAGCCTTTTTGTATAATGCATTACAAAGGGTTATTAAAGGGTACAATGCATTATAATTATTTATAATATGAATTGTAGTACATTATATCTTGTCGTAAATGATTATAACAGGATTTAAAATGCATAGTGTAACAAGTGTTATAATATAATAACTGAGGTTACAATTATTCTTGAGATTGTACAATGCATTATAAGGTGCTTTATAAGGAATACTGTAATTAATGCAATAAAACTACTTTTAGAATGCATAAAAGTGTTCCAAAAACTTAATTGAATTGTGAAAAGTGTTTCCACAGGTTTTTTGAGATGCACTCAGTTTTTTCTTCCTTAATAAAATTGCTATTATATTTAAATGTAAACTATATATTGAATTTACAAATAAAGTTAGCAGCCAAGAGGTTTTATTTACTGAATATGAAAAAAACACACATTATTGTTTAATGTTCTGTTACGTTGGGATCTAGAAGAGCTTCTGTTATGTTGGACACTCGCCAAGTGCCGAAAGAGGGTGAAACTTGGCTTTGGCCATTTTTACCCAACTCAAAATATGACAAAAACTCTTATATATCCCAACATAACAGCACAAACAAGTCTGCCTTTTCTCATCTTGACCAAAAATGAATAAAATAATTACTTCATTTCATCATTTACTCTCTCTATCCAGTCTCCCCCAAAGCGTACTGGGAAATATAAAGGCTCAGTGAACAAAAAAACTAACAAAAATTGTGAAGGAAATCGGATTAAGCAAATGTCAGATTAAAGCAAATGGATTAAGCAAAGTTCTGTTATAGAAAGACTAAAAAATATTTGTCGCACAAACTCATTTTAAAGCTAAACTGAGCCAGCAGCAAAAATATATATATATATATATATATATATATCATTTTTGAGTGTTTCTTGCTTTGTTTCTGCTTGTCTTTTTGTATTTTTGATTATGAATGGATGTCTTATATATTAGCTCTCTGGCGCTCACATAAACCATCTATAATCTTGTGTTGTTTTCACATTTCTCTTTCTTCACTTATTGTAGCTTCTCTTTCTTTATCTTTGTTTTTATTTGATTCAATTTATAATAATTTACTCCTCCAATCTCCGTCTTACCAGGTGTGAGCAGAAAAATTGAGAGGGTGACCAGAGACATGACCCCCAAGATGACCACCATGGCGATCCCAATTCCCTTCCAATTCCGAGGAGGTCCTCCCGAGCTGCCGTGGTCCTGCTCAAAAAACAAAAATAACTACGTTAACTTTTCCCCTCTCGTACACATAATCTCTGCACCGCTGAGGGAGGATGTATTAGTGCTGCCTCATTTGCACTGCCTCAGAGCAGGGATTTCATGAGAGACTTGTGTATCAGTGCAGCAACCCTCCGGGGGAGAACGAAAGGACCTCACTCTGACAAAAATCTGTCATTTAGAGCGTTCCTTCATAAAACCAGCAAGAAAAGAATTCCTCGAGTGAAAAATGAGAAGCTAATTGAGTCTCATATTTCTATCGTGTCTTAATTTCCACCGAATGGTGCCTCATTTCACCTATAACAGCTTTATGTACATGAAAGTCTGTGTGGGGGTTTCATTTTGCGCTATGCGGGGAGGCGAGGATGGTGTTTCAGGGCTTGGAAGCATGCAGTGATGCGTTCTCGACTGTTTTTCGAAGCTGAATTCACTGCAACAAGCTGGAAAGATGAGACAAATGAGAGTTCTCTTACGAAACAGTATATTAGATGTGTTTTCAGCTCCCAGAATGCCTCTGTGACAGCCAAGGCTGAAGAAAAAAGCTATAGCGGTGTATCTGACAGGCAGGTTGGGACGGTTACGAGCCCATCAGTCATAATCAGGAACAATAAACAGCCACTTCAAGGCTAGTGGAAAATCACTACTGGTGACAGAGAGAGGGGACCGTGGAGTAAGTGTTTACTCATTGACTGTCCATAAAACTTAGTCTTCATTATCTCTGTGTCTTATGTTTGTGGTTTCAAAGGGAGAAGCAAAGCCACCGCTTCTTACCTTCCCTCAGGGGTAAAGGTGAATGAGAGATCTGTGTTAGTAGAGGGGGTGGGATAAAACTCATAACTTTACCAGCCAGCAGCCTGGCAAACTCCTTAACCTCAGCTGTCTCAGAACAAAAAGAGCACCACGAGAGCCGACTGCCTGCCATATCTCACCGAAACACCTTCTGACTGGCTGATAGCTCTGTATACACTATTGCAGTAGGCCTAAAAGCTGATGTGAATGTTTATTTTGCCTTTTATATCAAGCCCCCTATTTTTTTTTTATAAAACCGAATTCAAAGCCGCAATATAATTAATTATGTATATCACACAACGTTTTTACCTTGTAAAGCCAGATCTATGAAATAATAGTTATATGTCTGGCTTTGCAGTTGTTATTTATATGGCCATTTTTTTTATTAATTCTGATAGTTTGTAAAGTAAATCAATAAGATCTTTATAATGCATATAAATACCAGTTGTCACTCTGTATGTCTATCAATAATATGCCTTGGTTTTATATTTAAATTGTTATGATTGAAGTCTGTTTTTATAGTGGAAGTAAACACATATAATGGAATGCAATACAATGATGATTGAGATAATTACTTGATTATTATCAATTATTTGATCAAAAGTAAAAACTATCAATTAGACAATCGAATGCATTTAGTAGACTAAGGTTTTTCATCAAATTTTGATCATGTTGATAATTTAGGGGCCTTAGAAATTTGAGTAGCAAATATGATAAAATAGGCTATAGGGTACAACAATTTGATAAATTAATAAAGTATAGTAAGTGAAACAACAAACATTATTCCATTTTACATATTTAAAACTGTAATATGAGTGTCATTTAACCTCATCACTTTTCATGTTTAATGCTTCTGGTTCATTCATCGCACTGGAAAGTGAAAGTCAAGTTGAGCGCATTGCATTGTGGGATACAGTATTCAATGCAGTGTACTCTCTATTTTGACAATTTTGGTTAAAAAAGTAAGTCATCTGAATGTCCTATGGCTGAATTCAGAAAAGCAGACCATGCTACTCTTACTATTTCAGTCATAATTGTATATGGTAAAAATGAGATTATGCTAGTATGCTCTTCAAATTCATACCATTTCACAAACTTATTTGTTTAGTAGGCAGTTTTTAGCGCACACTGTGCAGTATAAGCAGCACACGTGTATTGTAGTATGTTTGGAAAACCTGTTTGGTAACAATTATTAGAGGGCACAAATATAGTTTTCACAAACTTCAGTATTAAAGTGCTGACAATCATTAATATTTTCAAACATATACAAAAGGAAATTAGCAGGTCTGTTTCTGTGGCCTAAATTCACAGCTTCAGAAAGTCTAATTATAGGCTCTGAGTTCTTGGATGCCGTTCATTGTTGTGAAACAAAAAGATAACTTCAAAAGCTTCAGAGGTTGCCAGCATGGATTCTTGCCAGAGGCTCATTATTAATAGATCTTACTGGCTGCTCCACACAATTAAAACATCTGCTGATAGTGTCTGATAAATCGATCTGCTCTTGTGCAGCAGAATAAAATAAAAAAGAACAAAATTGGCCTCTTTTCAGATTCCACAAATCTATAATACTTGCACTTCAGAAAGTAATTCCCTTACATCAAGGAGATCCACAATCAGCTCAAGGCTGAATTTACTCATTATGTGAACCAATAATGGTCTCAAATCAGGGTAAAATACTGAAAAAAAATATAAAATCTTGTTTTCCAACAAAAATGCTCCGTTCAAAAGTTTGGAGTCGTTGGGCTGTTTTATTTTTTATTTTAAAGAAATGTATTCTTTTATTCAGCAAAGACGCATTTGATAAAGAGTGATTGCAAAACCGCATTTAAAAAGACTTGCAAAACATAATCTTGAATTAAGCCTATTTTTCTTAACTGGAAAATAATTTTACTTGTATTAAACATAAACGTGACATCATTTAGTGAGGTCTAATACAATTTGCGCAGTTAGGTAGAAAAAATAAACTGAAAAACTAGACAAATACTGATTAAGCAGGTGTTGATTTTGCTTTATCAGCTTGTGACCCACTCACACTCCCCTATAAAGTTATGGTGGCAGCCACAACAACACAATTAATGTAATTTGTTCACACTGTTGAGTACAAGACTGACACTGTTTTCATTTCAAAGGCGTCTCTCTCATTACGGGCTGAGAGCCCAGTACTTTCTGTGTTAAAGCTTCATCAGCTCGGTTCCTGCAAGTCCCCTGAGCTCTGAAATTATACTACACTCCCAATTAGTATGACTGTTTTGGGAAACAGGGGAGAACCCTGCATCACAGATGAGAGAGTATCATCAGACTTGTGTGTTAATGCATGTTATATTGGGAGAGAATTCCCCGTCTGAGGGACGCAGTACTGTCTTAACCTCCAGATTAGTGAGATATGACCAATTTTTATGATAACAGTTAATCACAATCACAACAATAATCACAATAAATATATTAAAATTGCTGATAATTCAGCCAAAACTACTACTAATTTTAATATAATTACATTTTATGGCACTACCTTTTTTGGATAATCAAGTGAATGAAATACTGTGATGCTGCTGATGCAGGAGCCACAGGAAAATTGACTATTTTATCAATGTCCTCACTAACTTTCTGGACCTTAAACGTGGCAGTTGGTTGCTGTCTATGCAGGATCAGAAAGCTCTCTGATTTTATCCAAAATATCTTAATTTGTGTTCCAAAGATGAATAAAGGTCTTACGAGTTTGGAACGTCCATTAGGGTGAGTAATTAATGACAGAATTTTCCTTTTTGGGGGAACTAACCCTTTAAATCAGATTGCATGAGTCATGAATGAATGAATGAATGAATGAATGAATGAATGAATGAATGAATGAATGAATGCATTTATATAGCGCTTTATTGTATTGTTGTACACCCAAAGCCCTTAACAATCATGTGGGGGGGGGTCTCTCCTCAACCACCATCCACTTGGATGATGCGACGGCTGCCACAGGACAACGGCGCCAGTGCGCTCACCACACACCAGCTACAGGTGGAGAGGAGAGAGAGACATAGAGCCAATCAAGTGGATAATATCTCTATATTATAGACAATGGTATTTAAAACCCCATATTCCAGATCAAGAGTTTTATGATTCTGAGAGCCACTGTGAAAAGAGAGGTGACAAATAGAGCCATGAAGAAAAAATGACAGAGGCTGGCCTTCAAAAAACCTGGCATTGCTGTCAAAGTGACACATTTTCGGCCGGGCAGAGTCCCAAGCAGACAGATTTCTCATTGTATTCCACTCAAGCGCTCAGTTCACAGAGCAGCGCCTCTCCAAAGCTGTCAGTCACATATATTGTGCCACTCCTGCAATGCAGAAAGCAAGGCTTTCGCGTGGGCGACAATCTCATCAGAGATGCTCCCGTGCTATAGGAGGGAAAGAAACATGTCTAGAGGTTCGACAATGTACGTCACGTTAGAAAAATCTTAACCACCAAACACCTCAGAACTAGCAGAGGAGATCGATACCAAGGGAAGTGAGGAGAACTCCAGCGGGAAATAATTAACATGAGAGCGGGGAGCTAATGTGAGCGTTCTGAGAGCAGTGTTGTCATGTGTGAAGATTTTCCTAGTAGAAACCAAAAAACCTGGTAGAAGGGTGACCTGTTTGGGATTACAAGAGGGCTTAAACGGGCCTGTAACAGATAGATTTATCAATGGGAGTTGGTGACATCGATATCTAATCAATATCAGCAAAATGAGATACAAACAAAACTGATGAAATTAAAACTAATTTCACATATATCAACTTTACCTACGTTTTATTTTTACCTTGAAAAAAATGAGTGTCAAATAGCCATTGTTTTTCCCCTTGCAAGTTACTTTTGTAAATTTGATGAGCGGGTTTCATTTGATGAACAAAATTCCGTGAAAAGGGAGGATTGATTTACAGTAGCAACAAGTGCACGCTCACTTAACTGTAGGAGACTCCAAAGTCTCAAAAATACACAAAACTACATACAGTTGGTTTAATACACCCATTAAAAATGTATATGAAAAATGATACATTATAACAACTTGAGAAAGTTATCCTTTAGCATTTTCATTCCAAGGCAGTAGGTCAGCTGGACTTTTAATACTGAAATTGTATATATTTATAGCAGACATTTCAGAATGTAAGTGAAAACTATCAATCTAAAGGACCAAACCATTACTCTTGTTCCTCTTATTCCTACAATTCTCTCAAGAGTACATAAATAATACACAAAATACAATTTGAAATTACAACTGCATCTGTTCCTAAATAAATTATGATTTGAAAAGAAATTCATGTGAAAAAATGTATTAATGTCACAAGAACATTATTAACAATTCATTTTTTACTTCCTATGATCTGGATTCCATGAGAAAACTATTTTACAAGGTGCTGATTTAAGTCCTATAATGTGATTCAAGCAAAGACTAAAAGGTATTACCAAATTCAGCAAATATAAAATAGTTACATTTTGCCATGAGACTGTGGAATGATCAGAATGAACATGAAAAAAAACTAATAATTTCAAATACCTAATCAAAACTGCTTTTGAATGTAACTGTTTTTAATCCTTATGTCAATCGCTCAAAAGTACAAACTTAGCAAGAATCTTATATGAACGCTGCTACTGTCAGAACATTTGAAGTAAACACATACATCTCACTGATGTCTGAGTGTCTCACTTTACTGATGTTTGCCATTCCAGCTGGAAAACATTAAATGAAGCAACAGTGCCATTCTTCACTCTGCTCTCTAGGGATTCTGGCCGCTTCCATGGGGACAGAGTAATTCATAAATGAGACTCATGGGAACCTCTGAACTACAGTGTTTGGCCATGATGAAAAATCACTTTGAGCCAAATCACAGAGCTAATAAGATGTATCTGAGCTTTGCATAATTCTGGAACATATGCCGGAGTGCTGTTCAGCAAACCTGAAGGCAGTCTTTCAAAACCCAGAGGGCAAACAAATGATCCAATAAATATCAGCTACAACTGGTAAATGGATGCATATTAAACTAATATTGATAAATTCATTACATTGAAGCCACGCCATGTCTAATTGTGATGACTGATGCTGACTGAATGGATGGAAACATAGCCGATATCCATAAAATGTGCCCTCAAATGTGTTATTCTGTCAATGTGTTAGCTATTGATAAACGAGGAGCCTGGAGCAATAAATTGTTGAATGTCTTTAAAATAGTAAGACAGACACCATACTGAATGACGCATAGCCTACTGAATGATAGCAAGCATTGAACACAAATGGTTTGTTTTGCTGTACAAAGCTGTTTCAATTAGAAAACATCTCCATGGGCAAAGGATAAAATGTCCATTTACTTTACTGACAGCAACTCTTTCTTCTTCTTTGGAAGATTTTTTCAACCCACATTAAGACAGACATAATTGAATCAACTCCAGCACCACACTGACATAATTGCTGTTGTTATGCCTAACATCTCTCTCACACACACACACACACACACACACACACACACACACACACACACACACACACACACACACACACACACACACACACACACACACACACACACACACACACACACACACACACACACACACACACACACACACACACACACACACACACACACACACACACACATAGACCTTATGTAGCTTCGACCCATTTTCGCTGCATTTGTTGTATTCTTTCTTCCATTTGCTTTTCAACCGTGTGAAGGTATGTCGTACGAATTTGTTATCACGTCCGGTTCGAACATTACAATGTACCTTAACCTTTGTTAACCCTACAATAAGCAAATCCACTTCACCAGCTAATTACTCTTTAGAGATAGAGCTACTGCAAAAACGGATTTGAATTGAAGATGGCTGCGCAATTGTTTTTCACATAAGGTCTTGCAATATCCCGATACATTTACCTGTGTTGAGAAAGTGAACAGGTGGTAGCCTAAATTAAACTGGAATCTGTATCCCAGGAACACCAGAAACTTAATTACGCAAGACGTTTCTCCAATGGAGCTTTCACATGAGATTTATACATTTTGGTGATTTTTTTTTTTTACATTTACATTTGTTAGTGTGCACTTTCTCATGCATGCGCGAACATGTCTAATGTTTGCGTGAAGTTCTTACGTTTTGTAAAGATAATTGTTCATTGTTAAAACAAATAAAACAAATTCTGCACTACTACTGCTACCAAATGTAAAATAAGAACAAATGACTGTTTTCAAAGAAGTTTAATTAAGGCTACATTGACTGGCCAGTGTTAATTATAGCGAAAACTAAACTAATACCTTTTTGTAAAAAAAAAAAAAAACACGTATTAGAAATTAAATATAGCCTAACTGGAAAAAGCTCAACTAAAATAATTCTCCTATGAATCCAAAAATTACAAAAGCCTATAATTTAGTTTTTACTTAGAGAGAGAGATTGTAGCCTATTATGGTTTTCAACAGCACTGAAACTAAAACTCAAAACATCAATAATCTTGTTGACAGATAATCCCAATTAACCATAAATAATTACAATAAAAGTCATAAAGTAAAACCCGAAAAGGATAATGCAAATAAATAAATAAACAAATAAATACAAAAGAAAACATTAAAAATTAAAAGGACAAAATAAATCAAATTAAAAACATAACAGCCCTAGACAGATAGTCCCAACTAGAAGCAAAAAAAAAAAGTAAACTAAAAATACAATGAAAATTAAATTACATTCCTAGCACAATGAAATGTTCCTGTGGCTCAGTGGTAGAGCATTGCGTTAGCAGCGCAAAGGTTGTGGGTTCAATTCCCAGGGAACACACACACTGACAAACAAATGTATAGCCTGAATGCACTGTAAGTCGCTTTGGATAAAAGCGTCTGCTAAATGCATAAATGTAAATACTGAGAATAAACAAACATGCATAACTTTAAAATTCAAATCTTAACCCTGCAGACAGACACTGTTGTGGGGAATCAACCAAAGTTGTCTTAGCCGTGAAGAGGAGAAAGTATTTTTTCAAAAACACTTTACCTTTAATAGCATTAAAAACAAGATCAAACTGAAACATTCTGTCTCTAACAGTGTACTAACCAACAAAACAGACCAGCTGTATAGTCATAATGACCTGCTCTTGATGTGAGTTCAACACATTGGTGCCAGACATATGGTGAACTCCATATGCTCAGCTTGCGTGACGTTATCCAACCCGAAAACACTGTTCCAGGACAGTCTACAAACTGTAACCCCCCATGTGCAACTTCGTGACACCAGCAAATGTAGCGCGATTTCTCCTTTAAATCTCATTCTTTAAATATTGAATTCTATAATTTTTTCATATTTGTAATCCCTGCTGTTGATATCGAGTTGCACTATGTTGCTATGGCACTCTTTTATACTGCTCCCACAGAAGCTGTCACTGGCCGGATGGGAAGGATGTCAGAACACGAGGAGGTGGAGAAAAGGCAACTACGGACCTTTCATTATCCATCCACAGAGCAGCACTGGTCCAGAGTCATGACAGTGTCGGCAGTGCCACCTCTGTGTGCTCCCACAGCTCCCGTCAGAAAGTCTACCGCCCTCCTTCACTTTTCAAACAGCCCACAGGTCCTGAGCTTCACAAAGGACCCCGTGGAAGGAGCACGACAGCCCCCGCAAACCCTCATTCTAGCTACAGACAGGAAAACATCTCAGAGTTGGTGTTCAGAACGCCACCGACTGAATCATACATGTCAAATATGACTATGAGTAAACAAGGATGATACATTTATGAGCTAATGTGACTTGAAGTCTCTAAAACATTTACAGATGATGAAATGGAATGAAAAACATGATCAAATACGCCAATGATATTGTACAAAAAATATGTAAAACCTCAATAATACAATATATATAAACAAAAACACTTGGAATAATTCAGTTCTTTTTACATATTTGAAAATAAGTATCTTATGTTGGACAATGTGGCATTAATTTGATTACAAATACAGTAAAATCAATAATATTGTGAAATATTATTATATAATTGAAAATAACTGTTTTATATAGTAATATATTTTAGAATATCATTTATTCTTGCGATATCAATGCAAAATTTTCAGCATATTACTCCAGTCTTCAGTGTCACATGATCCTTTAAAAATCAATTCTGCTGATTTGCTGCTTAATTATTAGAAATTATTATTGGTGCTCAATTATTAATGCTAGTTCTCATTATGATCGATGTTGAATACATACTGTGACTTTTAATCAATGTCCTTGTTGAGTTAAAGTATTAGTTTTTTATTTTTAATCCCAAACATTTGAATGGCAGTGTATCATGGTTTCTGCATTCCATGTATGTATATTATAAATTATAATATACATTTTATATATTTTCATTCTACTTTCTCTTATTTATTTAAGAGTGAAAGATTATATCAGGGCTTGATTTTATACATTGGTTGGATGGCAAAAAGTGTGCGTTACCTTATCAGTTCAAATGCAAATTTGCTAAAATAATAGCCTAACTAAACATTATCCATACTTAAAGTCTCTGCATATTAAGCTGAAAAGAAATTATCACAAGAATGAGAATTTTAACATTGAAAAAAATGACACACTTCACCTTTAAGTAAATGTCATTCATTTTACCCAGTGATTGCTTATGTAATTATGTAATTTCAACACTATAATGTAGAGTGTGACCCAGTCATCATTAGACAATTCAATGATTTAGAGAGCAAGCAAGCGTTGTACTGTGTGACAGGGTTCTACATTTTGCCTTTACTGTGGTAATGGGAGGAAGCTAATTCCCACAATTCATTTTGAAAGATGTCACAGCACGCAAATTGTCTGAATAATCACTGCGATTTAAATACCAACCGCTGAATACAAATATAAATGGGCTTGAGATGTTTTCTAATAAAGTCACATTTGCACATTTGTTGTGCAATACAATGTGCTCTTACAAGTGTTTATAAATATATATATATACATATACACAGTATAGTGTGAATATATATATATATATATAACATAGATCATAATAATCATATACATTTAGTGGCAATGTTGTTGTGTTGCCATTGAGGAAAACTAATTTAATTTGCTGATGAATAATTACATCTTATATGTTCCTTCTCAAGGAAAAAACGCAGTCAGATACACTGTAAAAAAAAAAAGTTGAGCCAACTTAAAATTTTAAGGAAAACCAGCTTCAGCAGATTTTTCTGTTCTCTCAACTTATTTTTGTAGGAAATTATTTTTGTTGTATAAACTTAAAACAACAAGTTGAGAAAACTCAAAAATCTGCTGAAGCTGGTTTTCCTTAACAAAATATCTTATATAGTGTAGTATTATAACTACTAATAAGACAAATTATAAATAATAAAATATGATTTTATCATATGCAATAATGAAAATAATGGTATAATAATAATATATATATAATAAAAAAATATATATAACAATTTAAAGACCAGTTATGCATAATAGTTAAGTAATCTATATCAAATAAGATATTAAAAATAAAATTAAATGAAAGTTAACCAATATCGGACAATCTCTTAGGTATAGATTAGCTCGTGGAAATTAATGGAGCACATGTATCTGCATTGAATAAAAAAGCACAAAAGTAAAAGCTTTGATGAATATAAAGTGCTGCCGTCAGCATAAGAGAGAATGTTTGGTGATGAATCATTTACAGCTCTCAGGCAATACTGTCTAAGAAAAATGACTCATATTTAAATGGCATCTGGATTTATTACAATGAGGAGACACTAGGCCTTACTCACAAAGATATTAGACATAGAATGCTTTATTAAGGATCTTTCACGCAAACAGAAAGCCCACTCAATCATGATCAGTCTCAGAGTAACTGTCAGGACGTGCTCAGAGTATCTGCCTAAAGCACAAAGTCAGCTGGAATCATGGTTTTCCTCTCACGGTAATGAGATGCATTGTTTTTACTGAGGCTTAGGATATGAAATATTACCATGATCAGAAACGAATATGCATTGTGAATAAATAACATCTAACTGGAGATGTTTGCACTGTCATACTCTTTCACAGATATACTCTCCCTCTGAGCAAACTTGTCACACCTTTCGGAAAACTGCCAAGGCCTCGCTCAGAAAAAAAAGCTCAAAAATGATCGCTGTTTGAAAGTGCAAAGAGGAACCGCACTAAATAATCTCCTGCCAGCTCCAGCTATTTGATCCAGAACCAACTGAACAGTGAACGCGTGCTGTGAAACAGCTCCTCGTGAATAGAGCCATAACAGAGGAAAGGCTGGAAAGGGTGATATGCAGCTCAAATCAATGACACAGTACAGTTACATAGTTAATGAGCTTCCTGCACGGCTTTGTTCTCGTTAACATTTGAAGCAGGTGACAAAGTGGTCGCTGTCTCAGGAGACCTTACCTGTCAATAATCTGAGAGCATATATTATCTTATATGGTTTTTACATTTATTTATTTTATTTTATATCACTTTACACATCATATTATATTATATTCTTTTGCACTATATTTAAAATTATTGTATATTTCACTTTTTTATTTATATTTATTTATTTAATGTATTATATTATTTTATATTGGTTACCATCATATATTATATTATCTAATCTTATATTACATTTAGTTTTATATTATTTTTACATTATATTGTAAAACTAATCTTAGATTGTTTTATATTATTAATTAATTGTAATTATATTTTATTTTACACTACATTGTATTTTATATTATTAAAAGTTTAAATTGTATTAATATTTATTTTATGTATCATTTTATTTTATATTGTTTACCATTTATTATCTTATATAATATTTTTGTATATATTATATTATTTTACTATATATTATCATATGCATCACAATTACAAATATGAAAAAAAAAATGAAAATATGAACAAAACTGCACACACAATATCAATACTTTTTTCTCTGGCAAAACACAATAATGTAATTACTAAATTACATTGTTGTAATTTATTGTCAATATTTTAAATAGTTATTTAATATTCCTCCTAATGCAAATGTAGTCTTTCTTCCACCAGAAGGTTCAATGCACTGAATGAGAGAGATCTGTAGAGCTTTTCTTGCTGAGGTAAGCATACGTTGCTCTGACATGAGCAGAGTAAATTCAATCCTTCCCATCGTGGATCAAATCATTTCCTGTCACTCAACATTCAGATGATGAACCATCATTTTAAAGACGCACTCAAGGTCGTTTTTTCCTCATTAGAAATGTTTTACAATCCATACGTTTTGTAAATATGTTTGAAAGCATATCACCGACCTATAAAACTTGTATTTCAAATCATGCAAAGTTAAGATCACATGTCTAGCCAAATATTATTCACTTTATCACAATGATCACCCTCTTATTGATCACTTTAACCTGTGAAATAAATTATTCGTGGCTAAGAACGTCATTAAGTGAAAACACTAAGGAAATTAAAAACAAAATATTGAAAATGTATCTTTAATTGAATACAGTGTGTAATGTTCAATAATGTCTGCAAACTAATTGCACATTGAATTTCATCAGTGCAGCAGTTATGTAAAAAAAACAAATTACAGGAATGGTGCAGAATATTAGTTTTCAGGTGTGAAGGGGAAATAATGCAAAAGACACTAATTACTCTGAGTGTTTCTTATCTGCTAGAAACAGCTGTATTCACAGTCCCACTCACTCCATAAAGACAATAATGACTAGATTAATAGAATTTGCACACTGTCATTTTCTATAATATCTTGTGTTTGGCATTGCATTGACAATCATACAGCTGGTGCTGCTTTTTCTACTGCTTTTCATTCGCAAACACAAACACAGAATCAACAATAACATTTAGTCCCGGTGACATTTGTGACATGTCAGCACTTCTCTGGCCGTTTATCGTTGCTCAGAATATATGCAAATGAGCTGGAGACTACAAAGAGAGGGAGTGATTAGATTATGTTTCAGTTAAAGATGCATCATATTAGTCATCTCGTCACATAGAGGAGAAACGCTGCTCCTTCACACTGCCTTACACTCGAACAACCTTCTAGAATAGACTCTTACATAAACATTTCAGAAATGAGTGCCATTCGCTAGGTGATCATGCCTATCAGTGCAGCATGAATTACTAAACGCTGACCAGGAGCAATGATGTTCTGGAGATTGTGTTTCCTGCCAAGGAGTGTATTTGAAAGAGACGTGAAATCCATATTTATATGGGAGAAATGTATCAAGAACAGGGGAACAATAGCATTTCAACCCAAATTCAAAGGAAAATTAAGACAATATAATTTGTTTTAGGACCTGTTTTTGCATTGTTGAACAATTAAGCACAATTGTCATTACCACAGTGCAAAATAATACTATTTTATTTAAAATATAATTATGTCAACTTTATTGTGCATGCATTTAAGAACAATTTGTTATGCTGCTGTTATATTATTTTAATTTATTATGCTAATCATGTAGCAAATAGTACTTTTACTGCACTTTGTTATTCTTCCTGTTATTTCCTAGAGGCAAATACATCTGAAGTCTCACACATTCACAATAAAAAGATTATTGCTATGTTGAAATATATGGATATATGGAATATATATTGTATTTATTGTAATTAAATTTGGATATAAATGGTAATGATATTATGGAAATATTTGTCACACTAACTTTAATTTAATAATTACATTTGTATTACAGTAATAATTTTGGCCTTAATTTTGCTTAATTATGGCATGAAATCAATGCCACAACTCACAAACACTCTGTAACATCTTAGTCACATGACAACAAAATGGCTTCTTTTATGTTGGTTTGCAAACACTTTGATTTGGCAGACTAATTAAAAAATATATAAATTATATATTATAAATATTTTTTATATTTTAAAATTAACATTTTGCCAACCTACCATTCATTTTTTAAGCTTTTTCATTTTTTAAGCTTAATAAGGCTTTTTTTATATACAGTATAGGCTATAGCCTATATAACACCTCTGAACAGTTACAAACTCTAGGCTTTTTATTGTTTTAACACTTACAAATAATGTACAAAATTACTTGTAAACATTTAAGTCCTATTCGAGTCATTTTGTATTTTGAATAATAAAGATCCAGAGAGTGTTCGTCACGTCATTGACTCTCATCCAGATATTTTGTAGGATGGGTAAAGAGTCTCATTAGGGTTTCTCACAGATTATCGCGTCTTTTCCAATCTTAAAACACGAGACAATCGTCCAGAGCTCTTGCCATCTTCTTCACAGGGAATTCTCATCACTTCAAGGCAGCTGTCAGGTTCAATTGCGCGACAGAACAACACAAATACCCGTATATAAGTTAAAAACGTCAAGTTGATATTAAGTTATTTGGAAACCCCCTACTTCATTAATCAGTGAGTCACTGGAAAGCACTGCAGTAGTAACTGGTTACGGAGCGAAGCAGATGGAGGGACACGGACAGCTCCTCTTAAAGTATGAATGAAAACCGATGCGAATCAATGCGAGCAACACCTGTGCTGAAAAAGCTCGCGTTTAAATGTACTTGGACGGGTACATGAGTTGAAACAAGCTTAGATACAGTTCAGAAACAGAATATGAAAGAGCATAGTGGTCGCGTGCACGGATTTGTATTCTCGCGCACGTGCACGCGCTGCTTTGCTGCGGCTCTCGTTCACACAGATGTGTAAAATATACAGCATCAAACCCGTTTTATCGTTAGTCCGCATTTAGTCTTTGCTCATGCAAAACATAAAACATGCTGTTTAGCTTCGTTTACCAGCTCTGTTGTCATGTTCTGCTGTGTGGTGGCAATCATGTTTGCAGGATTCAGCACAGATCCAGCTCCTAATGCAGTGCACTGCTCTTCCAGCACTTCAAAGCCTTGTTTGAGCTCGTGCTGCAAGTTGCTCTACACACCCCACTGGCGGACCCCTTTAATAGGATGGTGTAAAGTTGGCCATCCATCTCTCTCTCTCTCTCTCTCTCTCTCTCTCTCTCTCTCTCTCTCTCTCTCTCTCTCTCTCTCTCTCTCTCTCTCTCTCTCTCTCTCTCTCTCCGCAGTTACAGTGTCAGAAGCTATTGACCAACTGGATATTAATCAAGACAACACGCTGCTTCTGCCTTCTGCCCCTTTTTCTAATTTGTCTGAGGCATCAGTCACATTGTACATGCTTGATTAACAGTGAGGTGAGATAGATAGATAGATAGATAGATAGATAGATAGATAGATAGATAGATAGATAGATAGATAGATAGATAGATAGATAGATAGATAGATAGATAGATAGATAGATAGATAGATAGATAGATAGATAGATAGATAGATAGATAGATAGATAGATAGATAGATAGATAGATAGATAGATAGATAGATAGATAGATAGATAGATAGATAGATAATACAAAATAGGCATAAATAATCAATTATGCATCTACAGAAAGGAAATATTAATAAATCAATTTATTTACCTAATTAATTTATGTCTGGCCCACTTAAATTACCAGCATAAAAAGCAGCCGTATAGGACAATGTTTCTGAAGATGCCACAGACCCCTAATCATCCTCATGCAAGGGACTCTTATCCTAAAATTGAAAAGGCATTGTGTATATAAAGACCCACTTTATACTGTGAAAATACTATATGGGTAAATGTTTATTTTTGAAAATGCTTTCTAAAACACTATAGGATACCGTTAGAAGCATTGTTTATATAGATATACAAAATTGTAATTTATTGTAAAATATATATAGCTTTTTTCAATATTTTTGTTTATTTTAGTCAAATTAATTAATTTAGTTAAATCTTTTTTTATCTATTCATTATCTATAATTATCTATATTATACTATGATTTTTTTTGTCGTTAGAAGCATTGCTTGTTTATATAGATATACAAAATTGTAATTTATTGTAAAATAGGTATAGCTTTTTTCAATATTTTGGTTTATTTTAGTCAAATTAATTAATTTAGTTAAAGTTTCTTTCAGGCCATTTTATCTCATAACATCATTATCTATAATTATCATTATCCATTATTACAATGTATAACCTGTTTGCACATTTCTTGCACATCCGTGTTTTTTTATTAATATTTTTCCACAGTTACTGTATGCACATTTTATCTCATTGCACATTTGTTCCCTTTTTCATTCTCTATATAATATATATATTCTCTTGTGATGTTTCATTG
The DNA here is from genome assembly GCA_027422405.1 of Ptychobarbus kaznakovi. Classification (NCBI taxonomy): domain Eukaryota; kingdom Metazoa; phylum Chordata; class Actinopteri; order Cypriniformes; family Cyprinidae; genus Ptychobarbus; species Ptychobarbus kaznakovi. Next base: position 5,625,062 of record CM049794.1, read on the forward strand.
TTTTATGCTTATGTTATTTTTATTTTATTTTCTATTTTATTGTATTATTTTTTTGCACTTTCCATTGAGCGGACCTGTTCTGACCTTCATTTCACTACTGATTAACCCCGTTGATTTGATGTGACAAATAATAAAGAACCTAAACCTAGAACCAAAGACAACAAGCAGTACAGCAGACGGTGCGTCGACGCGCATACGTCAACACGCTCGGCCGGCGTTGATTGGCTAGCGGGTAAATTTGAAACGCAACTTCTCTAGATGCTAACGTTAACAACATATCCGGGTAAACCTGATTGAACAAACCGGTGCGGTGCTGTTTTTCCTGGGAAAAATCTCTTTACAAATTATAATTTTGAATCACATCGTTTCACACACAAGGCTGGGCGTCTACACGAATCCGTAAGTTGAAATATCTGGTGACATACTTTAATGTATTAGTGTTTGTTCCTAATGACGAGTCGTTTGTAAGACCCATGCTAAAGTTAACGTTTTACTGTATTTCCATTGTTCATCATTGGTCATATCGTGATTTAAATGCGGGAGACGTTATGTTATCTACAATCTTAGCCTCTTAATCCCAGCAAAAAACGAGTTTGATACTATATTTATAAGCATTGTTGTGGTTTAGCATTATTGTTTTAGTACACTTTATTTCAAAGGATTTACAAAAAACAAGTTGTTAATATTTAACATCGTCACTTTACTATGCACTTTTACACTACTTTACTTTAGATACATTTAATACTTATTTGCTACTATTACTTTTATTATGTTTTATTCAGTAATCATATACATCTTCAAATAATATAACGATGTAACTAGAAATGTAAAATAAATCTACCTTTAAAAATTCACTTTCTGCAATACAGGAGGACATGGAGACTGCTGTGATCAATCTTCACAGCCTTTTTGAAAACCTGCGGGCACAAGCTGATGTTCTCAATGATAGCATTGAGCCCCGTAAGTACTTGTTGTGGTTTGAAAATGTAAAATAAAATGCATACACACACTACATATTCACTGCCATTCTTTGTCTTTGTCAGAGTTCATTCAGATGGCGTTGAACTTTGAGGACAGCCGTCGTAAGTGGCTGAGACTCGAGCAGGATCTGAATGCGTGTAAGGAGGTGCTCACCAAGGCTGAGACGGAGCGAGGAGCTCTGGAGGTCAAGCTCAAACATGCCCGCAACCAAGTAGATGTGGAGATCCGTCGGAGACAGAAAGCTGAGGCTGACAGTGCAAAACTGGTTTGTAGGCTTCTTTTTGCATGTTCTTGTGCTTTAGTCCTGTTTTCTGAATTTAGGTTAAAACCAGACGTTCTCTTGTACTGCAGGACCGTCAGATCCAGCTCATCCGGGAGCTGCTGGTGTCTGAAGGCTCCTATAACAGCATCCAGTTAAATGAGGAGCAGCGCTCCGCTCTGGCCTTTCTGAACGCCCGTTCCCAGAATCCTGCAAACCTCAACACTAGCCGACGGTAAGAGAATGAACATGGTCAAGCACATTATCAACCCATTTTACTTCTGCAATATGATGTATGTATGAGAAAACCTGGTTATTCTTTAAGAAATCTTTCAGGATTTGATTGGAATCATAAAACGTTAGCCCAGGGTTTTTCAATCTTTTAGATGCCACGGATAACCCAAATATGAACATCTTTTATAAGGGGACCCCATTGTAAAATTGAACAGACATCTATATAGTTTATTTTGTATACTGTAAAAAGTTAATGCTATAATTAAATTATGCTATTAAAAAAAATTGTTTTATTTGTTTGTTTTTTGTATCTTATTTGGTATTTATTTTTTTTAAACATTCATTAAACCTTTCCCATGAACCTTCTTTTAGCAAATGTTACTTTTATTACATTTTGGTGAAATATAATACAGATGGTGTTATTTTTCTATCTTTCTTTGGACTTTAAAGCCTCTTTAATGGACTATATCTTATTCATAAGGAGATAATTATTACATGAACGTCATAAAAGACAAAAGAGCTGGTTTTCACGAATGAATTGTTTCTACTGCTGTAGGCTGTAACTTGTCTTACCTTCATTTTGTTTTTTCCACACACTCTTCTAGACTGACCACCATTGATGAATCAGGCTCCATCTTGTCAGACATCAGTTATGATAAAACTGATGATTCTTTGGTATGTCTTTTCCTTGAATATTAAAAACGTTCTTATATGTATTCCTGTCTCAAACCTGACAGAGGTCGTGAAAAAAAAAAAAAATAATTATCGTTTTAATTTTGTTAGACTGTCTCGTCTTTTATTGATTGAGTTGTTGCAGTAATTTGTTTTTAAATGAACTTTTCTTTGAAAAAAGGACTGGGACTCTTCTGCAATAAGGACTGTTCGTCTCAAGAAACGGCAAAAGAGAGTAAGCTTGCCAACAAAGCCGTATTTAATCAAATTCCCTCCTAATTTCAATCAATGTCTGATCATTTAATCTGTCTCACTGTAGCGCTCCTCCCGAAACCACACAGACGGGCCCCCAGCTGCTTCCAAGAGGTCCCGTTCCACCGGCCGTACCTCTGAGAAAGTAAGAGCGGGTTACATAAGCACAAGAATGACTCTTCAGTTTAAAGGCTCCCTGCTGGGCTTTGCTTTAGTCATTACGAGTCCAATGTTTCCACCACTCCTTAGAACCCATAGGAGTGTGAATATTGGACGGTTCTGTCTTCTCTTGACATTGTGAGAGCAACAAGCTATTCCCTGGTTGATTATGATGTCTGTACACTGTTAATGTCCAGTTAATACCGTCATATTTTAGTTGAATGTGAAATTGTTTGTCAGTTAATTCGAGTCACGTTTTCTCAGGGTAATGAGTCTCTGGTGGCTAAGACCACCGTGACGGTGCCCGGGAACGGCGGACCCATTGAAGCTGTCACCACAGTGGAGGCTGTTCCTTACTGGACCCGGAGCCGCCGAAAAAATGGTATGCCCACTTCACTAAATGTATTGTCATTCGTGAGGGCGCACAGAGCGAGAGAATGTTTGCATGAGTCATTGATTATGCGATTTTCTTATTGACTGAATAATAATGTGCAGGCTGTTGTTGTATTACAAACAGCTCCACAGTGAGTCATGATATGTGGTTGCAGTATCATAAAAATGCATTGTTTTATCGAACAGGGTCAAAGATTAATGTTTTTAATAATTTAATATGTGGTTTGTAGGACTCTGGGGTGTTTTAAATTGACCACTTGTTGAGTTCTTCAGCCTGGTACTCTTTATATATATATATATATTTTTTTTTTGTGAGAGGGCTGTTTTGTATGAGATGTTTTTCCTGATCATTTCTCACACCCCGAGCCTATTGCATTTCTGTTTAAGTATTCTGCAGTGCTTCTCTCTGCTTTGTTCTTCAGCTGCTGTGGAGTGGGACACTGCTGACACCGACTCTGTTCAGTCTATGGATGTGTTCAAGCAGCCCAGTCAGCCCAATGGAGCGATCAAGGCAGGGCCCAGCACTCCCCAGGGCAACGGAGGTGTCCGCCTGCATGAGTTTGTCTCCAAAACGGTATGATGCGCTGTTGCATAAAAAAAACTTCACTCTCTTTCCTTAACTTTGCTCTCTTCCCCTTAACCTCTCACTGTCTGACTAGAATTTGATCTGAACACTGCCTAGAAATGTGTATTACAAGCACTTCCTGTGTCTGTTTGCTTCTTTATAATGTATCGCTTATTGTATTCCTCGATTGTAAGTCGCTTTGGATTAAAGTGTCTGCTAAATTAATAAATGTAATCTTACTAATCTCTCAAATCAATGCAATGTTAGTTCCATTTATAACTTGATTGAAGATTGGGTTCATGAGGGAAATATCGCTGAATGAAAAGCTAATATTAAATGTCAAGTTTTAAACCATTTAAACACTTACTAAAAAGATAATTTACAAATATTTAATTGATTTGCCTGCATCTGACCATTAACCGACATTAGTGAACTGTTAAATTATTTGATCTCTTAAATCTAAAGTCACAAAAAGGAAGTAGTGACGGATCTTTCTTCAGTGTTGTGGTGTACACACCAAGTAAAGTTTTCAAAGCAATAAAACTACATCACACCAATTACAGTCAATGTATCTGTTTTTAACCCTCACAGCGCATATCTGCCCGGCTCTTGTGATTTTTCTTAGGTGATCAAGCCAGAGTCTTGTGTACCATGTGGTAAGAGGATCAAATTTGGGAAGATCTCTCTAAAGTGCAGGGACTGCCGTGTGGTGGCCCACCCCGAGTGCCGTGAGCGCTGCCCTCTTCCCTGCATTCCAAACATGACTGGGACGCCAGTAAAATTCGAGGAGGTGACACATCTTTATCCTCCAACTTGAGTATAAGCATACCTTATTCACTGATTGCTTCTGGTGTGATTTTTTTTTTTTTTCCAATAGGGCATCCTAGCAAATTATGTGTCCACCTCCTCTCCCATGATTCCTTCACTGGTGGTGCACTGCGTTAATGAGATTGAGCAGAGAGGCCTGCATGAGGTAAGTCAATACAGATGCTGAAGTCTTTAATACTAGACCAGTCCTGGATAAAACCTGCATATTGCTTTGATAGACTGGTCTGTACCGAGTGTCTGGCTCTGATCGAGTGGTCAAGGACCTGAAAGAGAAGTTCCTGCGTGGGAAGACCGTTCCCTTGCTCAGCAAGGTGGAAGATATCCATGCCATCACTGGTCTCCTCAAGGACTTCCTGAGGAACCTCAAAGAACCTCTGCTGACCTTCCGCCTCAACCGAGCCTTCATGGATGCTGCTGGTTAGTGTCTGTCTGAATGTACACCACTCTTCAAAAGTCTGGGGTTGGTTAGATATATTAGCCAATGCTGCATTTACAATATTTGATCAAAACTACAGTAATATTGTGAAAAAGTATTACTATTTAAACTAACTTTTCTGTTTTAATGTTAGTCTTCAGTGTCACATGATCCTTCAGAAATCATTCTAACATGCAAATTTGGTGGTTTAGAAACATTTACTTTTTTATCAATGTTTAAAATAATTGTGCTGCTTTTTTTTTAAACATGATACATTGACATGGGATTCTTTGAATGGAAAGTTGAAAAGAACTGCATTAATTTGAAATAGAGGTCTTGTAACATTATGAATGTAAATTCATGCTTTTTCTCTCTCTCTCTCATATAGAGCTGTCCGATGATGATAACAGCATCGCCTTGATGTATCAGAACATCAGTGATCTTCCACAGCCCAACAGAGACACTCTGGCCTTCCTCGTCATCCATTTGCAGAGGTAAACCGATTCTACTGTCTGCTTTATTGCTGGTGCCACTTCAGCCCACTTGCTAATACTAATTATTAAAACCAAATGCGTTTCTTACCAGATTACACTTACATTTGTGACACTAAAGGGATATTTCCGGTTTAAAGCATCTTGAGCAGTTTATTAAAAACATCATTGCCTTAAGGGGTTGTTGTACTGGAGGGTGTAAGAGTCTAATTGTTTATTTAAGTATTACCAAAAACATAGCTTGATGGTTATACTCTTGAAATGGTGTTACAGTTGTGTATGTTTAATTTATTTGTGGTGCTGTAGACATCAGCATTTATACAACAGTTAAAATGTATGTAAGCTGTATGTGACTGGCATAAACAATTGCTTTAACATTCCTCAACAACAAAAAACATCAATAATAATATTACACAATTCTTTCCAGATTTGTATGCCATCATAGCTAATAAAGGAACTATGTTGCAGACATTTACCGATCAATACAAGTGATTGTAAGGGGTGATGCATTCAAAAAAGCTGCCTGGTATATTTAAAGAGAAAAATATTTTAATCACATATCGGTTTTATGTTAATTTGTGTTTCTCAGTTTAGTAACACTATTCATCTTAATTTTGAGCAACATTCTTGGATATTAAAACCCGACACTTGTCTAGGGCGGTTGTTTTTAGGCTGTGAAATGTATGTATGAGACCATTATATCGAAGTATTATTTCCATCATGTGCAGGGTGGCCCAGAGCAAAGATACAAGGATGGACATAACCAATCTGGCTCGGGTATTTGGGCCCACAATTTTGGGTCATGCCGTGCCTGACCCAGATCCAATGACTATCCTGCAGGACACAAAACGACAGCCTAAAGTAAGCGATCTTAATTGGGGTCTGGGCTGTGGAAAAGTGTACCTTATTACTTTTTGATGTTTTTACCAAGCTTTTTTTCCCTCTCTCTCTCTTTCACAGGTGATTGAGCGTCTCTTGAGTCTGCCTGTGGAGTACTGGAGTCGGTTTATGTTCAGCAACAACGACCAGGGTCGCAGTGATCACATGATCATCGAGAACTCCAATGTCCACGCAACTCCTGATCAGAAAAGTATAATTTTCATAGCCAAGCACTTAAAAAAAAAACAACATCACTGAATTCAGAGCGCGTAGTTTTTTCTTTTTCTTTCTATAACATGCTTTTTTTTGGTCCTGTAGCAAGTATGTTTGGGCCCGTTACGACTCCTGACCAGCAGATGAGCAAGACCCCATCTTCCAGCTCTCTCTCCCAGCGCATGAAGAACGCAACTCTCAATGCAATCACTCCAAAGTATGTTTGAATCCTATCTCGTTCTACCAATGTTGTTTGAGTAGAAGTGAACTAACCATCATGAACATCCGTCAGGTTTTCTAGCAGGAGCAGAGCTGCAGTCAACGTCACTCGCCAGGGGCAATTCTTCGCTTCTCCTCTCCTGAAGTAGCCCTGAAGCTCCTCAAGGCTAAGAGTTTTTCTTTTCTTTGGGAAACAGCTGCAATATATTACATAATCCTACTTGCATATTATGTCTGGTTTGTCCATCAGTTTGAACCATATTAACGCTACTCTTTTTTTTTTACCCGTCAAGTTTTCTAGTAACATTTGTATTTTAGTCACTTTTAAATGTTTTAATGTACTGTTAACATTCTCACAACCAAAGCGATGTGCTGATATAAGGACTTCCATCAGTCACTGAATCCTCTATTAACAGAATCTGCATCAGTTTGGGAGTTCTTTATCAAGAAACCTGAACTTGGTTGTAGCATCTAGAACAAAAAAGGTTATGCTGTATGCAAGATTTGTATATTGCTTGTATATAGTGTTTTGCATGGAACGACAAGCAAAATCTCAATCTCTTAGAGGGTTCAAGGCTGCAGTGACTATCAGGTTTTTCTATGTAAAGTGTAATCTTGTTTTTAAACACAGTCAAGCTTAGATTTTACAGCCAGTAGGTTTAATACAGAATTTAAGATGATGCTGCTGATGTTAAATTTGTTTAAATTATCCATTTGATGTTTGAGATACACTGTGCTTTTGAACCGTTTAAGATGTGTGCATAGAGAGGTTCAAGACAAGAAAATTGAGAATTCTATGCAATTTGTATGCAAAAACACTATTGGCTGTTTTGATTGGGCATTTTGTCTTTCAGCTTCATAATTGCTTTTGATCATAAATGAACATGGCCAGAATTCTTTTAGACTTTCACTGGGGCATTGATTTGTCTTTATGCAGTTTTGGCTCAATTTATTGGGTTTTATACCATATTTAAAGTAGAAAGAAATGGTGCTCTCTGGGAGAATTGACTGATTTTGAAGGATCTAATGTACCTCGTTCAATTTATAAAAGATTATACTGATTGGACACTCTTTACCATATACAATTAATCATTTTCCTTTCAGTGGTGCAACGTTATCTGGACCAGTAGTTGTGCAGCACTGAACTATCAAGCTTTCATTGTTTTAAAAGGGCAATTGTTCATTGTGTTGAACATTGAATTTGATTTATCAACTCAGTTGCTTTTCAGTTTGAGTGGTGTGATATTTTGTAAGACTTGTGCTGTTTGTAAAATACATTCATTTATTGCAAGTCCTTTGTGTCTGTCTTTTAACGCATTCATTGGGGTTTAGAGTTAGACTGAAGTGGAGAGCCTTAAATGTTCACATTTAAAATACAATACAAAATCACTGAGGCACAAAGTGCCAGAATATAAGACTGGGAAGTTGAATTAATGGAAAAAGAGAAGTATTGATAGATCTCTTAAAGAAAGTCCTTGTGGGTTACAACTGCAAAGTAGCTAGGTGTACTGACATTGTTATAATGAAGAACTATAACCAGGAACAAGGACATCTGTGTTGATGTTTTTTTTTTTTTTACTCAATGTAAATTTGGATCAAATCAGTTACTCACCCTCAAGTCAGCCAAGATGTAGATTATTATTTGTTTTTCTTCATCAGAACAGATTGAGAAATTTAGCATAAACTTGCTCACCAGTGGTTATTTTGCAGTGAATGGGTGCCGTCAGAATAAGAGTCTAAACAGCTGATAAAAACATCTCCAGTCCAACAATTTAACATCGTAAGTCGCTTTGGATAAAAGCGTCTGCAAAATGACTAAATGTAAACATTGTAAAGTGAAAAGCTTTCGCTGGTGAAAAAGTCCTCTTATCTGAATTAGGAGTGAAATATGCAGCGATCAAGCACGGTTTGAGTCACAAGTGAAAAGAGTTTTAAGTTAATGTGTCAGTGAATTTTGATGTGATGGACTATTTCACTGGAGGAAGCATTATAGATTATAGCCAGAAGCGTATGGTTTAAAGTTAAAACACCTTAACAGTGGATTTGTTTCTTACAAACAAGCAGTTTTTTGCTTCACAGGCATTAATTGATTGACTGGAGTATTGTGATGTTTTTATCTGCTGTTTTAACTCATTCTGATGGCACCCATTCACTGCAGAGGATTAATTGGTGAGCAAGTGATGTAATGTTACATTTCTCCTAATCTGTTCTACAGAAAATAACGCTACATCTTGGATGGCCCGAGGATGAGTAAATATTCAGCAAATTTTCATTTTTGTCTGAACTTTTCACTAAACTATTGTGTCTATCTATCCAGACTTTCACATGTCCATTTGTCAGCATGAGCAATTACTGCAAGTTCTGTAAATATGCTTCATTCTCCTTTAAACTTGGGGAAGGGCCATAGGAGTGGAGTGTTCTTGATGTAGTTCTGGAAAGAAGGATCTGAGCCCCATTTCTTCATAGCTTGTTTCTCAAGGATGGGGATCCCACTAACGTGTCTCAGTAAGAACCAGACAAAGAGAGGAGAAAGTGCACTGAGGTACTGAGGTCCACGCATGACAGAGGAAGCGGACAGGAACAGGCCTGACCATTGCAGGATCTCCCCCAGATAGTTTGGGTGTCTGCTGTATGCCCACAGTCCATGATGAATAAACTTTCCCTGTGAACACAAGTAGGCTTATGTGATTATGCCTTAACATTATTTTAAATATCATGCAAATTAATAAGCACTCAGGTCAGGATTTCTTAAAGCTAAATTCAAAATGTTTAATTAAAGGGGAAGTGTGTAACTTCTGCATCACTTCCCCTGTCTGCCGTTGGTTGGACAACAGAGCCCCGCCCCAAACAAACACTTCTGGTTAAACCAAAGTACCCGTTTCAGGCTGGTTAGGGTGTTCAAACAATCATACTAACAAATGGTTCACATATAATTTCTGTGTGTTTAACCCATGCAAACAAATATGCAGTTCTCTAGTATTCCTAAAAAGGTATAACATTAAAAAAAGGATTGGTATAAAATGGTCAATAACAATCAGAGGGTTAAGAACAGCCAGTTTGATCCAGTGCATTATCTATTAGAGCACAGGCCTTATAAAATAATGCTATTATGTTAAAATATCTCTTTTATGATACAAGTTATATGACTTAATTTGGTTTTCACAACCGAGTTGAACTTGAACTTATCAAGTTACTATTATCAGTGTAAGTTATTACTCACAGCGTTATCTGGATCACTCTTAAAATTCCACTTCTGCTGGTCGGCAATGGCCTGTGTAGCAAAACCCAACCCCCAAATTCCCCAGCCGATGTAGTCACGTGGGCCAAGGGGCTCATCTCTTCTCTCACTGTTTAGAATTAGGGTGGGCAACAGGGTAACAAAGACCCACACAGCTAGAAAAAATCAGAAACAAGTTTCATTTTAATCTTGATGGCAGCCTTTTATTCAGGGTTTAGTAAAGTTATTTCCTTGGTGTTCTCAGTGTAGAATAGAAGTGAGATATATGAGATAAATGCCTTATTCCTTCATTCATATGATCATTATGTGACGGAATAGAACAGTATAGAATAAGTAAAAAAAAAAAAAGATTCTTCTACTTATGTGATTCATAATATATCATATAAAATATAATAAGTTTGTTTGCTGTGACACTCTTTTAGAATGATGTACAAAGACTGAACACAAATGGCCTACTGTCGCCATCAATTAACCATAACCATGCAAATAATCAATGGCAGTAGTTGAAATACCTTGCATGCTCCAGTACACAAAGAATGTCCCAGGGCGGTCTCTGACATTGTTAAATCTCCGGTCTTGTCCTTCCTTTAGGATTCTAAGAAAGAGAAATGTCCCGAGCCTGCAGGACAAGGCTCAATCCGTTACTTATTGACTTATTAACCAGACCTTAATGGACACATTAATACAACATGAAGCTGAACTGACTTCGCTTTTATTAATGCTGTTAAAGCCACAAGACTCCAATAAACTGACCTGTCTTTTACTTTATTGATCACTTTTACTATCTATCTATCTATCTTACCTCAGACCCCAGGTAGTGACAAGCCCAGTTTGTACGTTCTGTCTAAAGTGGCCATTTCCGCCCCATGTACGACTCAGATGAGCCAGCAATATGAAGGTACCAGATCCTACAAAACAACAAAATTAATTAGTAGTTAAACTGATAAGCCATTCATGTCCTGCCAGATATGGGCAGAGCAGTCAGTCACCTGTATCCGTCCATTTTAAAAGTGAGGCGTGTTCACTGAGTATTTTACCAGTGAACCTAAAGACAATTGGTAGCAAAGTTCAAGGATTCTCAAGAGCACACTTCTCAGAGAGAAAGAAAGAGGGAATAGCGCTCAGGGACCTGGGGTTGAAAGACTGAAATGATTGGATAATATCTGTACTCCACTGACAGGTGAGGAGAAGCTATTTTATATGTAAGAAATAAGACTTGAATTCCATGGATAATCCTCAAATCTTTATAATTCTCATATCTTCAAGTCCGCAAATTGTGATTACTTTCTACTTGCCATGCATAAGTTGCTAATCAATATAGCTGTTAAAATCAATATATGCATTGTTGAACTGTTTATGTATAACAAGCGGTTTTGAAATTGTGTTATAGTGTATTTTAATTATCTGTACGAGGTTTGCGTTTAAAATGTATGTTTCCGTTTACATATAATTTAGTTTCGAGGTTTGTGCAAGTCTGTTTATACAGATTAACATGGCATATAGTTTTGCTCATGTAATAATTTGTATCTAAGATCATATCCAAGTTTTAAAGTCGTTCTTTTTTCCAGCAGTTTTCTGACAAATCCCGCCTCTATCTGCGGGATTGACAGTGACGTATCGAAAGTTTGGCCAATTATACGACGGCTACTCTGTAGATAAATTGATCTGATTGGTGGAGAGGTCGGGTTGTCGAAATACGGGTACTGTAATCGTTTAGGATTATGTATTTAGGGTGGTTTCACAACACCTTATTGTAGTTTAGATAACCACCGTCTCGTAATACAATTTGATAACATATTTTTCACGTTAAACAAAAAAAACAAGCTGCATGAGTTGCAACAAAACAACTGCAATGTTTCAGGCGAAAAAACATTTTCATGTGTGCATACTGCATAAACATTACAAATCCGACGAAAGCAACAGAGAAAATATTACTATACCAATATCGTGCGACTACGCCTTTTGGATAAATAATTTACCTGCCAAGTCGTAAAACTTTTCCGTTTTGAAAGCAGACGCTAGAGCCCACCCGACCCACTGAATGGCCAGGTCTGTGACAGCACACTTGGCCAAGGCGCTTCCCATGATCATGTTCAGCAGGTCCTGAAGAAGCAGCGATGCGTTCATTCCATAAACCAGAGCAAAGTTCTTAACATCCACATTTGTGAGGAAGAGGAGTGGCCAGTGCTGCTTCTGTATGTACTGTGGCTTATGGGAAATGTAGTTTGGAAATATCTGTAATGCTTTTTATGTCTTAGCTGCTCATAATATATATATATATAAAAGAATGTACAAAACCAGTGTGACCCATAATAGAAAATAAAATAACAGAATAAATGCTAAATTTTACTTCCACTTATTTGATTCAGAAAAAAATAGAAAAGAGAGGTGAAATGGAACACAATAAGTTGAATCTTCATTATGTGATATAGAATAGAAACATTACAGAATATGTGCAAAGTTCAGCTTTTTATCTAATTTCTTACTTTTATTTATATAGTGTTTTTTATTCAATATAGATTGTTTGGAAGCAGCTTCTCAGAAATAAATAGGAAAAGAACAATGTTAATGTTGTAAAATTCATACATTTTTCAATTTCAGCTGAAGTGCAGCTCTACAGAAAGCAACATTATCATTATTCAGCTCAATTCAGTTCAATGTTGATTCATAATATAATATATAACTAGCATCACTGTGACCCTGCATAGGATACATGGTTTGAATAATGGATGAATAGTGCACTTTAATGAATAGTGCACTATAATATAAGCCTAATTTCAACATTCTCCACAAGTGGGCCCTTACATAACCATTCACTATAAAATATGACTCCGGGGCCGCACAATGCTTAATTCATGACCTGGAAAGATAAGAACTTTATGACTGTGGAAGAAGGTGTGTTTGGACAGAATACAGACATATGTAAAGACTCCAGTCAACTGTCATTTGCTTTAAAAATGTATTTTTATTTTCCAAGGCTGGCCAGGTAATTTGAGTGTCTAACAAAACATTATTCAAGAAGAAATCAAGTGGAGAACATGGCAGAGAGCAAGGTCAGCATCAGCTCGAAAGGAGGGAGCAATGTGCTTGCTAAACGGATGCAGAAACAATTCAATAGGGCACAGGAGAAGGTACGTGGCTGGAATCATAAAACACAATGTCAAGAGCGCCAGTATGATTTCCAAAGATTTCCTGTTTAAGAGCACAGATACTAGTGTTATTTGCATTCAATAATCAATCCAGTCACATGACATGGGAGTAGCTGACACAAGTTGCTTTATCTACTCCACCGACAAGAGCCAATGTACACAAGCAGCTTCCTTCTCTGCTTAACAGTCTCCTTTATTGCCACAATTGTATTTTATTTGACTACCAAGGCATTTACTTTTCTATCTTCACCTACTGAGTCTGTTTAAAGCAGTGGTGTCCAATCCTGTTCCTGGAAACTTCAGCTCCAACCCTGATCAAACAGAACTGAAACTAATTTAGATTATCAGGAGCACTATAAGTATGTTTAGGCACGGTTAGAGCTGAAGATCTGTTGGAACAGGACGGGACACCCCTGGTTTAAGCCCTTCATTTTATAATCTCAAACTGTCTATTGGAGAAGTCAGCTGAATAGTTCTATCTACAACCATGTAACAAAGCTTTTTCTTCGCCAGTGTGTGCTTATCAAACTGTTAAGGCTCAGGTGTAACATTCATTGCAGTGCTGTCAGTATAGTTTGAGAATCCCCTTGTCATGGCTGTCAGGTATGTAAGATGTGATGCCTTTGCAGGTGTTGCAGAGGATCGGCAAATCTGAGGAGACCAAAGATGAGCACTTTGAGCAGTGTGTGATGAATATCCAATGCCAGCAGGTACATCTGCTATGGTAAACAAAGTAACTGCTTTGATGATCAAAAGATTGCCTAATATGTCCTTGTGATCTCCTTTCCAGAGCAATGGATACAGAATATACAAGGACCTTAAAGCGTACCTCAACGCTGTCACAGGTTGGCTCTTTACTACAGACTCATATAGGAGATCAGTGTCTTATGAACTGGATTACTGACAGGCCTTATTTTTCCTGTATGTTTAACAGTAATGAGGGACGCCTCAGGTCGACTGTTTCAGTCCTTGTTTGATGCCTATGATGATAAGTGGGATGGCGCAGAGGATCTTGGGGCAGTTGTGGAGGTTAGTCTCAGAGACCACTGCAAGAATATATACAAAAACAGAAAAGGTCATTTTATGTCAGGACATTATACTTTAAGTTTTCATTTGATTTAACCCTAAAACAACAAAAATGTGTAAAACACTTGTTGTGAATGTCTAAACAGATTTTCTTTAATGATAAAAGTACATTGGGCCAATTTTAAAGACTTTTCTTAGAGTGTAGGGCAGTCTGTGATGAAAGTTACACTTTAAAATCCAAATGCGTGATCATCAGCAAAATTTCACAGGCAAAGTATGTTCATTGTACATTTGTCAATAGCGACTGTATATACTGTATATATGTATACACACACACACACACACCTTTGTTTCTGTAAATTGTGGGGACTTTCCATGGATTTCTATTACTTTTATACTGACCACACTTTTTTTCTATCACAAGTACACACACACACACACACACAAATTATAATTAGCTATATTAATACAAATGTGGCTGTCTGTGTTCCAAAGGGAGAAGACCTTCTGTGGAAAGATTATGAGGACAAGCTGCGTGATCAGGCATTAAACACAGTGGAGTCTTACATGAGCCAGTTTCCAGATGTCAGGGTAACAACGGCTGCCTCACATACTGGCGAATGCACCTTGCACAAAGCTTTCAATCATATTTTAGAATGTAGTTTGTAAACAATTTTTCTTCATGATTCAGGAAAAGGTGGCCAAGCGAAACAGAAAACTTGTAGACTATGATTCTGCTCGCCATCACCTGACAGGGCTGCAGAATGCTAAAAAGAAGGATGATATCAAAATTGGAAAGGTATTATATGATATGTTTCAGAATATTCTGCCTGACATAGAGAAGCACTCACTCAGTAAGTTTGTTCATAGGCTTACTGATAAGTTACAACCTCCCATGCATGTTCTTTTCTACCAAACATGACATTGACACGATTCAGATTTAATGAAGACCAAATGTATAGGACTTTCTCTGGTGCTGTTGTTTTTATAGGCAGAGGACGAGATGAATGCATCCAAGGTGATATTTGAGGACATGAACAGGGAGATGAAGATGGAACTGCCTCTTCTATTTGACAGGTGATTTTTTTGTTCTTTTTATAGTACACAGATGGTTTGAATCTCAATGTCCATTACCTTAATTCATTTCTATTTGTTCTGTAGTCGCATTGGATGCTATGTCACAGTCTTCCAAGCCATTTGTAACCTCAGAGACATCTTCTACAAGGAGCTTACCAAGGTAAACCAAACGATTGAAATGAAATACTTGGAAAAGGGATTCCTCTGCAACTACCTGAGGTAATTTGTCTGTTTTGGCCTCAAGAACAATGATGTTCTACAGACTGTGATGAAAGAGCTGAGCACCCAGTATCCAGACAATAGCTTTGTTGTGAAGAACTTCAACCGGTATAAGGCTTTACAGTCTGTTCTTCCATATATTTTTAAGTGAAATATCAGTAGTATTATACTTTATTTTACCAAATTACTCTTTTTGTTTTCCTTTTAAGCGCTGGTTCCTCGAAGAGAAGGTCATTTAGAGACCCGTTGTCCCCTAGATCACTTAAAAGCTTTTCTGATTTCCACAAGAGTTACAACCCCAGGGGATCTCTAAGGTACAAATCATCATTCAGTTTCTCTCCTTGCCTTGTAGATTTAACATTTGGGAACTAATGCCATCTGCTGGTGAATATGCATGATTAATAATATAAAGACATAAAAAGTGTTGTCATATATGGTTCAAGCAATGAATTACACAAACATTTTAAACCAATAGTCAAAAGTCTAAAATTACACAAAATTACTAGAAGTTGTATGTTTATTTGTTTAATACAATCTATTTGGCCAAAATAATACTAATGTTGTATATCTTTCTTAGGATATATCCTATAAGATTCAAGCTAACATATTTCTCTGTATATTGTCTATTACAGGAGAGACAACTCTTCCAGTTTTAGGTCTGACAGATTAACATATGGGTCATACAGCCCTAAGCAGACCAGCCCTCAACCTGTTTATGACAACGTCTCTGGGGCCAAAGGCAGCCCTACAAGATTAGATTATCTTACAGAGGAAGGTACCTCGCCCAATGAGCCACAACTGGAATAACACCAGCTCCTCTGAAGATAAACCAGTGGAGGAAGACAAGAAAGCCAAAAAGAAGGAGTCCTCGCAAGCCTCAGATCAAGAGACGCCAAACGAGGAGGAGTCTTCTGAGGAGGACAGCGATGAGAGTGAACTGAAACCTAACTCAAAGATCACTGAAAGCTCCAAGATCAAAGATCAAAAGTCACCTGAGAAGGTGGGGGACGGTGGCCCTTCAGGTGTGGAGAATGGAATAGCTCACGACATTAAATCAGATATGGAGCAACCTGAGGCTTCAAACAATGTGAGTTCTGTAAAGGTGTAAACATTATATAATACATAAGTGCATATGAGAGAGAGAGAGAGAGAGAGACTTTTAAAAACATTCACTACTGTTTGGCATTACACTTAAAAGTTTGAAATAATTCAGATTTTTTATGTTTTATAGTCTTATACTCACTAAGGTTTCACTTATTCGATGAAAAATACAGTAAAACATTATTTTTGTAAAAAAAAATGACATACATTTTTTTTTTCCAGTTTCAATATATTTTCAAATGTAATTTATTTCTGTGATGGCAAAGCTGAATGTTCAGCATCATTACTCCAGTCTTCAGTGTAAACATGATCCTTCAGACATCATTACAATATGCTGATTTGGTGTTCAAGAAACATTTCTTATCACAATCAATGTTGAAATCATTTGCACTGCTTAATATTTTTGTGGAAACACTGTTAAATATATTTTTAGGATTTTTTGATGTATAGAAAATTCAAAAAACACAATTCATTTGAAATTGAAATCTGTTGTAACCGAAACATATAAACAACTTGTAATTTGCAGTCTGGCAAATAAATGAGCATGTAGCTCAGGGATACTCAAATCTGTCTTTCCTGCAGAGTTTAGCTCTAATCCTAATCAAACACACCTGAGCATGCTAATCAATGTCTTCAGGATCATTAGAAAATCACAGGAAGGTGAGTTTGATCAGGGTTGGAGCTAAACTCTGCAGGAAAGTGGATCTCGCGAGACAGGTTTGAGTATCGCTGATGTAGGTATTTATAGACATTCCTTTTAACAATCTCTACCAATTATTTCCATAATTCCTACTGTTTGAAAAATATATTAGATAGTATACAGCAGGGGTTCCAAACATGCTCCTGGAGCCTCTCCAACACCGCACGTTTTTCATGTCTCCTTTATCAATCACACCTGATTCAACTCATCAGCTCATCAACTCATCAGTGTCAAAGGAGACATGCAAAATGTGCAGTGTTGGAGAGGCTCCAGGAACCCCTGGTATACAGTATACTGCAGTGTTCAGTAGGCTAGTATTTCATTCTGAACATAACCATTATGTTCATTCTTAAAGAAACCTAAATCTAACTCAGAACAAGGTGTAATTTGTATTTGTTTGACCTGTTTCAAGGGTCTTACCAAGGGTGACCATCCGTCAGGAGAGGTGAAGGAGGGAGCGACAACAGAGGCCCCTAAATAGCAGACAAAAGGTCAGCATAATTTGAGAGCGCTTCCAACTCTCACTCATGTTGTGCTCGTGTGTTCTCATTTAATCCACTATGAGCAGATGGCTTGATGTGTTTTTCATTTAAATCTCATATCTGTTTACAGAAAAGACGCACCGTTTATTGGCAATACACTGGAATCGGACTTAACCGAGGATGTAAAATGCTGTACTCGTATACTCTTTCATGCTTGATCTTGAGATGTTTTTTCAGATAAATATTTAAATTCTGGGTTTTAATTCAAGAACAGTTTCTTTTAGAATATAATCACTTTCATGGATTGTCTTTTATACTATATGTGGTGGTCTTCCTCAAGGATTTTAATGTTTTTAGATCCATAACTCAATAGCCTATATGATATACATGTATCTAATTGAATCAAATGTTTATAACGTAGGCTACTTGACAATCATCCATCATTAAATAAATTAATAAAAAATTACTTGCCACTCAGTTGCCTATTGTTTTTACTTTTTTCCCGTCACGCACTTAAGCAATTAAACTAATGGACCAAATCAACTTTATTTTTTCAGAGATTAGTCTAGCATGCTTTTAGGGTGGTGGTTGATGGTTAATATTAGTCATTTCGTGGAACGCGACCATTGTTTTATTCTTTGCGGGAGCGGGCCGGGCAGAAGGAAACGCTCGTGAACGCGCCTAAGATCCGCAAAGGAGAATCACTCGTTTCAGAGAATCGACTCTTTCGAACTGTTCTTTGTTCCAAATAAGGATAAAATTATTATTTGCGTCATGACGCAATTACGTCTTCTGGCCGCAATGAAACGTCTTAATAAAAGCAAATGTAGTTTATTTTATTTTTTTCTATTGCGTTTTATTTTATTACATATGCCCCCGTTCAGTTTGTTGAGCTATGATATAGCTCATAAACACAAAGTAATTTAATAACTAAACTTTAAAAAAATGTGCATTTACATTACGCCTAAACAAATTTTTACATGTTTTAATAAAATAGTACAAATAAATGAATACAATAAGTTATTTTACACTAAGGAACTCTGGCTATGTTTGTAAGTACGTTGATAAAACTGCCATACATTTCAAGTTATAAACCTTGTTCCAGTGCTTTTCAAAATCCAGGTTTATCATGACAACGGTTGTGCTTGAATAAATCGTTTAGGGTTATTGACTCGCAAACCGCTCAGAATTCAGTCCTATTCGTGAACGGCTTGTTCAGACTGGAATTGTGAATCAGTTCGTTCAACTGATTCACTTAAAAGATCCGAATCAAGTAAACGATTCCTTCACAAATCGGACATCATCGCGCCCTCAGACGGTTTTGTGGATGGCTTGTGGTGGCTTCATACTGTTCTGATTTGGCTTGAAAACGCTGCTTACTTTTCATGATTTCTCGGTCTGAAGTTTAACTTCGATAATAGTGATCTGCATCTTCAACTAAAAGTAGTTTATCCGCGACTTTGACACTCAAGCAGGTAAGTTTTTTTTAGTTTTTGTTCCTGTTGTGCTGGAAGTGAATCTGACTGATTCAAATGGCTGCTGATGAGTTTTACTGCTTTGTAAAGTGATCGTTAACAGTGTGAGAGGGGATTCCCGACTACTAGAGATCAAATCATATAAACGGAATCGTGAAGATTACAGTTTTAGGTTGGCCCTACTAACGTACAAACACAATCTCGCCGGTGCGTGTTTGGTGAGTATTTGGAGACCCAGCACCTCTAGCTTTGTGTGTGTGGTGTGCCAGGCTACATCACAATGAGAACCGTTTAAAAATGAGCTTTGTGTTTTAACCCTACGAGATTTGTAAGACGGAAAGTTGATTCCGTTTAGGAAGTGAGACATATGACTGCAGCCACAGCATTTTATTTATAACTGTATGGGTCAATAGACGAAACGTGTGCGTTTGTGTCATAGACAGATTTGTGTATATTATATGCAAGTGGGCAAATGAGTTAAATAATAAAAAGCTAATGCAAACATGTAATGTACATTAGTATTGACATTTTTCCCTTACCACAGCAAAAAAATAAAATAAAAATATTTGTTTTTCATCATGCCTTATCTGACCTGTCTCCACACTTGTGTATCCAACTTCGTCCCACTAGCATTTTATCCTATATATATATATATATATAATTAGTCGTTGTAATAATAATAATATCTGTGTTTTTTTAGATTTTAATTTATGTATTAAAAATACTTAAAGTTGTGTCCCCATGTTGGGGAGCATAATTTAGCATTTTTAAATAGTAATTTAATAAATAAAATGGTCATAATGACATTATCCTTTCAACAGGTGAGGTTCCAAATATAATGTATTTTTTGTTGTATGCTTGTCAATCGCATTACTATGATTGTGTGTAATAAACCAAAATCAGCATTCAATTCTCTTTTTAATATGAATTTTGTAGTATAATGACTTTGAACATGATTAATGTCAATATAGTTTAAAACTGTTTAATTTCAAAACGAGCTTAATTGTGGTCCAAAATATATAAAAAAACATTACAGAAACAGTTGACAGAAAATAAAAAATTGCTGAAAATGTACTCCCCGTCAGTCCATCCAAGATGTTGAAGTTGTTGCAGTGAATAGGTGCCGTCAGAATGAGAGTCCAAACAGCTGATAAAACATCACTAATCCACATGACTCCAATTAAAGTCTTGTAAATCAAAAAAGCGACATTGTAAGAAACAAATCCTTCAAAATGTCTTAAACATTAAAAAAAACTCAACTACATCTTGGATGGCCTGAGGGTGAGCTAATTGTCGGGAGATTTTCTTTTTTGAGTGAACTACACCATTGATTTAGCTTGAAATGGCAATTATGTACTATTAATGACATTTAAAATTGCACAATGTATCACAATGTTTAAAAAATGACCATATCAGATTAGAAGTAGCACCCGTTTTATAGAATGACCCTTAACCTGTGATTGTATAGCTGTAGAAATATTTTAAAATGCATGTTGACATGAGTCTTTGAATAGTACTTATCTTTCAAAAACTCAAGATGTAACATTTCTAAAAGTCATAATGATATTTAAGTTCCTGAACATTTAATACACCATTTCCTATTCCTCCACCCACACATAAGTGTCTCTCTCTTCAAACAACACCACTAGGCCTCAACGGGACACAAACTGTACAGCTTGAGTGATGCAGTACATCTGTCTCACATCCCAGTTATGTGTGTCCACATTTAGTTAATGTTTAAACAGAAGTTTACCTAACAAGTCCTCGTCTGTTACAGAAAGCACATATTTGTAATGTCATATTTGGAACTATAATTTTCATGTTGAAATGAGTCAACACTGTTTATTTTGCTCCATATAGGTGTCCGTTTTAATACAATGATGAATTTCACCATGACTAGCATTACACCTACCGGTAAGTTCTACACCATGTCTTATAATATAAAGAGCAAACTGCTTGAGCATTATAAGTTTCCCTCACATGCTTCGGGTGTGTCACTCATATCAAACAATGGATCTGAACATTGTAATAGGCTAGTGTAACATAATCTTAGCACTAGCACTATTTATTTTGCTTACTTAATACTTGTACACTAGTCTAACCTGACCTCATTTGGGTCTAGAAATGTTTTATTGGAGGCGACGCTTAAGCATGAAATAAAATCTATACACAGTTAATGGCTAACAACGTGCCATGTTGCATTTCTCCTAATCTGATTACTCTTCAACAATGCTGAGCAGTTTGTAAATGGTTGTAATTCCACATTTGGTGCATGTCATCTTGACATACAGGTTTTGTGTGTCATCTTCAGTGGTGTTTTTTCCCTCAGGGATAGATGTTGCATCAACAACTGCAGCTCCGCCGCAAACAGACACGACGGTCATTGGAGGTAATTGACTTCTAGTGTATTACCTTAATGACCTGGACAATCCTAGAAAGCTTTTGTGGCGATAGGTACACCGTGTCATGATAAGTTACATATTACATACCTGACTCAAACCTCAAGCTTTGGGTCTGCTTTGGGTCATTCGTCATGTTCAACTTCCAGTTTGCATCCAGATTTGGGCTTGTGATAAATTTTATATATAGTCATGCAAGATTTTAATTTGAAAGACATCTCTTATGCTCACCAAGGCTGCATTCATTTAATCAAAAATAGTTATATTGTAAAATATCATTACCATGGTTATTAAAATAACTGTTTTATATTTTAATATTTTTAAAAAGTAATTTATTCCTGTCATTGCAAAGCTGAATATTCAACAACCATTACTCCAGTCTTCAGTGTTACATAATCCTTCAGAAATCATTAATATGCTGATTTTGCCGAAACACTTCTTATTATAATCAATGTTGAAAACTACATAACATTATGAAAATCACGATAGACTTATTTTTCAAAGTTCTTTGATGAATAGAAAGTTCAAAAACACAGCATTATTTAAAATATAAATATTTTATAACATTTTATGTCTTTGCTGTTACTTTTGTTAAAAACGTTTTAACTGTTGTGTTAGTCTATTTATTATATAACAATAATTGAATTATTTTGCTGACTTGTTTTGGCATTATCTGCCAGGTTGGATTGTGTAAGTCATACTTTATTAGATTATATCAATTGCATATATTCATATAAATTGTGTATTTGTTTATACTGCCATATGAAACATGCACATGTTTGATTTCCAAATTAGGAAGACTTTATTTAAATCATGTGATTTTAATTATACTTATATCTTCATTCTAAAGCCTCTACTTTCATAATACCTTTATTATTTTTAAATATTTGTATTATATATCTTTTTTTTCTTTTTTTTTTTTTAACACATTTTTTAATGGTTCCTTTTTTGTTTACTATTAGAAACTTTGCAACTACCATTCATTAATCATTCATTATAGTTATAGTAGACTGTCTTAATGTCTAATAACACTTTATTTTGATGGCTCCTTAACATACATTATATTAACTGTAAATAACTATAAACTTAACAATCTACTAATACTCTTATAGAGTTAGTTGATGTGTAGTTAGAATGTCTAAAGGGGACGATCAATAAAATGTGCATTATCTAGATTTAATTTATTGCATATTTCTGGCTGTTTAAAATGATTTCTCTTTTCTCTTTTAGTGGTCATTGCCCTGATCCTGCTGACCCTTGTTGTCTGTGGGTTCCTGCTGTACAGATACCTGTGCCACAGTAAGGGTGTTTACAGAACCGCAGGTGAGCCTGCTCCAGGAGTGGACCCTGACCAGGTCTACAATGACACCGTCACTGTAAACAAGAAGGAATACTTCATCTGAAGTGCTTAGCATCAGGGGGATTTAACCCATGGACTGCTGCAGACATCTAAATCGTCTATGTGCAAGACTTATGGGACATAAACCACTAGTCTGTGCTGTATGAAAGAATGTTTAGTTGAAGGGATACAGGTGGAGTTTTATGTTGGGAGGATAAGCCAGAAGTAAAAAGTTGTTTATTCATGAGGTTCAGTAAGCTCACCATCAGTTTTTGTATGGTAAAGTTACTGTCAGTTACTGGGACAATCTTTTTTTTTTGCTGTCAAATTATGGCTTTGTATATAGTTTATAGTTCACTTAAAAACCAAACAAACTCTAAACTCGCCGCTTCAGCAGAAATTACAAGTTCATATGCACTAGTTATCAACTAAGTATTTATCAGTAATTATGGAATTATTATCAGTTATTACTAGCATTCAAGTAGCATAAGTGGCACTGCACCTCAATCAAACGGCAAACTTTGGAGGCACTGTACAAATTTGCTTTTATTTTATAAATCAAAATACTGTTAATTTATGGCTTTTCAATATGCCTTTGATCATTTTGCCTGGCTTTTTATTACTATTTGTTTATTTATTGGCAGAATTCTTAGATTGAGTAGCTGGAGAGTCCACTGTTACAGTGCCTTGTAAAACATTTAAATGTATTTTACTTTTTTTTTAATTGACACATTTTATAATTCAAAATGTATTTGTTACATAGGCATGCCGTAACAGTGCCAAATATAATACCTCTGTTATTATTTGTAAAACATACACATGCTGATCATAATATCAGATGCATATATGATACTTGATATTTGTTGTGCAGTTGATGTTACTTATGAAAATGAATGTCATTTATGTATCCGATTCTGAGTAGTATTTTTTTAATTAGGCTATCAATATGATACTGCAGTTATTGATTATAATACAATGTCAAATACAGGTCTCTAGCCAGTTGAAAATTGCTAGTAAAACCAAAAATAAGATTTAATTTGAAGTTAATTCTGTGCTAATAGTTGTCGGTGCTAAAATTATATTTTGTAAGATATTTAACTTCCTTTAAGACTTTGGATTGAGTTTGATAAAAATATAAAGCATCATCTCCAAGATCTAGAGTCATTATTGCATTGGGATGAATGTGAATTGGTGACTTCTGACAAACATTTGTAATAACCTGGAGATAAACCTCCAAATATACCACCCAGCAGACACAAAAATATATAAACATGAACCACTGAAAGACATATCACAACAGATTGTCAAAATTCAAAATAGCTTTTATTCTAAATTTTGTTTTATACTTAAGGTTTAGTATAAAAAAAGTTAAGTGCACCACATTTTCACTAGAGACTATTTTGTCATGTAGCAAACTAGGAAGGACCTCGGTTCCTTGATGCTGCAGTGTGCATCCATTCTAACCCATCACAATCTTTTTATATTATATATATAGAAAACAAATCAAAAGGGTTCCCTGAACTGTAGTGCCCACATAGACATATACCATCCGTGACTGTTATGGTATTGAGGCTCAAGATAAGCAGTGTATCCGCTACATTGCATACACAAACACACGGTGCCACATGCCATGATAAAATGCTGCGCTAAGTTGAAACGGATATTGAGCTCTGAAGGCTTTGC
This sequence comes from Ptychobarbus kaznakovi, assembly GCA_027422405.1. Taxonomy (NCBI): domain Eukaryota; kingdom Metazoa; phylum Chordata; class Actinopteri; order Cypriniformes; family Cyprinidae; genus Ptychobarbus; species Ptychobarbus kaznakovi. The sequence goes on from CM049794.1 coordinate 5,649,510, forward strand.
CCTCATGTTTTTTGCCTTGTGTTACTTTCCTAGCAAAATAAGCATAAATGAAATGGGATTAAATAAGGAATGGCATAAAGTCAGGTTAGGAAACTACCAGGTCAGAAGCCTATGTCACAGAAAATGATAGAAATGGTGCTAAGGCAATGCCAGCATACTTGGCATGTTTTTTGTTTTGTCATCAAAAAAACTTTATTTCCTTTACATGCAGAGAGAAATTCTACCTGAATGGTCTTTTTTTATTCAAATGGGCAAAACCTTTAGAACGGTACAGTAGTGTCGGATACCCAGTGATGCACCTGATACATGTAAAGCCTAAAATTAAGCCCAATTTGCCAGGCTAGCATAACATTTCCTATATTTTAAAATTAAATCAGAAAACATATGGTATAGTGACCAAAAATAATTTGACACCAGTGAATGTATGGAGAATAAACCTATGTAAGCATTTCGCCTATGTGCTATCTAGCAAAATAAGCAGCATTTTAGATTTACAGTCACATCTAATACAGAGAACTGCTACAGAACTAAAGCGTGTAATGTGGAAGAGGAAATGGCTGCTTTTGAAGGTCATTCTATCACTGTTGGGAGTAGAAATGAAGATTTAGCAATTAAATACATTAGAAGCGCAAAAAGCGGCGGAGACAACTGCTGGTGAAACTCATGCATTCTGTGAGGTTTTCCTTTTTTGTCAGGTATTTTTCTAAATCACATTAGAGACTAGAGAGAGAGGAAAACGTTAATCCCTTGCAAACATTCACACATCAACACCACAATTTCTCAGCCGTTGTATTTGCTGCTACGTATTACCACTGCTTCGAAAATCATCAACGCAGCACCGATTATAACTGACGCTATTCGTATTTAAAAGCATATGTACAAAAGAAATCTGCAAAAACATTTCAGAATTGGTTGACAGTGCACACACAAATTAATCTTGTAGTACTCCTAATTGTTTTTTTTCCTTTATTAAGAACAAAACTACTGAAAAGTGCATGCAGAAACATCAAGATGCAACTAGGAAACATTGATATATTTTGAAAACACAACCCCTAGAAAATGCAGTCACAGCAGTGATGTGCTCTGCCCGGAAAGCAATCACCATCATCTAAATATGATATGTTTATTTATTTCAGTATGAATCTGTGTGCAGATGTACTATGACAGAAGACTTACAAAAAGCGAAAAGCTTTAAATGCATTCTAGTCCAGATCTTTGGTACAAGCAGCTCCCCACACACAAAAAAAGAAAAAACCTTGATGTGCCAAATCATTTAAAATACTGAATTTAAGTTGTCTCTTGATTAAGTCTTGACCTCTGTAAACAACTTTACCTTTGTGGAAAATGCTAAAAATTTTGTGTAGACGCACATATAGCTGGAACACACATAACACACGCTAAACTAAGTGAAACTGCTAAATGTACAGCTCTGGGTATCCGACATTGGAGGGAAAATATTGAGACAAAAATCCTACTTTTCTGAACCAGTTTAGTTAATCTTGTTCACTCTCTTTTTTACTGCATCTAGGTTCATTCATATGAAAATTCCTTTGCTTTTAAATAATGGTGCAGTTTTGGCACCTGATAATATTTATGTAAGCTTGCCCAAAGGTACGATACGCCACCATTGTTTGAAGTTGTAAACACATCTTTCTCTTTGATTAAGAGTGCTTAAATCTGCATTTTACATATCTGACAAGACCTTAATAATACGAATGAAAGGCGTAGTTAAGCATACTTTTCAAAGAGAAAGTTTCGAGTGCATAGCTACTTCACACAGATGATCAAATTGACTCGGCAGTTCTCTTGGCATGATATCTGGCTCAAGACGACAACCAAAAACTAGAAAATGTACTGTAAAATGGAGTTGTAAGAGTCAATAAAGGTAAAAATGACCTGGTCTTCACCTTAAAAAGTTGTTTACACTCTAATTTAGCCAAACAATAATTATGGTAGATGACATATGATCACGCGCTTTTTTAATTGTGAATACGCAATAATTGTGTTATACATTATGTAATTGCGATATAACACAATTAGATCAACAGCGGCGTATCGTACCTTGAGTAAGGGGCTCTAAAATATTACATTCCATTAGATTAAATCAGTATTGTGGCTTAGCCAAGCAGCCCCAAAGGAGGCAGGGGTGGGAGAACAGGTAAAGGGAACCAGGGAGAAGGAAGGAGGGCTTCGGTCCAGGCCCAGAGGGGTGCTCACTGTTACCAGATGGTGTAACCGCCGTTGGAGCCGCCCATGAAAAAGTTGCCCTTACGTTGGGTCATCATCACATTTGCACCTTGCATGGCTGCCATCTGAGCCGCGTTAGGGAGGTGTCCAGGAGGTGCAGGCTTGAATGTAAAGACGAATATGTACATTTAATGCATATTTCATCAGTTGCATTTTCAGGCAGATCTATGCCAAGAGTAAATGTGAAGTAATAACTTAGTGCAACCTCCTAATTCTATTTACTTAAAATATTTTTCACAAAAAAAGTCTTCCAGGTTGACAACATTTTTTTTTCCATAGCACATAATTTTGCTCAAAATTAAGGAAATAATCTAAAAAAAATCCTAAATAATTTCTTAACATATGATGCATGGTTAAATATAACAAATACATCTTAAACACCCAATAATATCTGAATCAGATCCTCCAACATAAACTGGATTTGCTCAAAGGACTAATTAACCCAAAAATGTATTCACTTCCAGGCCATCCAAGATATATAGATAATTTCTTCATTAGGAGAAATTTAGAATTTCATCATCTCAGAATGAGAGTTCAAACAGCTGATAAAAGATCACAGTCCATCAATTAACGTCTTGGAAAAGTTGCATGTTTGTGGAAACAAATCCATTAAGATGTTTTGTGTCTGACAAAAATACGATAGTAATGCTTCCTCCAGAGAAAAAGTCCATCCCCTGTTGTCCTCTCACATCAAAATCCACAGAACTGGTTTTGGTTGTAAACTGTGCTTGATCTGTGCATATCTCTCCTGATTCAGACAAGACAGCCTTTTCGCTGGAGGCGTTATTAATAATTATGGTGTCATATTTAGCTGGAAGCAAATATTTGAAGTCTCAAATATCTTAATGATGGATTTGTTTCTTACAAACGCACAGCTATTCACTTCAAAAGACTTTAATTTATGGACTGGATTCGTGTGGATTATTGTGATGTTTTTATCAGCTGTTTTGCACTCATTCTGACGGCACCCATTCACTGCAGAGGATTCACTGGTGAGCAAGTGATATAAAGCTACATTTTTTCTAAATCTGTTCCGATGAAGATACAAACTCATCTACATCTTGGATGGCCTGAGGGGGAGTAGATTTTAAGCAAATTTCCATTTTTGGGTGAACCATTCCCTTAATTGTGGGTTGCTAAATGCATAGTACTTCCTGGATGTTTACTGGGAATACTCACAGGAATGGAATTGCTGGTGCCAGGCCCAAAGCGAGCTCCAGCATCGTATCCACCATCCACCATGACGGCGGAACCAGGGGGGTACATGGGCCCCATCTGATAATATGCCATTGGGACACTAGGGGCCATGGCCCCCATTGGCACACTTTGAGCATGCATGGGCATGTACATCTGAGTACCAGGGTAAGCTGAGGTCATTTGGGGCATTTGTCCAGGGGCTTGGGCCATATACCTGGGCTGATAAACCTGCGAGAGGGAAACATTTCAAAATTTGAAAACGTCAATTATTGCAAACATTTTTGTATGAAATAAACAGAATTTATTTTAAAAGTTTTTTTTTTTAATTAGCTGCACTCAAAGCCATTTTAAAATGCAGTTAAACAAATCTGCAAGCGTATAATAGCCTAAAGTTATAAGGCCTAATTAATCAAATTATGGGTTTTTATTAAGGTTTTAAAACTCATAAAATCACTGTAATGAACAGCCTCTTCTGACTTATTGCTTCATTTTTCTTTATTAATTGGTTATAAATATCAGTTTCATGTTGGCTCAATGCTAAAATTGTCAAAGCTATAATTGCCTTTGTCTGTCCGAGTGGTGGCACTTGCATCACAACAGATGATTCATGTTCTCAGAAGAATTTTTGCAGGAATCTTTAGCATGCAGTCTTGAGTAATGAAACATACATTTTTGAAAGTGCTTCCAAAACAAGTTTTTTTTTTATACAGTACTAGATTAAAATGTGAAATTATAAAAAGACCAATTTGAATGCTTTAAGGAGATATTGTGCATTGGCATAACCAGAGAAAGAGTAATTAGTACTTGTTACCTCAGAGTATGGAGGAGGGGCATCTGGATATTGAGACACCTGAGGGACTTGCATGGCAGGTGGATACACAGGTGCTGTGCTCTGCTGAGGGTAAACAGCTTGTTGAGGATATGAACCTGCACAGAGAAGAAAAAAAAGACAGGTAATGGTTTAAAATTAATATCACACAAAATCTTAAGTTGATTTACTGTAAAGTAGCCAGCAATATTTTGGTTTTGTACTAAAGATATTGACCAAGAGAAACCATTCAGCGGTTTTCCTTAAACCAGAGTAGACAGGCTTAAAATGTGGATAACATTTTTTTTAAATAATATAAATTGCCAAAAGAATAAAAATAATTTGGAGCGACCCAGACATGTTATTAAAAGGTTTTGTGACATTGACGAAACAGAAATAGTTATTGACAAATTGACTTACTATAATAAATATGGACGTGGAAACGTATCACAAATGACATTAAGCCACACACAAACAAGAGACAAAAAGGCCAGTTTTCGCTGACAGCTAAATCACAATAGAAAAATAAGACAAACGGTTCTTGAATAAATACCACACAGTATATTGATGAAACACATTTGAATTAGATTAATTAAATGATTAAACCGATGCGTCTCGCTTTCTTAATGAGGTCACCTTTCCGATCGCGTCATCGCGCTGTAGCAGCCAAGCTAATGCTAGTCACCCTTTAGCCGTTTTCAGTCGAAAACATTACCCAGTCCGCTAAAAAAAAGACACTATCGCGTTAAACATTACAGTGTCCGTCTGGAGAGAGTCGATGACAGATGTTTTTGGCACATCATCAATAAGAGTTCAGTATGTAAAATCGTTTGTTATGTAAGTCAGTTATGCTGGCTAACTATTGGTAGTTGCTAGGAAGCGGCTAAGCAAAATAGCAGAAGAGCGGACGGTGATCGTGTATTTACCTTTGTTGTTCATTGTTCTTCACTGTAGATGATGTTTTCTAGGGGACGAGAATTTCAACAGACCGAATTTATATGACAATAGATACACGGTTTACTCAAAGTTCCTCGTCTTTTCGACTCGTTACTTCCTTGTTTTCGTCGGAATACGCTTTGAGTATATTTGTGTTGGGAGGAGCTCCGTCACGCACGCGTCAGTTTTCGGACGCGACGCCCTGTTATAGAGAAACACGTGACTCTTTATCGCAAAAACGAAAGTCTCTGTAAGCCCCATTGTATAATGTAAAAATAAACGTTATTGTATAGATGATACAATTACAGAATATATATTGAATTGTAACTATTTATGTGTAAAATATTTATGTTTATACGTAGGGCAGGTTTCACAGTCGCAAAGGCAATACTTAATCAGTCAAAAGTTACACAATTATGTATTTTCTCAAGAGGTTTTCATGTCGGTTTCATATTTCTGTAATAAAACTACACTAGCAAATACGAAGACAAGGTAGAGTTTAACTACAATTTTGGACTGTGATTTCAGGTTAAGAGTACTTGTAATAAATCAGATCAGGGCAAGGTTTCACATGCCGCTCAATGTGTCACAATTTAATATTCCATTAATTAATTACAGTTTTCTGTAATGACAGGCTGCTTCATTGTGACATCTTACCCCAAATACTATAGTGTGACAACATGCCCTGCTATTACTTAAGTGTTGACAGTTTGGTATGTTCTTTATGTTCTGAATTATTTATTGTATATTGGCTTAAATATTTGATATTTATATTTGTATATTTTAACTAGTGCTGTCAAACTAATCGCATCCAAAATAAAAGTTTTTGTTTACATAATATATGTGAGTGTACTGTGTATATTTATATAGTAAGTATATATAAATACACACACATGCTTGTATATATTTTATAAAAATATGTTACGTTTATATATTAAATACATTTATACATGATATAATTTATATGAATATAAATATATACATGTAAATAAATGTAAATATTTCAAAATATGTGCTGTAAGTTTGTGTCTTTATATATATATACCTAGTAAATATACACAGTACACACATGTATATTATGTAAACAAAAACTTTTATTTGGGATGCGATTAATCAAGATTAATCGTTTGACAGCACTAATTTTAACATACTTTTTTTATATCAGCATGTAATATGAATTCCTGTCTACTCAAAGGATTAGATCGTATGGAACGATTCTGCACACTTAATGAACCTATAATAATATTGCATAATTAGGCCCTGGGAAGTATGCCAAGTAAGAGCAGAGGTTTCATTAAGATTGTTTAATTTAATTGCAGTATGCAACCCAATATATTACGTATCAGACTTTGACTAGGAATGATGATCCAAAATTTGTTTTGCACCTATGTGACTAAATTAAATGTAATTTATGCATTTTTATGGCTAGGCCCACAGGCTCATTAGGAAGTATAAAGATGCATTCAGTATATGTAAAATGGAACTTCTCTGTATTGGGGCCTGTATACTGATGTGAACCTAATTACAGATTCGTCTGTATTCAGCAATCCCAGTCCTCCTTTGAGCTCCATGGCAATATGCTCTTAGTGCATGCAAATGGAAGTGTTTGCCAGCTGGCTTGGCAACAGAGGAAAGACACAATGTGTGTATAGAGACACGGTGTCTCTTTCATAAGCCAGTTCTTTTTTAAAAATGGGAATATGCCTTGTAAATCACATATAAGAATATGCATCAATATGCATCTGATTTGTACAGTGGCCAAGAGAGCTTAAGGCGCTGCAACTTCAGAAAACACATGCAAATAGAAAAAGCACCAGCAAAATCAAGAAAACATCTTCATCAATTTGACAGCAAGCACTGCCAATGCTCACAACGCAAACAAATAAAGAAACGCTCTGCAAATGTTTACAACACAACCAAATAAAAAAATGTATTTGCAGAGCTTTTCTTTGTTTCGCTGTGTTGTGAGCATTTGCAGCGCACATGTTGTCAAATTGATGAAGTTGTTTTCTTAATTTGCAGGTGTTTTTTTCTATTTGCAGCACGTTGAGCTCTCTCGGCCACCATAGATTTTCTTGAAAAAAGGACACGAGGAAAGAACATCTCATTTTGATTGCATTTAATGGTGTGTGTGACGCTTTCTCAAAAAACATGCAATCATCACAATAGAGATTCACATAACAATGCAACAGATGCATTTGTCTGCGGTGCCCTAACATGATCGTCTCTGGGAACAATCAGAGGGAAAACTGTGCTTGAAGATTAAACTGCTTGGGCTGTAGCCAAACTTTTTTTCTTTATCCTTCCATTTCTTGATTTACATTTAGTATTCCTCATTTGAAAGTCACTTTGGATTAAAGCATCTGCTAAAAGAATACAGTTTTGTAAGTGCTAAGATGCCATGTTTTAATAATTGCATTTAACGTTTTAATTGCCCCTTTTGTTCTGTTTATTAATATTTTACATGGAATCATAATATGCCTGTATGTTTTCATTTAATGTGTTAGTTAGACTTCAAGAGGTACAAAGACACAGAGGAATAAGGACATGCATATCAATATTTTTAATTCTTAAAAAATATATATTTTGTTATTTTGAAGAAACATAGCAATAGTAATAGTAGTCATGATTATACTTTTTATTTAAACATTTTTATCATTGATAATAATAATAAATTGATGTCATTATTAATATTAGTGCATAACCTCCTAATGTAGCAATATTATAGTTGGATTCAAGGGTTTTAATAGTGCAGTGAACAACTTAATTGTCTGTTTTGTTCCATTTATCTGTATTTTACATTTTTGTCATGTATAAAAATTGCCTAAATTATTTATTTTAAAAGTTAAAAACTACTTTAAAAACTGCACGAATAGAATACCATAAATATTAATATTTTAAATACTTATACATTCTATTCACACCATCATTGTTTTTGAGAAACAATTTACAATATAGTACTAATATTAATAATGAGCATGAAGAATATTATTTTTATCGCCATTATTATATATTATATTGTAAAATAATATTTTTTTTTATAAACAACAACAATTCATACTAAATAAATGGATCTCTTTATTGATATTAGTAATTTTACTGTGAAAGCATAACCTCACACTGTAGCAAGTGTGATGTGCAGCTGTCTGATTCAAGTGCAGTGAACTGCAGGAACACTGTGTACTGTCTCTTTAAGACGGCCATCGCTCCCGTTCTGTCGAGCCAGCGCCATTTTTTCAATGCAAGACTCGGCCTGCATAAATTATGTTCATGACGTAGTGCAAAAGAGCAAATTTGTGTAAATTTGTCGGCACTTTTCTTCAGATAAGGGTTTACCTTGGTTATTAAGGTGCACTTGCTTCACCGGCACGACAGTTAACGGAAAAACGTCTTTAAATATTTAGTTAAAAAGAGGACCAGCGCTTTCCCGAGCCTCCTTATCAATGCAAATAGCTCTTTTGTGTGCATTCGTAGCGCGCGTCGGAAGCTGTGAGATGAATTTATAATGATGCATATTTAAAACAAACTGTGTCAAAGCTCGCCGAAGGAGGAGAAATAAAGAAAACATCCCACCTTTCAGCGGGTAAGTCGTGAATATGATCACAGCTTGCACGTTATTTTTGCACAACGCAATACGAAGTCTCGGACTCGAAATGAGTTTTTGGTTAATATGCAATGGTCGTAATTAGCATAATTTATATATTTATGATAAAGAGAAAGGAAAAACATCAAATGCCGTCCCGAGTCGTGGCATATTGGCATGTGAGGAGTGTGATCAGTAGAAGTGTGTGTCCCGTGAGGAGAGTTATTATTGCATTGTGAATGTGTTGGGAGGGCTGCACTAGTACCTCACAGGCCTGCTGCTTGATGTGAAAATGCGCAAAGCTTACATAATGCTCTATTGTTTTTAGGATAATTACACGCGCACATTTTTAATGCCAGACATATATCTTAAATTGCACTTGCACAGTGATGACATTAGAGCAGTTTTACTTCGAAATAGTGCTCCAAATACTTAAGAACTGTGATGGCGTTCTTCCAGTTACCTGGATTGTAATATTTTAAGTTCACAATCTTGAGAGCGTGCGTCATAGACGTGACGTTACACACGTTATCACGTCATGATTATCTGCTCAGTGCTTGCAAAGGTTTACCATGGTCTTCATAGTTCTTGCCAAACACCATAGTAGTATGTTATTACTGTAAAAGAACGATAGATATAATGTTATTGAAACAATGCAGAAACTGTCCTTTGTTTTTATTGTGACAGTGATATAGCAGAAACTTTACCATGGTGAATAAGGGTAAGGTTTGCTGCTAGTCACAATCATACTTAACATTTTAAATAAACTTGATATTCTTTTGTTATAACCTTGTGAGACAACTAAAGGTGAAGGACTCTACTGTAATGTGTGTTTTATTTCTTCTTTTTAAAAATCTATAAAGGATCCTTGTTTGTAAATTATTTGTTACATTAATGCAACTAAACCACATAGATAGCAGTTTCTACCTTAATAACTTAATATTTAAATAAAAATGTGTTTCTGATTAGAATGAGATATTTGTTCTAATTAGTTGCACTAAATCACATATTTATTTTTTACCTTAATAACCTAATACTGCATTTTAAATCATATTTTTTCTTCATACTGTTGAAGTATTTCTAATCGAAATGGCATATTTATGTGATTTAGTGCAAATAAATCTGATAAATGTCCTATTTCAACCAGAAATACTTCACAACATGGAAGAAAATTGTAATATTAACTTAAATATTGAGTTATAAAAGTAAAAAAAGTGATTTAGTGCAACTAAATCTGACTTTTATTTACTTTTATAACTTAATCTTTAAAACGATAATTGTCTTCCATATTGTGAAGTAATTATTTCTGGTTGAAATTAGATATTTGTCTGATTTAGCTGCACTAAATCACATACTTTTTTATTTTACCTTTTATTTTTTACCTTTTAAAATGAATTTAATTTGATTTTCTACCATACTGTAAAGTATTTCTGATTTAAATGGGATATTTAAATGTAGAAATGTAATTTCCTTTAAAGCTGCTTTGCAAAGATTGTATCGTGAAAAGCGCTATACAAATAAACTTGAATTGAATTAAATGGGGTCAACTTTATATCATGGTGTAGACAAGTGCTGTCAGGAATCCTGTCAAGAATCCTTATTGACCAGCTTCTTTGTCTCAGGTGGTACTGTGGAGCTAGTAACATCCCCTTCAACCACTATGCAGAATCAGTGATCTCCTCCGAGCTTAGACTTCATCATGGACACTGAGGATCTCCCTGCAAGCAATGTGCCACTCACCATCAATGAACAGGTATTGCTGATTCAAGTCATAATTCCCATACGTTTCTCACTACTTGCATGAAGGGTTACCAAATCACAGATGTACCTTAACATTTCATCACTTGTCCAGCCTCATGCCCCAGCCCCACGTGTGTGAGTGTTCGGTCTACGTTCACAGCTCAAGCAATTATTTTCTGGTGGTGAGGTGTTTGCAGAAAGCATTGCTTATGCCGGTTTTTGGGCAGACGCTTAATTCATGTGCTGTATTCATGTCACTTGTGTCCTTGTTGTGTTGGTTCTTTGTGTCCTAATGTGTGCTTGGCATCTCTGTTCTCTTTAGCCATTCATTGTCTGACTGCAGAAGTGTTTTCTCAGCTTTTAGGTTCCTGCACTTTGAAATTCCCAGCACAAGACGACCAGGTATGCACCTTCTCCTGCGTCTGTACTGCTCTCTCTGCTGCGCTGAGCTGAGCTTCCCTCTCTGCATGAGCCCTGCATTTGCTCCTGTGATGTTTCTCTGATCTTGACTGAAACACGATTGAGGAATGTTCTTAATAAAAATCAAACATTAGCTGAGCAAAAGCTTCAAAACTGCATCATGTTATATTATAATACACTACAATTTAAAAGTTTAATTTGTTTGATACAGTAAAATTGTGAAGTATTTACAATTTTAAATACAATTTCAATTTAAAATAACTTCTTTCTATTTAATCATATTTAAAAAATTAGTGCTGTCAATAGATAATTTAGTTTTACTAATTAATCACATTTTCTTTCTGAAATTAATCGTGATTAATCCCACCTAACATTAAAGTTAAATATACTTTTATATTGCAAGAATTTCACATTCACATTAATTTCACAATATTTAAATTAATGTAGAAACAACATAAAGACAGTATATTTTTAATATTTGTCTAATGGCATATTTTTATATATGTTATACATGTTGAGTGTATGTGATTTTTTTAAATTATTTATATTATAATTTGTTTTGAAAATGTATTTTACATTTCTTTAATTCCTGAAAACGTTTTTAAATCTGGGAAAAAATTGCTTTGCGCACCTATAACAACCAAATAGTATATTTAAATTATATTTTATTTAATATATCACCCCACTCTAGTTGCAAACTTTTCATGCTCTTTTGCTCAGCAAATGTCACCAATAACTTAATAAAATGTCTGAAAGATCAGAATATACACACAGGTGTAAACTCCATAACAGATCATGGCCCATTTTCATCTTGTCAACACTGCCCCTCATTACCCCAAACAGAAGTGCATTTATAACCAGTTCCTAACGCCCCTTCTTCCAGGTCATTGTCATGTCAGGACAGGAGACCATCCGTGTGCTGGAGGTGGAGGTGGATACAGCCTTGTCCTCTTCGGGGGCTGATGGGAAGGTGGAGTCAGGGGGCGAGGAGGCTGCTGTTCATACCCTGGATGTAGCTGAGGAGGCTCCTTTGGACAGTCCAATAACCACAAGCACCACCACAGCTGGTGAGACTAATCAAATTAACTGATATAAATAGCCACATTAGTTTGGTATCATAGCAACCCAGTATGCAAAGCCACCACCATCAAAAAGGCATTTATTGTCATCATTGTAATAAATGCATGGCTTGAAAGAGACACCACCATTGATCATGTCTCCTATGCATGGAAATATCAGGGCACATTTGTTTTTAAAGATTTCATAAAATCTACCTCTCTTTGCATGTAGTGTCTGTGGAGGTCTCAGCACCTGCAGTACAGACCGTGGTCTCCAAAGCCCCCATCAGTGTGTCTCTTGGTCTCAGCAGTGCAGTCCAGCCGTGGGGGGTTTTCTGACCCATCAGTGTGAAGCCCCCCAGTATCCCATTTCCACTTTGTGAATACATCCACTACATACACAGTTTTGCGCTACTTATTGATGTGTTGGGTCGATCACTCAAGAATTCAATATCTCTAATTTCTAACTTTTTTGAAGCAACTAAGCATTTAATGTGATATATTAATATTAAATATTGTGATGTGTATGGTAGCGATCAAAATGGAGCAAATCATCTTTTGAAAGCAATTTTTGCTTTAAATTGCAGCTTTAAATAAAACTAGTTGATTATAATATTGATTTTGTAGGTGGCGACTTAGTTACTTTAAAAAAAAATGTTATTGAATAATTTAGTCAAGAGATTTGTTAAAAAAAATGCTGATTCGTTCAGTAATGGAATAAGTGAAGTATTTATGATGAGTCATTGAATCATTCATTCAAACTTTTTTTTTTTTATTATTATTTATTCAAATGAATTAAAAAAATTAATTGAACGAGGCAATTAATATTTTGTCACAACCTCTAGTAAATGACATGTTATTTTGATTAGTTCAGAATCATGGGGAAATCATGATCTCTATTTGATTATCATGATTCTCAGTTTATCCAGAATCGTGCAGCTCTAGTGAGGGGTACTTAGTTAAACACTTTTGACCTGAGTCAGCATGTGCATGGACCCACACACAATCGTGGACACACTCTAGATTTACTCCTCAGTAGAGGTCTAAACATTTCATCCATTGTTATTAAGGATGTAGCACTGTCTGATCTCTGTTACCACAATCTAGATCTGTCTCTGTCAGAAAGAGATGCATTAAGGAGAACACTAGTGCGCTATTTGTGAAGGCAATATCTTTAACACCAAGCATTTCTGCAGACTCTGTTGATCTTCTCCTGGATTTATTTAACTCAAAAGTACAGAATGTTATTGATGATATTGCTCCGATAAAGGTCAGCAAAAAGACTGGCAGACAAAAATTATCTTGGAGAAAATCAACAGCAGTTCAGACTCAGAGTATGAAAAAACAATGCAGAAAAGCTGAGCGGATGTGGCGGAAGACGAAACTCGAAATTCACTATAGCATCTATAAAGACAGCCTTCATGCTTTCAATGTGGAACTGGCCACAGCTGGACAGAACTTCTTCTCAAACCTTATAAACAGTAACTTAAACAACACTCGCACTCTTTTTACTACTGTTGAGAGACTGACAAACCCCCCAAGTCAGATTCCCAGTGAAATGCTCTCCGACAGCAAATGCATGAGTTTGCTTGCTTCCTTTTCTGAGAAGATCAATAATATCAGAAAGGAGATTGGCACGAGGAAAAATACCTATAAATGTCAGAAAATTTGAAAAACTTTCTCCGAATAATTACATTTGTATGCCATTACCCTGCCAGGTCCTGACTCAGGATGGTTTGGCCTCTCTGATGACTGGCATGTTTGCCCAGCAAGGTTCTCTGGGTCAGCCCCTGTTCATTCCTCTGAGTATGGCCGGATCTGTGGGGGGTCAGGGGGGTCTGGCAGTGTTCACCTTACCCACCGCCACTCTCGCCACCCTCCCTGGTCTCACTGCAGCCAGCCCTGCCGGAGGACTGCTGAAGCTGCCATTTGCAGGACTGCAAGGTATGGTGCTCATGCTTAAAAAGTGCTTACATTAATTATGTTGCCATGGAATTCAATTTAAAATACATGGATTAAGGGCAGCATTTTATGTTTATATGAAATGGTAACTTGTTCAGGCCAGTCAACAGTGAAATTATTTGAAAAACTATTTGTTTTTGACTGTAACAACAATTATTTTTTCTTTTCCAGCCGCTACTTTGTTGAACTCTGTCCAGACGCAGCTGCAGTCACCTGCGCAGACATTCCTGCAGCAACAGGTGTCTACTCTGCAGCCAACGCAGACCACACCAGCCACTGGTTCTGTTGTTCAGAAGGTGTCGGAGCCCAGTGCCTCGGTCGCAACACTTCAGACTGCAGGCCTGTCCATCAACCCTGCTATTGTGAGTAAAGAACACTTCTGTTGTGGATAGAAACATGTAATTGGGTTCAGTTGTATCATATGTGAGGAAAAATGGATTTTGAAATTGGAATGTGCAATATATTGAATGGACAATATGGGGTACTAACCAATTAAAAAAAAAGAATTGGCTAGAATTGGATATTCAAGAGGTAGTTTCTTGAAGACTGCTTTCATATCAACAATTCATCTTATTTTAGCATTTATTAAGTTTTTTTGTAGACGAAATAGTATAGATTTGAACTTTTTATAGATTTTCAATATTTATTTTAAACAACAAACACCCTCACACACCTTTAAGTAATCGATAGGTGCGTTGTCAAAAATACCAAAAAAGGTCCAACTTCAAAACAAAGCACATTTTGTTTATTTAGTTAGTTAGTCAAAAGTTGAGTAAAGTTTTAGGGCCAGATCTACTAAACGGCAAATTAGCGTTATAGCGCAATTGCATAAAAGCGCAGATGGGAGGGGAAAATTCTGCGTGTGATTTACTGACAATGTGCACATTAAAGAACACAGACGCAGCCAGATCATTTCCATAATGACCAGCTAATAATTACCGGCTGCTTTAAGACATGCTTTTTTGGCGTTAAATAATTACGCAAATACCAGTAATTTGACGAGTGCAAATGTTAGTAAATCATGTTGCATCATTCATTTTAATACTCTCCTCCCATAAATTTGGCATCTGAAAAGGAAACTTTTACAAATGTATATTTAATGTTCAGGTCAGGCGCAAAAATATCTGTGTCCACGCCTTTTTCAGTGTTAATTCTTCACTGTGTGTAAATCCGCACAGTACTCTTTTAAAGCCTTAAGATGGTTTCCGCTGGCGCAAGCTGTTAGTAAATCTGGCCCTTAGTATTCCAGGGCTTGGTCACTTTAAATTATGTTTGAATATTTCTGTTAAGATTTGTATAAATATTATTTCTGAGGAGATTGATTATAGTTGCTATAGACAATCATAACAATAACCATATAATGAATTCATTCTAATCTAATAATCAGGAGTGTTTTTTTCCCCTTCAGATTAGTGCAGCTTCTCTGGGAGCTCAGCCTCAGTTCATCAGCTCTCTCACTACAACTCCCATCTTCACCAGTGCCATGTCTAATGTGGCAGGACTCACAAGTCAACTCATTACCAATGCACAGGGCCAGGTTAGTACTACATTTAAATGTATTTATTCATTTAATAGACAAATTTCTCCTAACGGAATGCCTTCTCACACTTTTTACACATCAGTCTCATTATTTTCATACTTGTGTTTCAGGTAATTGGAACACTTCCCCTGCTGATCAACCCTGCATCACTGGCTGGAGCTGCGGCAGCCTCTGCATTACCTGCTCAAGGCCTGCAGGTCCAGACTGTCCCACAGCTGCTCCTCAACTCCCAGGGCCAGATCATTGCTACGATAGGAAACGGTCTAACGGCTGCTGCCCCGTCTCCCGCCTCCGGCCTCCCCAAAGCCACTTTGCCCCTGACACTCACCAGGACCAGCACACCGGTACTGAAGAGCCACCCACTGTGGCTCTTCATTAGTCTGTAAACACACAAGAAACATTTTGTGCTGTCTGTGCACCATTTTTTTTACTTTTTTAAGGATAAATATTAGGGATGCTCCGATCGATCGGCCAGAGATTGGTATCGGCCGATAATCACATTTTAAGACTCGATCGGTACTCATACATTTGGCCGATCTCACGAACTGATCGCAATTTGATGATGTCAGCTGATCACGGCTGCTCTAGTCGGTGCTTTATACCTGTTCATACCAGCCAGCCGCGGCATGTTTCCGAAGCGGCTCTCTGCGCTGCTTGGCTAAAAATTGTCTTTTGTGAGTTGTCACCGCGTGGAGGACGGAACAAAACCTCGTCGCAGCCGTAAGGGGTAACGGTACAATAATACGCTGATCGTGGGCTTTTATGTTTTATTTTTTTATAAAACAAAATATCTTCTTTGGCCATATTAGCCTACTAAATAGTATTGATACGGACTTTACTCCTTTCAAACTCTGTCTGGAATGTCACTGTTTCTATCACTGCAACTTCCCGATCAGGCGACACACACACACAAATGAAATCGTCTGGCTGATGAAAAAAATTTATTTTTTTTTTTAATATTGCATCATTTATAATTAATTTTATCCACCCGCAAATAATCAGAATGCATTTTTTTTATTACCCGACCCGCTGATTATCCGCAGCGCCCGTGGATAACCGTGATCGAACTACGTTTTGTTTTTTCAGTAGCCTAGTTTAAATGTTTTTTTTTCCTCTTCAGTCTTATATTGGACAGTATTTAACCTTATGAGTTACATCAGACCTCTCCATATTGGAGTTTAAATGTTTCTATTTATTTTATCTTCTGCTTCTATGGCGCACGTCCGGAGAGAGAAAGAAAGTGCACGGAGCAGAAAGGGCTTGAATAAAGCGAGTTTGGCTTTAGATAAAAGAAAATACTAGAGGATATAGTGCTGAAAGATATTTAGGCCTACCATAAACGACCCTGAGCGCTTGTGATGTGATCCTTTTTGCTGTTTTGATGCGCTGCTCACTTAAAATGGTGCTGATGTTACGGCTCGCGGTCCGGATGGATGCAGGGGTGCGGATGCACTTATAGAAGTATTTAAGGATAAAAACCTCGAGTTGCTTTTAAAATATTCACAAGTCCTTTTCCTCGAGTCAAGTCTGGAGTCATTTCAGGTCGAGTCTGAAGTCAATAAAAATGCGACTCGAGTTTGAGTCAAGTGCCCATCTCTGCCTTGTGGTGCATCAGACACATTTTGTTTGCATTTATTTTTGTCTTATATTAAGTATCCTGATATACATTATGTTATGCATAAACACCATTTTAAAGGAATATTAAAATGCTCACTGTATAAGGAATACTTTTTGTGATTATTTATATAACATTACTACATCGGTATCGGCCGATCGCCACGACAAGAAATCGGTACTCGTATCAGCTGCAAAAATCCTGATCGGAGCATCCCTAATAAATATTTTTGTGTATGCATAACACCTAAGAAGACCCTAGCAACTGCTTGGCATCCATCTAGCAATGTCCTATCATCCATTTAAAATGCCGTAGGATCATTGTAAAATATGTTTCCAAAGATGTATCCATGCATACATTTAACCCCAGTTTCTATCTGAAATGAACACTTGTGGCTTTAAAATACCAACTTTTATTATGATTGCAGGGCCATATTATTAATTAATAAAGACTTATTGTCCCACTTAACCTTTAAGCGCCACTCAGTCAGCAGACATTTCATTTCTGAACTGGCATGATACATACAACAAACAGTGTAATAAAATGTTGGATTCATGTTCATCGGTTTCATATAAAACTGAACAAGCTTTTAACACCACTCACAGAATGTGAAATATTTGTTATAGTATAATATTTGGTAATGGCCTGTGATTTGGTTCTCTAGGGTCCTGTTGGGAAAGTGGCTCCATCTAAAGTCATTATTGCTCCCCAGCCGCAAGTGGTTAAATCAGTCACATCCCTCACCTCAACCGGTGCCATCGCCTGTGGAGACATGCCTACCGTGGGGCAGCTTGTCAGCAGTAGGTTTACGTTTTTCTGGTACTTTACTGTTTATGTAATGTTTGCGCTATTGCATTTACAACCTTCTTCAGTCACGTAATTGAATAGGAGCAATTCTGTAAGGTGTTTAGTTCAGATTTCAGTTTTAAAGATTGATGTTTCAGTGACTCGTGCCTAGTTACTCATGTTGTTTATGATCTGGAGAGGATCCAGAAGTCCTAATTCAATTTTTGTTTTCATTAGAGCCACAGTCTGCTGTGAACGAAGAAGAGGCCATTAATCTGGAGGAGATCCGAGAGTTTGCCAAGAATTTTAAGATTCGACGGCTCTCTCTGGGGCTGACACAGACTCAAGTGGGTCAGGCTCTCACCGCTACGGAGGGTCCCGCCTACAGTCAGTCAGCCATCTGCAGGTTATTCTCTTTTCTGTCTTTCTTTACTTGTTCTATTCCCACTCCATTTAGATTGTGTAAATATTGCCATTAAAGGAAGAAAAAATAACTAGTGACACATAAGGCTCTTCTTTGTATCCAACATTTTTGTAATGAACCATAGTTTATGCAAAGTTGATTTATTAGGGGGTGTAACGGTACTCAAGAATTGACGGTTCAGTACATACCGTGGTTTTGAAGTCACGGTCCTGTACTTTTTTGTTAGTGTGAGGTGAGGGGGGGCATACATTTCTGAACAGTCAACACATTGTGGCTATAAAATATATTGTCTTTTAAATATAATTAGAATAACGTTTCTCAACTAATGTTGTAAATTATATAGCGAACCCTGTTACTTGCGCACTTAGCTTACAATTAACAATAGAGCCCAAACTATTACATTAAATTTACTTTTTTTGTTATAATAATCAATATTCAAATATAAAATTATAAAATATAACCATTTAGACAGTGTCTGTCATAACTTGTTTTCATGGCATTTATTTTAACACACATTTAGACATTACTAACAAGTTAAATAAAATAAAAGGAACATATAGACTACGGTAGTGCATATATTTAGTGAAATGCTCTTCTCTAGACTTAATTTCTCGGGTGAACTAATGAGCTGTGGACATGTAATGAGCAATTATATAGGACATGAGATGTTCATTTATGTTACGAGATTATATTGATTCTTAAATCCCAAGAATTGATTAATCTAACCTGTTTTCAGTCAATCGCAATAAGCTTTGTGCTTTGTTACTTTTGATAGGAAACAAAGTCTTATATCTCAAATTCTGTCCATTTTATTACAGTATTCAAACAATAAATGCCGTTTTGGCACTGTTTAATGTGGAGTGACAGATTGCTGTAGCTCCTGAAGAGAGGAAACGCGAAACGCACGTGATCTGATCGTCTCCTCCGCTTTAATACCAGTTTCAATAAACATGAATGAACATCCAAAGGTATGTTAAAAGAAAGAGTACAACTTACAGAAACCCATATCCTGTCTCATGTAATCGCTCGGTCAGTGTTTCAACCGCGAAAAGACGTCAATATAACAGCTGGTAAACAATGCCATTTAACGCCACATTTAAAAACATACTCGGTGACCATAAACTCATTATTCATCTAGAAAAATGAATTCTAGAGATGAGCATTTTGCTAAATATATGCACCATATAACATTCATTATATGTTTTACTGTTCTTCAATGTTTATGTTTGAATAAATCCATCATGGATTTATAACAGCCACCGTATAAATGTTTATTTAAAAAAAATCGAATTAGAGTAGAAATATAATTATGTAATTGTAATTATTATAAAAATGTCACTGAGTGTAATTTAAGTCTTTGTATACAAATCAGTAAATTCTAACCTTGATTAATATAGTAATGTAGTAACTGACTCATGTATATTTTACAGCATTCGTTAGGAGCTTTTTTTCCTTGAGATAATTGGGCATGTACTGTACCTGATATATATCCAGAATAATCGAATCAAAAGCTTGCGAGTCAGAATCGAATCGAGAAGTGAAATTTGTGTCAAAACCCAGCCCTAGTTTAAAACTGAGGCGCATAAACAGCAATCTGTCACACCACATCATAGAGAGTCAAAACAGAATTTATTGTTTGAATTTCCTATTAAACAGGAAAGAATATGAAATATAAATATTTGTTTCTTACTGAAAGTAACTAAACACAAGGCTTATATCAATTATTGGATGGGATGCGCTATATAATGCCTAGTGAATTTTTATTAGTCATCAACTGAAACAGCATAGCCTAAAATATCGATCTTGGGATTGAAGACTTCATATTGATTCATCAAAATGGAGATGTATAAAATGAGGAGTTTCAAATTAATTTAAAACAATGTTGCATTTGTTCATTACACATGCGTGACTCAAGATCTGTACTGAAAATGTTCAGTACAAATGTGTGTACTGTACCATCACACCCCTTGAATATATCAACCATCCATGTCCATTTAATGTCTCACATACACATATTACACTCCATTATCTTGTGTGCCTCTTGTTTCAAGATTTGAGAAGCTTGACATCACTCCTAAAAGTGCCCAGAAGCTGAAGCCCGTGCTGGAGCGCTGGCTGGCAGAGGCTGAGATCTGGAATCAGAAAGGTCAGCAGAACTTGATGGAGTTTGTGGGCGGAGAACCCTCCAAGAAGCGCAAGCGGAGAACCAGCTTCACGCCGCAGGCCATCGATGTCCTCAACACTTACTTTGAGAAAAACTCCCTGCCCACTGGCCAAGAGATTACAGAGATGGCTAAGGAGCTGAATTACGACCGAGAGGTGGTTCGGGTCTGGTTTTGTAACCGCCGACAGACTCTGAAAAACACTAGCAAGATCAACGTGTTTCAGTCCCAGTAGGGCTACGGTACGTCTCTTAGAGTACAACAGAAGAACTTTTTGGACGTTGATGTATTGGTGCTAGTTGCAAAAGGACTGAAATGACTGACTTGCTGTTGGGATGAAGTCAGCGGCACTCAAATTGTGTACGGTCCTAGAATAGTACCAAACATACTCTTTCTGTTGGTTTTTTGTTTCCGTTATGCTGCATGCAGAGTGACTTTTTGCCGCGCCACCACAATTTCTCAATGCAAAAATGGCTTCTGAACTATTTAAAATATGGATGAAGCTACGAAATCCTGTAGTTGCTGTTTTTATAGATGAAAAGAAGCACTTCATTAACATCAAAAAAGAAAACTTCTAAAATATTCTCCCTCATGTAGTGTTTTTTTTTCACAACTAAAGTTGACCGTTAAAAATATATTTTTGCTTTAGCAATAACAGCTATGGCTTTTGACTACGTATAGTACATGTAGAAGTTTTTTTTAATCATTTAACTGATTTTTTGTCTTGTCTTTTGCTGTAAACTCAAAACTATGTTCATTGCCTGAGACCACAAAAAGGTATTTTGTCATTTTAACCATCCAAAATGTCCATCTAAGAGGGCATATTTCGATCTTCTCTTTTCTTTTCAGTTTCCATGAGTAAAGTGGTTCCCCGTCTTTGTGCTTAAACGTAGATGTGTTTTGGTCAATGGACAATCATAGTACTCGGAGTCAGAAAGCATGCCCTGCTTTTATGTGGCTAAATCCAATTATTCCATTTCAGCTGTCATTGTAATTTCATATTCAGAATTGTATGATTTCAACTGTTATGCCTATCTGTTGATTCAAATAGGAAACTGACTGTATCAAAGATTACAATGACTGATGTAGAATATGTCCTATGGATTTTACTGTGACTGTTTTTGCCATAATCAGTCTAGTAAAGCAGATCTTAATATCAGGAGATGCTATTGAAGTGAGACTTACATCTATACGGGACACTTAAGAAACAATCGATGTTGATCGATGAGCCGTCAAACAAGTGTTAAAGGATATTACTATTATAAATGCAATTCTTCATTTCTGAATTTGGATCGTGCTCTCATTTGTACTCTGTCGCAGCAATATTCACAGGTCATTTGAAAATGTCCCCATTTAGTAAACCAGTCCAGACAGACGTGTGTTGTAACATGTTTCACATGTTTGTTCTAAGCATAAAGCTATATTGTTCTTATGGACCTTCGGTATTTATCTAATGGATTATCTTGATTGGTACAGTACCATAGATTTACATTTTAATGCTGTCAAGAAGGAATGATATGAGACATAGTGTTTTAACTAATGGTTTTTACATAGACTAAACATGAAAAAGCAGCATCTGTTCAACAGTTTAATCTGCACAGAGCTTATCGATTTTAAAATGATGCATAAATGCATTTACAGATTATAAACAATCGTATGGTACTTCATTAACTATATTTATTTTGTATCAATTGTAATGTTTGGTATTAACTTGTTATTTGAATAAATTAACACTAAACAGACTTGTTGTGTTTGACTTGAAAATCCTGGTAAGTACCATTTGACGTCTTACCAGTTATGATTATATTCATTATTCTCAGACTACAAAGAAAGTTAACACATTAATTCTCAGAACACATAAGTAACCCATAGACATTAAAAGTATGTGGATGGAGTTCATTTTAAATGACTGTCCTGACACCTTGAACTTAATATGTTGCAAAAAATGTTTTGTAGGCTTTAGATTCTGGTTTTGGGTCTTTGGTTTTACAATTGCGACACTATTAGGGCCTTTACTGCCATAATCAAAAAACCAATGTGGGTTTTTCAAAATCAAATCATCCTAATGGTGTTTCTCTACGTGTTTAAAATTATGTTTTCTAACAAATACCATAGACCGAAAGCATGATGGTGAAGACAGGGTTCCTACGCAGTTTGGAAAAGTATGGAATTTGATTTAAGTATTTTCCAGGTCTGGAAATGTATGAAAAAATATTTGTGTTTCCAGACGTTTGACCCTATTTATTTTTTTAATAATAGAAAATTAAGAATTTAATGAAAATAAATTGATCATACAAGAGGTGAGGTTTTATGGCATCTGTTTAGTGATTGGCAAATATGACTGAATGGTACTACCTCAAGAAAAGCTGAATTTTGAGTAGGTAGAGCTCTGTTAATTCATGTGCATCCATGCTCTCGTTTTATTCATCGTAAGATTGCAGTGCTGCACAAAGGAAATTGGTTTTATAAAAATAGAAATTGTAATGCGTAAGCATGCAAATCAGCATGCACAAGAGAATAGTTTCTTGAGGGCAAAAAAAGTATGTTCTGTATTGTGACTCTGTATGTAAAAATCTACAGATGACTGTACTATATACCAAATATCTGAAAATAATGCTTTTTTATTTTAGGGACTCACTGGAAGATGGGTAGGAACCCTGAGAGGAGCAATCCATGGTTTTCCATGGTTTCTGTGGTCTTAAAATAGCACTGATAAACCTATTGTTACTATGCAAGAAATAAAATTGCATTGCCATGGTAACTATATTTTCACCAAATTACCATCATAACATGTATTGCCTTCCCTGAAATCATCATGCATATGATATCTTTAAACAGGTTAAGAAGCTTTCAGAATTCTTCAGTTGTTTTATTATTTGTATTTGATCTATTTGAACAGAGTAATGACTGATGTCATGTGACAGTTTTATTGTTGCAACAACTGTGGTATTTTCGCAGAAATTATAGTGACGCCAAACATTTGGGCACTTTTTTGTTTAGTGAATTTAATTAGTTTAGTGATTTTTAGTGAATGTATGAAGTCCATCTCAAATTCACACAGGGGTCCTGGCAGAGCAAATACAGGTTATAGTAATGACTATAAAGTGTCTTATTAATGTATCTTTAATTTGAATCTGCATCTGTAGTTTTATAATTTAATAACATAATTTCTGAAAAAAATCTAATGGTTTACACACTAACATCACAAACCATCAACTATGGTTTATTATTATTAACTATTAAAAGCATTAAAATAATTAAGAATTATTATTATTAACCATTAAAAGCATAAAAAATGGTTTCCTGGACCTGTTGTGTGTTTCGGGACATATTCTGTTAGGATTTAGCCATCAATAAAAGGCAACAAATTACTAGTAGAGAGACCCACAGGGTCCACTGCAGTTTCCATTAAAACCAATACCATAACCATTATAATCAGTAAAACCATTACAAATTCTGTGATGGTTCTATTTGCTTTTTTCAGTAGAGTTATATTGTTTATTTATTGATAACATACTTTTGTGTGTTTGTTATTAAATTATTAATTATTTCTTAAAAGTTTAATTCGTGTTTCTTAATGATAAATGCCGCTTGTTATTGGCTCACGCGTAGAAATGTTCCATGTTTGGCTGTTTGTTGTCATGGGAAACAGGCAATTCGCCTCCATAGCGATTGAGGCCGCTAGTAC
The DNA here is from genome assembly GCA_027422405.1 of Ptychobarbus kaznakovi. Lineage (NCBI taxonomy): Eukaryota > Metazoa > Chordata > Actinopteri > Cypriniformes > Cyprinidae > Ptychobarbus > Ptychobarbus kaznakovi. The sequence goes on from CM049794.1 coordinate 5,673,676, forward strand.
ACTGTTCCAGCCGTAGTGAGGAAGACTACTGCGGATATTACGGCAAGAGTAGAAGAGATAAACAAACATGTAATTTTATACCTAAGACATTTTTCAATCAAAATCCATCCTATCTTCAACCTATACATTTTTTTCGATTTTTATCAGCTTCGTTACTTTTTATAGCGACCGGGGAAAGAAATTAATCTTCTTTCGAGCAAAACGAAGTTGTCTTGACGATGGGTGGAAAAATGGCGTGAAACGATGAGCTTTACCGCATTCTTTATCTGACTGCTGTCAGAGGTAATTTACACTCTTATTATGCAATTTATGATAAAACAAACACTTTATTTTAAACGATATCTGTTAAGTTTTTGCCCCAATTTTACTTGTGTAATGTAATACATGTGTTTGTAATGTGTAGGTCTGTACATACTTCTGAATTTAAAGTCATTTTGAGGATTTGTGACGCAAATTTCTGTCTTTAACATCATATTTGATCTATTAATAATACTTAAGGTCTTTCTTAATGGCAAAACTATAAACGTATTTTCCAGTTCACAATTAATATGGTTTGTAATCCATGTTTTCCCCTCCTTTTTAAGTGTCTGTGATCATCTCTAAACCCAAAGGGAGACTTGTCAGGACTGTGATTCATTTGCTCCTAAGTTCACTTGGATTCGACGTCTAAAGTCAAGTCATGGCTTGGGCTCTGAAACTACCTCTGGCCGATGAGGTGATTGAGTCTGGTCTGGTCCAGGACTTTGATGCCAGTCTGTCAGGGATCGGGCAAGAGCTTGGAGCTGGTGCTTACAGCATGAGGTCAGTTTGTGAACTAACTTGTTTAGAGATGTTTAGGTCATTTCAGATTATTGATCTGTTCTGAGACCTGTGGTGCTCGATAAATGCCATCTTTTGTTGAATTATAGCTCTTTAAAGTACTGTATGTTCAGTTGATTTGCGTTTTTGCCTTATTGAGACGTGTTGTTTAATCTGTTTTACATGCTTACTATGTCTATGCCAACTTCTTCTGCTGGGCTGTTTAGAATGAGCTGTTCATAATGAATGTGTTTTGGCACATTTTGTGTCTGACCTTCCAGAGATGCACCCTCTGTGTCTTGTATTCCCTTACATAACCGTTGTGCAGAAAATTAACCATTCAGAAAAGTACAGGTATGTTTGTGCCGATGTTATTATTGTGTGTAGGCTTCGATGGAGTGTTTTATTCAATATTTAGGGTTTCAAGTGGTTTTTAAACATGTTTTAATTTACTGACATTTTGGAGTTCTGTATGACATGAATGCAGTCTGCATCTAATATTTTTTCTGCTAGTTTATTGAACCAACATCTTTGATTTTAAATAGTTCAAGTAAACGTCATTCTCATGTTGATAGGCAGAGAGTCACTCTATCTAGCCTCATTAGTTGGTCTCCAGGTAACAAAATAGTTGTGTGTTATAAACCACATGTTCCAGTCCTGCTTTGCCATCTGTGATGATTTGTTCCCAGATGTTTGAGTAGCATTAGAAATGTGCCTTGTGAGCTCGTCTGAAATATCCTGACCATGTATTGTAAATCAAAAATGGTCAAATCTATAATTTGTCACTTTTTTCTTTCTCTTGTTGTTTTGCAGTGATGTGCTAGCTCTCCCCATCTTTAAACAGGAGGAGTCTAATTTACCTCCGGAAAGTGACAAGATTCTTCCCTTCCAGTATGTACTGTGTGCCGCCACCTCTCCTGCTATCAAACTACACGATGAGACGCTCACCTACCTCAATCAAGGTCTGTTCAGCAACACTGGCTGAAGAACATCTGCAGTTTCCTAAGCTTTATATTAAATCTCAATATAAATCTATTAAAAAAATGGTATAGAAACAAGATTTCAGGCAGGAAGTGGTTGTAAATTTCACAATTACAAAGAAGTTACGCATTGAATTACTCATGAATTTTTGAAGTAGACAAACTGAAATAGTATTTTCTTGTAAAATGGGCTCCGATAATATGTTTTATTTATAACTTGTAATATACGCTACACATGCATTATTCATGTTAATAGTTGATTAAAACAAACTAATTATGTTTAAACCGTTCGTGCTTCTGAAGACTTAAAAATACAAATATAAATATAAGAAACATTTTTTTTTTCTACAGAAAAATATAAATATTTATTTATTTATTACAAAGAAATTAATTATTTTGTTCAGCAAGGATGCATTAATTTGATCAAAACTGACAGTGAAGGCATTTATATTGTTACAAAAGACTTCTATTTCAAATAAATTCATCAAATAATCTTGAAAATGAATTCAAGGTTTCCACAAACATTTTAAGCAGCAACATTTCAACATTGATAACAGGAAATATTTCTTAAGCAGCAAATCAGCATATTAGAACGATTTCTAAAGGATCTTGTGACACTGAAGACTGGAGCAAATTCACAAATTGAAAACACTTATTTTAAATAGCAATACTATTTCACAATATTTCTGTATTTACCACATTTTTGTTAAAAACTGCTGCCTTGCTTAGCGTGAGAGACACTTTTCATATTAAAAAACTTGCTGACCCCAAACTTTTAAAGATTTGTATATTTATATATATACTTAATTGAAAGTGAATTTGGACAGACACTGTTATCTTAACAGTGTCTGTCCAAATTCACTTTCAATGTATGGAAAATACTTTTTGATTTGATTTTATACATTCCCATTGATGCATGATAGCTTCCAACCTTCCATTATGATGCAATGTTTCTGTTACATACTTTTAAAGAAGGAAGCATTATAAGCAACATAACAATGTAAAAATGTTTTACTGGTATGTTTCCCCCATTGGCTGCAGGGCAGTCTTGTGAGATTCGAATGCTGGACAATCGTAAAATAGGGGAGCTTCCTGAGATCAATGGGAAAATGGTGAAGGTGAGGATTTGCTGGCTGTTCTTTCTCATCCCCCATAATTCATGCTTCCCACATACAGGATTATGCTCGCATCAAGGCTGAATCACTTTAGCTGTTGAGAATCCTTTAAGTGTTCTGCTTAATCTTGCTGTTGTATATCTGAAGAGAGTTTGGTGAATCATATGTGCTTCTACTGACTACCCGTGGTTTATCTCTGCTGCTGTTTTTCTTCTGGTTACTCCCTGCAGAGCATCATCCGCGTCGTGTTTCACGATCGCCGCCTTCAGTACACTGAACACCAGCAGCTGGAGGGCTGGCGCTGGAACAGGCCAGGAGACAGAATCCTTGATTTAGGTAAATACTAACCCACTGCTAACAGAAAGTGTAAAAACCGGTAGTATAATAAAATGACTGCAAATAATTGCACTTAAAGATACATTTGCTACCAATATGTCAGTGTTGTGGAAATGCAGGACTCCTCCTGTTAGACATTAATAACTTGCTTGCACTGAAATCCTCAGATATCCCGATGTCTGTAGGGGTGGTTGATCCCAGGGCAAACCCTACACAGCTCAACACTGTGGAGTTCCTCTGGGACCCCTCGAAAAGGACCTCTGTGTTTATTCAGGTATCATAGACTGCTTTTGCTGACCTCAAGAACAACTTTCCCATACACTGTGAGTGGAGCCTTAAAAATCCCAACATGAGGTTTCATGTTTGTGTATGTGTTTTTAATTTATCCACTGATACACACTCAATGTACTTTGTCAATGACACTAGGAAGGATTTTGACTGTGCTAAAGGGATAGTTTATCCAAAAATGAATATTTTGTCAAACTTTACTCACCCTCATGTTATCACAAACCTGTATGACTTACTTTCTTTCTTTTTGTGGAACACCAAAGAAGATATTTTGAGGAATATTTCAACTGTTTTTGTCCAAAACAACTCAGGAATGCATTGACACAGACAGTTTTCAAATGTTTTATTTATTTATTTTTAAATATCATTCACTGTTACTTATTGTCCTATTTGTTTAGGTCCATTGTATAAGCACAGAGTTCACCATGCGTAAGCATGGAGGAGAGAAGGGAGTGCCATTCCGTGTTCAAATCGACACTTTCAAGGAGAACGAGGCCGGGGAGTATACGGAGCATCTGCACTCCGCCAGCTGCCAAGTCAAAGTTTTTAAGGTGTGCTGAGGCCTCCTCTGATAAACATGTACAATGTGCCAATGCAAGTTTCAATGCAAGTACTGTTCATTAGTGCAGCATAATGTTTGTGCAATCTTGCAAACTGAAACAAGATATTTGGAAATTAGATGCTAGTACAAGGTTTGTTTTGTGTTCAGCCTAAAGGTGCGGACAGAAAGCAGAAAACAGACAGAGAAAAAATGGAGAAACGAGCACCTCAGGAAAAGGAAAAATACCAGCCTTCATATGAAACCACCATTCTCACTGAGGTGTGTATCTGCTTCCTTGGAAAGCATAAGTTCCTCATGAATGGTTAAAAAAATTATAATAGATTTTGATTTCTCTCTAATATTATAGATTTTAATTTAATATTTTTTATAATATAAAACATTTATACTTTAAAAAATAATATTTCTAACATTTTTATTTTTATTTTTTTTAATATGTGATAATATTTGGTGTGTTGTGTATTTATTCAGTTCTCTCAATTGCCTGGAAAGCATGGGTTTTATATCAATATTTATGTGAAATATTTAATTTGTCTGTATTCAAGTTAGATATTTGAATTTTTTATGTTTTATTTAAATGTATTATATTATATTTAGACTATATATTTGATTGTGATGATATTTGGTGTTTGTATGTATTTATCCAGTGCTCTCCGTGGCCTGAGATTACATATGTCAACAATTCTCCATCACCGGGTTTCAACAGCACCCACAGCAGCTTTCCTGTGATTGAAGGGTAGGAAACATTCATCAACATTGTCTGAGCTTTATAATGCTAAAACTAAATGGAATATTGAAAAGGAAAATAGAGCAATTGATTATATTTCGATTAAAGACTATGCAAACATTTGTCTTCTTTGGAATCACATTTACTTTCATCTAATGGCTTATGATTTTGTCTTGCAGAAATGGATCACCCAATCACCAGCCGGAGCCTGTGGTAGAGTTAGCGGATGTGAGTGTTTCTGTCTTTATCTTCTTTCATATTTGAGATTCGCTGCTCTCAGTAACATTCATTAAACGTTTCTAGTGACATTCTAGGATCAGCATCACTCTGTCCATACACATATGTGACCCTAGACCACAAACCGGTCTTAAGTCGCACGGGTATATTTGTAGCAATAGCCAAAAATACATTGTATGGGTCAAATTATAGATTTTTCTTTTATGCCAAAACTCATTAGCATATTAATAAGTATCATGTTCCATGAAGATATTTAGTACATTTCTTACCATAAATATATCAAAACTTATTTTTTGATTAGTAATATGCATTAAGAACTTAATTAGGACAACTTTAAAGGCGATTTTCTCAATATTTAGATTTTTTTGCACCCTCAGATTCCAGATTTTCAAATAGTTGTGTTTCTGCCAAATATTGTCCGATCCTAACAAACCATACATAAATGGAAAGCTTATTAATTCAGCTTTCAGATGATGTATACATCTCAATTTCGAAAAATTGACACTTAACCTGGTTTTGTGGTCCAGAGTCACATGAAATGCAAACTACAAGGTCAGACATGGTCTTTGATAGATCCATTCCAGTGTTCTCTTGTGTGTTACAACATTTATGCATTCTATATTTTATTATTTGAACAATGTATTATGTTTGTACATGCAAGTTTATCTGTGTCCCATTTGCATTTGTATGGGATTTCGTTTATAACTGATCTATGCTTAACTAGTTGAGCATTCTGTTAATACATAATACTAGTTAATACATTCTGTATTGGAAATGGAATGGTCAAAAGCTACCCTTCAGTAGTGTGTGTGTGTGTGTGTGTGTGTGTGTGTGTGTGTGTGTGTGTGTGTGTGTGTGTGTGTGTGTGTGTGTGTGTGTGTGTGTGTGTGTGTGTGTGTGTGTGTGTGTTTAATGTCAGGAGAACTACAGTAGTTCATCTTATAAGACCTTTTTTTCCATTCATATCGTTGCAGCTGCTGTAAAAAGCTTTTTTGTTGCTTTTGCATGTTCATTAGCACATTTCAGACTGTAGCTTTTTTTGTTGTTGTTAGAACTAAACGTTTATAATATAGCATAGGGATTGGGGTGGCCAGTATGACCTAAATATGAGTTATTTATTTCTGCTGGAAATTAAACCCAAAATGTTTTATTTTATATTTGTTTAATATAATTAATTACATTTTAATATATTTAAAACAATTTATCTACAGGTTGACACATTTCTGCTGTTACACAGTATATATATCATACTGCCCAGCCCTTATATATATATAAATAATACATGTACTGTTCAAAAGTTTGGGCTAAGTTAGTTTTTAGTTTTTCACTGACCCCACACTTTTGAACAGTAGTGTGTAGATACAGGGACCAAATTAGATGTGAAAAGCCTTAAATCAACTTTTACAGGCTGATTTACAATGTCATTCAGTCTGGCACCTTTTCCTGTAACAAATCTTTCCTCATGCTTTTTATGATTATATGTTGATAGACTGATAGACATTTAACTCCAAACATTGTATTATTTTTTGCATTAGTTTATATGCTGATGTTATGTGAGGTTTTAGCCCATTGTTTGTTGTTTTCGTTTGTAACGTATAAGCCCCGTTAGTCACCACATGCTTCCTGATAACAAGATAATAATACTCGAGACAAATCTGAGATTTTAAAACTGAGAGACGTTCTGCCTTACAGTTGTCGTGCCACCTACTTACAAGAGACAGTGAAAGCAATCAGGTACATGAATTTATTTGCTCATTTGAATATGTTGAAATGTTTATTTGCCAAAGGTTGGTGTGCAAAGGTTTTATCAAATCTGTTTATGAACTCGGTTCAACTCGGGCTGGACAGTTTAAGGGGGAGTGTCTGACTTCAGTACAGGGACTGTACAATGGAAAAACAGACTAATTATGATCAGTTTATGGTCCGTGTTCTAAGGCATATTTTGTACTTTCTCTTTGCCCCCGAACAAACAGAATCTGTTGCCAACGGCAACGCCACAGGAAGCACAGCAGTGGCTCCATAGAAACCGTTTTTCACCATTCTGCCGTCTCTTCACAAACTTCTCGGGTAAAGGGACGATCAGGCTTACATAAGTGTGCATCACCTTCCATACAGCTCTCACATCAGGCTTCTGCTCACTCAGCAACCATACAGTGCCCACCATTCCTTACATCACTCTCATTCAGTCGACACATGCTCTCCAATCTCATTCAAAATCTAAAATACCTCTTGATTTCATATTACCTTTTAGAATAGTATGAAAAGATCCTAGTGTAAGTGTGTTAACTATGTCACTCAGGGGCCGATCTGCTAAAACTGACCCGAGAGGATGTCATCCAGATCTGTGGACCTGCTGATGGTATTCGGTTATTTAATGCACTCAAAGGACGGTAAGAGTCCGTTACAGCGAGAACTCAAATGAAAGCTATTAACATTAAATAAACATTAACTGACTTGAAAAATAAAAATCTATAGACATGTAAAAAAAAAAACGCACCAAAATTAATAAGAGTTTTAACTCAAATTAATTTCAAAAATCAGAAATATAAAATAAAAACTACACTGCTCAAAAAAATTAAAGGAACACTTTGAAAATCAGATCTCAATATCATGCTGGATATCTATACTGATGTAGACTGGGTAATGTGTTAGGAATGAAAGGATGCCACATCGTTTGATGGAAAGGACAATTATCAACCTACAGAGGGCTGAATTCAAAGAAACCCTGAAAATCAGAGTGGATTTTTTTTTTTTATTAACACCAAAGCAGCTGAAACTGATTAACAACCCCCTCTGCTACTTAACTGACCAGATCAATATCCCAGGACTTTAATTGACTTGATGCTATTCGCTGATTAAAAAGTGTTCCTTTAATTTTTTTGAGCAGTGTAGTTCAAACAAAATTATACTTTTTTTTATATCTCAATGATACTAGAATAACACAAATTTAAATGTGTATATAAATATAACATACACAGACGTCTCTTATGCTCACTAAGGCTGCATGTATTAGATAAAAAATGCAGTAAAAACTGTAATATTGTCAAATATTATTACAATATAAAATAACAGCTTTGTTGGAATATATTTTAATATACATTTTTTTATTTATTTAGTCATTTAGCAGACGCTTTTATCCAAAGCGACTTACAAATGAGGACATTATAGAAGCAATCAAAACCAACAAAAGAGCAACAACATGCAAGTGCTATTACAAGTCCTGGTTAGCCTAACGCAGTACACGTAGCAAGGTTTTTTTTTTAAGAAAACGAGTATATATAAAAAAAAAATAGAAAAAAAAATTGTGTTCGTTTTACAAGAAAAGCTAGCAGTTAGAGAATAAATATGCAACTGATAGAAGGTCAAATGTGTCTGTGTTTTTTTTAAATAAAAAAGACAGATTAGATAAAATAAAATTAGAATAGAGAGTGCTAGAGTTAGAGGGTCAAATAAAGATGGAAGAGATGTGTTTTTAGCCGTTTCTTGAAGATTTATTTCTGTGATATCAACGCTGAATTTTCAGCAGCCATTGCAGCAAGTTGTACTGCTTTATATTTTCAGGAAACCGTGATTCATGACATTTTTGCTTTTATAAATATCCTTCTGTTCAGTTTCCATATTTAGCTTTTTTCTTTGCTGTTGAGGTTTACATATGAACCAACATTTATACTGTGTATGTTTCTGTATAGGGTGGTCCGTCCAAGGCTCACCATCTATGTGTGCCAGGAGTCCCAACAGACTCGTGAACAGCACCAGAAACATGAGAACGGAGACGGGTCTAACAACACCTTCTTTGGTGAGTTTGACAACAAGTATATTAAGATCAAGCGCTATTACATTCGTGCTCAAAGTATTTGTAGAAATGAAATGTTAGGCTGTGATATTATTAGGTAATCATTTTTTCCTTAACTGCACGGCCTGGTTATGTCAGCAAAATAAAAAAGCTTTTTAGAGGTAGTAATGCTTTTTTTTCTTTAGAATAATGTGCACTTATGAATCATGTATAAAAAGAAAACCTAGGAGATGTGGTAAATGAGGTCAAATAATCAGGGCAAATAAATGTTTTCTTTTTTATTTTCCAGATTTGTGACCCTTGTATGCTGTTATTATTTTCATGTGTTTCCCTTTTTCTGCAGTGGTTTGTTGGTTAAGGTCTCATGTTTCTTTACCCCATCTTAGTGTATCATGCTATCTTTCTGGAGGAGTTAACAGCTGTGGAACTGACAGAAAAGTTGGCTCAGCTCTTCAGCATCTCTCCACGCCAGATCAGTCAGATCTTCAAGCAGGGACCCACTGGTATCCATGTGTTAGTCAGTGATGAGGTGAGGGCTTCCACAGGCTTTCTTTTTCTTCAATGCTTAGGCCAGAGTTTAAAGTTTAAAGTCCTAGGGATTCGTAAGGGAACTGCAGGAGGTTTGTGTGTTGAAGCTAATGATTAAATGGAATGTAAAATTAAAATAAACAAATTAGGCTATACAATTAATGAAAATACAATAGAAATCACAATATAGCTTAGCGCAATTATCAAATTAAAGGCTACGATTTAAATAAATAAGTATAGTCTTTTGTGCAGTGTGCAACTTGTTGCAAGTTTTGGAAACCCAGTGTGCTCTTGGTTCACTTAATTTATACATTTGCATAATTTCTGTAGACGGTTCACAGAATTCCACCAGTATTGCCCAAAATAAATGTTTAAGATTGGAAATGTTAAAAGCTTTAAGAGTCTGAAAGGGAAGTAGTAAGAGATAGTTTACTCATTAATTAAATTCTTTCGTTATTTACTCATCCTAAAGTTGTTCCAAACCTGTTTGAGTTCCATTTTTCTGTTGAACATAAAGAAGATATTTTGAAGAATATGGGTAACCAAACAGTTGATGACTTCCATAGTATAGGACAAAAAAATAGTACCATGGAAGTTAGTGGGGACCAACAGCTGTTGAAATTCATTCAGGTTTGGAACAACTTGAGGACGAGTAAATGGCATCAGAATTTTCATTTTTCTTTGGTGATCTATCCTTTTAAGACATAAATATTGGTAACTTAAACAATTTTATTATCAAATATTTTTTTATTTTACAGTACAACTGTACTTTACAACCATAATATATTGCTGTCTTTACTTTAATAAAGTTCAAACTAATAATAATAATTAGAAAGACCCTGAAAGAGGTCTTAGTTGATTTCAGCAGTAAGAGATATTTTCATATGAGATTAAATTAACTGTAAAAATCGCCATACATGAGAAAATAATTGCAATGTAGTTTTTTGGCCAAGTTGTGCAGCCCTATTTATGAATAAGTAAAAAAAAAATTAAGCATTTACTGAAAAGGTTTATATGAAAATATTGAATCTGTTTGCCTGCATGTCGTTTGACCATTGACCAAGAGAAAACCGAATACACAAATGTGTTGTTAATTTTTTTGAAATATTTACTTAATCTTAGGGATTTCTTCAAGTAAATGTTATACATATAAGCAGTTCGGCTGACAAAAAAGTATAGGAACCCCTGTATAGGCACTTAACTTTCCTTGCACCAACCTGTGCTCACTATAAAAACATTCCCTTCACTTTACAAGTGTGGCAACGATCACTTTACTGTTGAAATTTGCTTGAACTTTGAAATTCTTCCTCTAACAAACCCATATGTTAAAGTTGTCCCTTTGGGCTCAGTCCCTAGAAGGCAGTAGTTTATTCAAGGACACAACATCGATGAGGCATGTTCCTGTGGCTCAGTGGCAGAGCATTGCGTTAGCAGCGTAAAAGGTTGTGGGTTCAATTCCCAGGGAACACACATACTGAGGAAAAAATGTATAGCCTGAATGCACTGTAAGTCGCTTTGGATAAAAGTGTCTGCTTAATGCATAAATGTAAATGTAATTGCATGATAGTAATCCCAGGATTGTGACCCTCCATTTTCCCGTGCAACATTAAACATATTGCTACTTAATAGAGGGCAATAATAAAGCTATTTTCACCCTTTGTTTGGACTGTTTGGTCTGAAGATGCATTGCAAGAGATGCGAGCCACTCGCCGAAGGCCATTTCTGAAGAGCTTGCAGAATTTGCTGCTGTGCTTGCAGTGCGTCGCTCGTCATCAATCCATCATCGATAGCGGTTCATTTTCACAAATAAGAGCAAATTGCTTTCACACCAATTGTACAACATACTGGAGTCCACATGGACTCTGTGCACCCGAGTTTGCAAACCCAAATGCATTGAAGTTTGTGCCAAAAGCTCAAGTGTGGAAAATAAGAGAGAGCACTTGATTTGATCAATTAGTAATAGAACTTAGTCAGGCTAGACAGCATATTGAATTTAACGTGGCTGAAAACAAGGCTTTGAGGGATAGATTTACACTCTTTACAATGACAGGCATTCTATAAAGGTCATAGTTCTTACAATTTTTGCCAACTCTGTTTTCAAAACTGTTTTTGTCTACTGAAAGTAATTTTTCATAAAGATGTTTCATCAGCTGAAGAATTTTGTTAAACAACAGTACAATCCAACACGCAATACTTATGTCCCTCACAGCTTCATTTTCATTCCTCTCAAAAATTAAATACAATGCTGTTTAATTAAATAGATTACATATCAGAATTGAGCATGATATTTGGATAATAGGGTTGGAAAATAAAATGCTGGGTGTGTTAAAAATGAAAACCTTTTCAAAGGCAGATAATGTTGTTTTAACATGCACAATAATAAAGGCCGTTTCACACTGAGCGCGATGCAAAAAAAGCGAATCGCAACGAATGGTGCTTTCACACAGTGCGAAAAAATATATTTCCTTCTGCTAATTCATGCCTGCACATTAGGTGGCGCCGACCAACAATGCATTTTTCTTCAGATATGTATCTCGTATATGGATTTAACATCGTCCACTGCTCAACAGCCTTAAATTAAGATAAATAAAGATTAGTTCTACATCGGAAACACAAGAATACATCTTGGAAGTACAATAAAGCTACACTTGAAAATGAATGTGATTATTTGTTTTTGCTTAAAATCCACATCATCGAGTGATCTTTAGTTGTTTTTGATTTTATAATAGGCAGACATGCACTCTCTATTCAGTGGAGAATTAAAAGAAATTATATTCTATATAAAGAACGTGTGAGAATAAATCTGTTCTCCGATATCAATGATAACAAGAACTCAGCATCCACTCTCTTCTCTCTTGGAAAACTCTTTTTTTTCGGTGTTTGTTTGCACTGGTTTTCACAACAGCGCCAGCACTCTCTCTCTTTTGTGCAACAGCAGCTGCTCTGGGCATGTGATATAAGCTCAAATCTTATTGGACGGCCCGTTTTGTCGCAGAGCAAAGTGGGAAGAATCAACACACAGGATGAAAAAAATAAATAAATCCTTGCATTTTTGAGCCACGAAAGATCGCTCATGGTGTGACTAGCCCCATAGGGATCTATTGTTTTTATGCGAAAGCATAATCGCGCCAAGCTTTCGCATTCAGTGTGAACAAACCTTAAGACCAGGAACATGTATTAGGGAAGTCAAAATCCAAGCAACAGCCGATAAACAGAAACAAGTCCCAAACCTAAATTTTTCTCTTTCAATAATCCAATGTATGTCTCGAAACTGAGATCTGATTCTACTTCCGTTTTATTACGACTTTAAGTAATATCTCTTATTCTTTATTTTTCTAACTTAATCTTTGTTCTCATTCAAACAGATGATTCAGAACTTTCAAGATGAGGTGTGTTTTGTCCTGGACACGATGAAAGGTATGAGCAAGCCAGTATTTTCGAAGTATTGACAAGTTGAACCCACGTGTCTTTGTTTCCAGGGAACCTCTGTTTTATAACTTGCACTCTTTCGATTGAATTTGCAGCTGAAACAAACGATGGCTATCACATCATTTTGAAGTGAAAACAAAGAATGAGGGGGAGTGAACAGGCCCCTTATGTTTTTCTTAAGATTCAACCCACAGCCCCTTCCCTGCACACTTCCTGGACCCTACCGAAGATCGCTTGGCTTGGAATAATAATGGAGACGATCATGGGAAAGGAAAAAAAGGCACCTGACCCATTTTAAAACCTTTGCTGTTTTATCCATGGAGGGTGTGCTGCCTTTTTCCACCACTCGCAAAACAAATGATAGAATTTCTATTTTACTGACTTTCTTTGCATCAATTTGCTTTAGCCAGATTTTTTTTAATAATGTACTATGGCCTTACCGGCTCAACAGAGAGAATTGGCTGGCGTTAAATACAGTATTATTTGGTGTTGTCTGCCCCCTGAGTATTTAGCTGCATATGCTAGAGTCCCACGTGAAGTGCAGTCCACATGCCTCAAATAATACAAGCTTTATTAAAAACATAAGTAGAAGGTTATGTCACAGAGATCCATGGTAGGCCCAGAGATTTCCAGGACACTTATGAAATTGCCTCTGTTCATGCTGAACTTTATCGTCAGTTCTCTCACCTGTGAGGAAAAAGTAGGCAGTCCCGTTCTTATAATGTCCCCCTAACTTTTAGCAGTTGACGTGATCACAGATGTTGTGAGGGACAGAATGAATTAAATTTGCTCTATACTGCCACTATTATCAAGTTCAGTTTTTTGGTAGGTTCACGGCGAGCAGTGTGACTAACATGTTGCTGTGCGAATCATTTATGTTTTGTATAAGTTAATTGTTGATTTCTTAGGCCTTGTGGACGCGACTATGACTGTTGGGCATGAAATTAGGTTCTGTAGATTTGATCCCTGATGATTTTTCAGGTGTTCTTGCAAATGCACGTTATTTACAGGCAGGAGATGAATGGCAGCAGTGGGCATTATATATGTGCGTCTTTTTATTTATTTTTTTTAACTTTGTGCTTAAAACCTCTCCCCCCTTTCATTTTCATCGTTGCATATACCAGAATACTTTTTAGAAATGTCAGACTTGCCAGAGCACTATTTTATGGTATAAAAGAGAGATCATGTTTTACTTTCTTTTTGTTTCATTTTGGATATGACCACTGATGTTATAATAATCTTTCAGGTTGGGTAAAGGGGAAAAACCTTGCACTGTGTGAGAAATGGTAGCCGTGCTTAGTGCTAGACGCAGACTAGACCAAGATGGTAAAGACGTGAGGTATTGTCTGTTGTGACCCTTTACCGTGTCATTGCAATGATTAAAATGACTTACCTTGAAATGAGCTGTTTTGTTTTATATGTTGTATTAACTTTTTTTGATATGGCTGCTAGCTTAATGGGTGAAAATGCTTCGAAACGAATTTAAATTTCAGAAAAATGTATCTGGGTAACATTTCAATATATATATATTTTGCATAAAGGAAATGAAAAGCATTTTTAAGACATCAGTATTTTTTCATTATTATTATGACAAAATAATAATGAACAGTGTGACTCCAGCGCGTTGTGAAATTTACTCACCTACATCTTTATATTCGTAATTGATTTTTAATTGTCGGTCTCTTGCTAATAGTGTGACTACAGTTTAAAATCAACCCCACTTAGTTTCCATGGAAACCGAGCTATCAAAAAACAGAGGACTACAAATAGGGCCAGCTAGCCTAGCGTAAATGTCACAGATGGGACGTTTGTGTGAGGAACAGTTGTCGTTTACTGCTTTACACGCCTTGATCCCAAATATAACCGCTCTGAAAAAACAATATCCGTTTTCCTGTCGAGGAAGACAACGCTGCTCCCAATGCTAACAATAGACTCTTTAGAACTACATTTCCCGGCAGCCTCTACGCCGGCACTTCGATGACGTCACAATAAGTATATATGTGCCCCGTGCGGCATTCCTTCCTCTATTGTTACACTGTAACAAACCGGGGTAGAAGAGAGGCCCACAGGGTTCTCGGGCCGATAGATACTACACATCATTTTAGTTTTTTCTTTCCTTCGGGGTGGAAATATAACGTTGCGATTTGTCTAAACATAGCGCAGAACACAACCACCTATCCGGAGAAAAAAAGACCCCAAAGGCTCGGCTCTATTTGTTCTTTTTGAATGCAGGCATTTTAAAGGATCACCTAAAGATTTTATCTGCACTTATTGGATGCATCTGCACCGGGATTTGTAATTTAATGAACAAGGTCTTTGTCTGCCTTCTTCTGCCCCGTTTTAATTTTAACAGAGCTTGACTGCAACGTTGAATGCTCGTATAGCCTTCTTGATGCACAAAACCCCCATTTGTAGTCTGTCAAGACTAATATTCATTGTTTACGATGCTTAAATGTTCGGACATCACTATATCTTCGTGAATAAACTGCTATTTCCTTATTTGTCTGGCCATTTCGATGGGCTGAAGTCGCTTTTGTCTGTCATCTTGTAACCTTGTGGAAGTCTAAAGCTAAAATAGGTTCAAAATCCCCAAAGAAAAGAACCATCGAAATAAAGGAAGCACGAATCGAGCGTCAGCTTCGCCGGGTTAAAGGCTCTATTTCTGCCCAAGGTAAGCTTATGAGAAAGGTTTTGTGTTTCACTTCTGCCTGTCTTTCCCATGCAGCCCAGCCTACGAGGAAAAACGGGTTGATCATTGGACCGGTTGCAACACAGCATACCATTTTCTGCTCTGTCATAAGACCCTCTGTATGTGTTTTCCAGTAAAGAATATACAATCATTGAACAGACCATATGTGATGTGTCATCCCAATCATACTGAGTCACATTGTGGCAAGCCTTTTTAACATTTAGACATATTCCTTTAAAATTACTCGTGTCTAATTGTGTTTCACTAGCACTTATTTTACTAGTACTGTTTCATTACACACTCTTTCTCTGCTGCTAGCCATTAATCCAGTACTGGTAACAATTTTTGCAGTTGTGTTCTATAGAAATATGTTGTTAGGTGTTAGCTATTTACCCGTGACTAGTATTTTACTAGTTTTGTTGCTTGTACTTATTCATTAGTTATTAGTATCTGCAGCAGATTTACTAGTACATATTTGTTAGACGTGCTAGTTTGAGACACTTTCACCTATACAAGTGACATTTATTTCACTAGTCACAATAGATGTTTGGGTAATGGCTAGTCAAAATGGTTACTTTTAGTGAAATAGTAAGATACAGCTGGTAACAATTTGAATACATGCTACATATGTAATAAATAGTATTCAGTGCATGAAGTACCTAACTATTTGAATAATTATTACTATAAATGCCATAATACATTACAATAAAATGTATGAATACCAATGACAGTTAAAATTCCATTAAAACACTAAACTATAGATTACTATAGAAATAACTGACAAATATTTGTAATTTGTGTCTTCACTATTATTTCTTAAACAAGTACTATTAATAAAATGATATACTAGCCAGTTTATAGGAATAAATGATACCATGGCCGATGCAGTCATGTTTTATAAGTGTTCTTACTGTATGTACTTGTTTAGTAGATGTACATTTTTGCTAAAATAATGATTTCTAGTAACATGGACACTATAGTGCAAAGTGTGATGTCATACTATAATAAATCTTCCACTTTGTGTATTGCTAGACCTCTTTAAATTCCCAGCTGCTGGCTGTGGATGGAAGTGGTGCATGGATGCATCTACAGAATGGGAATAATGTTTGCATTTTAAGGAAATTGCAACGTCACCTATGCAGAGTTCGTCGATGCTGGAAAAGAAAGACGTGATGTTTATGTGTCATTTGTCTAGGATGGGCTATTTCAGTGCAGACCAGTCAAACAGGCTGATGCGTAGTCAGTACTGTAAGGTGATTATTCACACTTTCTGTCCACCTCAAATAGGCCACAGGATGTGTGTCAGGAGATCTGCAAACATATTTCAAATTTAGTTGCATCCCTGTTTTTAAATGACCCGTGCTGCATTCAGAAACTATTCCTTCAGTCATTGGCATCATACGCCTATGCTATTGAAGATGGATTTACTTTTCTGCTATATTTTTATAAAGATGGAGCATCCCTGGATCATGTATGGCATGGAAATTAATACTACTTATCTTCTTGCTGACATCTTTGGGATATGCAAACACGCTACTATCCTATGTACACCTCTGCATGATGTTCGTTTCTCACTTATTTAATGTGCATTGTGTTACATTTGCTCTTTGAGGCCCATATCTAGTCCTGCCAGTTTTGCACGATAAAAGGGAGTGCTTTTAAAAGCCTCTTACCACTTGCCAACGATCATAACTCACAAATCAAGGACTAATCTAAAACAGTGTTTTTAAAATTGATCTTACCCAGGATTAGTGCCAGGAAGTTGCATATCTGACTAGTTTTAGTACTTGATGTATGATGTGGCATCTATAAATTAAGTCTCAGTTTGCAAGATGAATGCTTATAAAATGAGGATTATCATGATTATACAATCTTGCTCAGATGTTTTGTTACCATTTATTTAGGTGATTTGATTTGATCTGATTTGATTTGCTTTTAAGACACTGTTTTTTTAAGACAATCAGTTTCACAGACAGGGCTTAGACTAAGCCAGGATTAGGTCATAGTTCAGACTTTTAATTATTTTTTATAAACATGCTTAGAAAAAAAACATTACTGGTGTGCATCTTGAGACAAAACAAAGGCAATTATATATTTTAAGATCAGTCGGTGCAAGTTTATTTAATCTGAAACAGCTAAGACTTACATTTTAGTCTAGGACTAGGCTTGAGCCTTATCTGTGAAACCGGGGGTATGAGTGTACATGATGGTGTCCAATAGTAGTGTGACATGCTCTAAGTTTGGCTCGGAGGAGAAATTTTGGCACACTTCACTGAGTGCACAGTAATTGGCAGACGTACTGCATTATTTGCTTGCAGCTTCTTGTACATCACCACATCATGTCTGTGCATTTTACTGCATCACCACGACCACAGTAGCATTCATTATAAAAGGAACACATGAAAGCGAGGTTGGTTTCACGGCAAGCAAAAAATTGACTTTTTTCTTAGCATTTCTTGTTTCTATGGATACGGTTAATTCCAAGAGCGGCACACTGTGTGTCAGACACTGATGCGTAAAGCGTATACTCAATCGGGCATCTCTCTCATTTCATCATCCTGTTATTTTTCGCAGTTGTTTTTGATGTTTCATGGTCGTAACGCATTCTTTGCTTGCGATAGGTGATTGGCATGTATGTGGTTTGAATTTGAGGCTACCCGGCCTGATGAATCAATATGACATTCATATATTCAAGCTGAGTCAGGCTAATGCTATTTCCTTAGCATTCATTAGAGTTCATAAAACTAATCCAGTTTTTATGGATTTCACAAATCTGTGGGATTAAATCCATTATGCTTTGAGTTTAATTGTCAGTCATAATTCATAAGCCATCTTTTTTTCTCCTTCACATGGAAAAAGCCGACCTTTCCTCAAAGCCACCGCCAAACTGTTCTCATTCAACCCAGCAAAAAGCCACAGACTTTTAAAAATAGTGTTTAATCATGAAGAAAATCAGGCATGGAGCCGCTCAAAGCAGTTGTATTACACAGCTCCCTCAGGCTGAGGAGGTGGTCTGATCAAACGTCCCGACTCGGCCTTGTGTGACCTCTGGTTTGACTGAACTGGTCTCGTCATTGGCTTGAAAAGGGCTTGTTTTTTGTAAGGTTTTAACGGGGTGAAAGAGACCCAAAACCTGGATGCAGTTTTTCCACGTCTATTGCTTTAAACCAGTTACCATGGTGATGTTTGCAGGCTTCATGATTTTTAAGCAGGACTTTCATGCTGGATGGAGAAAGTTAATGTCAAGGTTTAGGCAGTAAAATAGGTGATATTGCAAAAGCTTCCTGATGTGGCCTTTTTTGTTGCATTTTTATGTTATGTTTGGTCACTTAGACCTTCAGAATGAGGTATTTTCAGCACTGCAGCTGTTGATTAATCTGTTACTGGCCAAGTTTCACATTGTTTTTCCTCTTAAGTGTTATTTTTATGTTTAATTTATTTTATTTAATAAAACTTGAAATATTGTAGCTTAATACTAAGATATTAGTACTAAGGGATTAGTTGAGGAATTAGTTTTGTTTTGAAAAGGTAATTGTTAATAATAATATTTTACAAAATGTCTCTATCTATCTATACATATCATATTTCTAACTATTGGCAATTAAGATATGCACCAAAGTGATTTCACAAAAATATTTGGAATCAGAAAATGTATACTGTTCATTGTCAGTGGATTTTGGAATAAGCTTTAGATGGAATGTCAAAAATGCAATAGTTTGTTTTTTTGTATACATCCAGTATTTTTTATTGTGTTTATATAACTTGTACGAGAAAGTGTGTTCAAAAGCGTTTCTTAAGTAAAAAGCTGCTCTTGGACAGATACATATCCTACTTGCCATGTACACTCTTGTCCTGATTGTTCATGTTTAAATTTTGCCAGCAGTAGTCTGTCAGTCTGTTGGACAAAGCATGTACCTATCTGTAATGCCTCCAGACACAGTGTTTCCATGGAGACGGTGTTATCTCGTGGCCTGAAGCGCAGATTCGAGGAGGTGGACAGCGGCTCGCAGTGTTCCACACCCAAAGATTCGGATGATGACATCTCTAGCAGTGACAGCGCTGATAGCTGCGATAGTCTCAATGCTCCCTCCAGCTCTCTCACACGTAAGAACACACCATACGTTTGTCTTTTAATTTCACTATTCTATCAACTTCCTGAAGTCTATGAAGGTTTATGAAGGTGCTCAAATAATTTCCCTGTGTTTTGTTTTGTTCCTAGCCCCTGAGCTAATTCCACATATAACATTTGCACTACTGCAGCAGTTGCAAATCAGAACATTTCAGTGTTAAGTGTAACAACTGTTGTATTTGCCTAGTTTTACACATAGGTACACATTTACACATCTCCCTTTCAGAACTATACTATGAAGGTAGTCTGTGGAGCATGCTAACCTTATTAGTTGGTTCTGCAATCAAGTTGGCAATTTTATTTTGTTTGTAAGAGCCACAACACCCTCATTCATAGATGTTTCTGGAGCATCATTGCTTTAAAAAAAAGATTTTAGGAGTAGGTCTAAAGTTATGGTTAGTATTATAGCAAACTATATATACCCACAGATGCTAATGATAGGTTATGGATAGGGATCATATTACGTTTTAGTTTTTTCTTTATGGAAATGTTGTTTAAAGACCAAAAAAGGATGTTGTTTCAGGAACATGTCCTACTTGGGCATTGTGGATAATGGAGCAAACCTTGAGATAAAAAAAACTTTGGGATAAAGTGAGACTTCGTTTGAACCACAGTATTGTAATTTAAGGAGGCGTAGGTTGAGTACTAAAGCAATAGACCAAAACATTATTGTTTATGGTGTCTCCGTCTTGTTTCTGCAGCCCCCTCCATTCTTAGAAGACACAAAGCATCTTTAGGTCGTAAGCAAGTACGCTTTGATGCAGTTACAGTCTATTACTTCTCTAGAAGGCAGGGCTTCACCAGTGTGCCCAGTCAGGGTGGCAGCTCCCTGGGCATGGCGCGCCATCACTGTGCTATACGACATTACACCCTTGGCGAGTTTGCACGAGAACAAGAGATCAGCCACAAGCATGTGCTGCGTCAACACCTACGGCAAGAAAAGCTCAACGCTCGCAAGTTAAAGGTTAGTTGTGTGTCATGGATTCCGCTTTGCAGTAGGGTAGCCATTTTGTTTTGATTTTCAAATATATTTTACCTGACTTTTTCCAGCTGACACGGAATGGAACTGTGGATTGTCCCGAATCAGAGTTGCTTACCCTGGATGACATATCCGATGAGGATCTGGATGTTGAGAGTGTAGAGGTGGACGATTGCTTCTTCTTGCAGCCTCTTCCGACCAAGAGGCGTCGGGCACTACTGAGGGCCTCGGGTATTGCCCGCATAGATGCCAGAGAAAAGACTGATCTGCGTGCCATACGCTTGTCCCGGGAGGAGTGCGGTTGTGATTGCCGCTTCTACTGTGACCCCCGGCACTGTGGCTGCAGCCAAGCTGGAATTAAGTGCCAGGTAGGGCACGTGGTATTCTTAAAAGTCAGACTTATTAAGATGAGTCCAGTTGGCCCAGGGGTGTCCCATCCTGCTCCTGAAGGGCCACCTTCCTGCAGAGTTTAGTTCTAGCAGACCTGCCTGGATGTTTCTTGTAATTCTGAGGACCTTTAGTTGCTAGTTCAGGTGTGTTTACTTAGGACTGGAGCTAAACTATGCTGAAAGGTGGTGCTCCAGAAGCAGGATAAGACACCCCTGAATTGGCCTATTAGGCTATTCAAATAAAATACATGCTCTTTCCCTTTTACCTTGTTCCAAAGGTGGATCGGATGTCCTTCCCATGTGGCTGCACCCGTGACGGTTGTGGTAATACAGCTGGTCGCATTGAGTTCAACCCTCTTCGTGTGCGTTCCCACTATCTTCACACTATCATGAAACTTGACCTGGAAAAGAGAACCCTGTTGAGTGTAAGGTCTGGAGAGGATTGTGGGGAAGAGAGAGAATTAGTCTCTTCTCCATCTCTGTCTCTTTCTCCCTTGGACTCGGATGTGGAGGTGGAAAGCCAAAGTGTTCAGGAGCTGCAAGAGGAGCAGTGCGACAGCCTGGAGCGTGAAAACGAAACAGCCGTGCTTCACCTACAGAGTGCGGAGGAACGAGAAAGGAGACTGGAACAAGAAGAGCAGCAGGTTGAGGAGGCGCAGACCACTGACCCGACCCTTTGCCTCCTGCAGGATGCCCTCACCAGCCAGACCGGAATGGAGGGCATGGAAGGTGTTGAGGGGGTCCTTCTAGAAGGGCCTTTTCCTGAAGGTGCTACCCTGCTGTGTATTACAGAGAACCATGCAGATGAACAGACCGAGCAGAGGCTGCTCAAAGACCCTGCTTCTGTCCTCTATTATCAGGTAGGTCATGTAGAGACAGCAGCCTTTGAGACGCTTCCTGCACAAGTACAGGAGGTGGTGAGCGAAGGTGGGGATCCAGATATGGAGAGCGATCGGCAAAAACAAGAAACCTGTGGGCAGGATTCGGTCAAGAGCTTGTCTGTCGAAGTAACTCCACCTCTCAAGGATGGGGACGAAGAACAACTTTGTCCAGAACAGGCCTCAAATGACGAGGAATGCCTCGAGACATGTCTGGCACTGGATGAAAAGGCAGTACAACTTCCTCCAGAAGTGTAGAGCCCATCACCTCTGCAGATGTTTTGCACAAGTTAGTCGTTAAATTCAAAGAAACCTACTCCACACAGTGCGATGTTACAAGATTGCATAATGTTATTAAATGTTAAAGAAACAAGTTACCTTCATGGGTTTGTATCCAATTTAGCTGGAGATAAGCATGTACTGTGTTTGAAGTAGGTTGTCCGTGGTAAAATAAGTTATAAAAAAAAACAATAGAATAATTTATTTAAAAACAAGAAAAGCAGAGATCCTGATCTGAAAACAAGTGTTTGTTTTTCCAGTATGGTATCAGTTTATTACTTGATACTAGTGGGAAAAAGTGGCCTTTATGTCGAGGAGCAAGCATTTTCAGGATTATCCAGTGGCTTTGTATGGCCTTTCCAGTTTGTAGAGTTTCTGATACTGTAACTGTACCCCAACAACTATTGGCACTGTCAGGAGGGTATATGCTAACACTATGTTCATGTCTTGTCAGAATTACCACAATTATGAGAGGACAACTCTTAGCAGTTCATATACGCACTTTATATGACAATGCTCATAACGTCAAAATGTATCAATGCACAGCTTTGTTACTTATTGCAAAAAAAAGGAAGGCCTTGAATGGTTTCTATTACTCAGAATCCTGTAATTATGGTAATTCTTTCAGGGCGTGAATGCAACATTAGTAATATGCATATGGATAATGCTAACGCTAAGAAAAGGGGTTGATAATTTTAGAAGAGGGTGTTGTTTGTAGCATCCTTCCTGTGAATAGATCCAACAATCCTGGAAATACTTGGTTTTCATGTACTGTAAAAGTGTTTTGCTAAGAGCTAGCATGAAGATGAGTGAAAAAGCTGCTTGTTCTCTGTATGCACGTTGAAAACTTGATTCATTTGAACTTGCTGAGAGGGAATCAGCAGGATGAATGAATGTGCAAGCCATTTGCACAGCAGTTCTTTACGGATTTATCGTAGTCTTGACCTGACACCGTTTGAAGCTGTAGCCTATACCGTCCCAGTTCGTGGACGTTTATTTATTTATCACCAATTTGTATTGTTAGGGCGAGGACAATGTGTGTGAGTATTGTCATCTACAATCATTAGTTATGTTAATTTTGGGGTGTGTTTTCATTTTTCAAGAGTGAATGAGATACACATTTATTGCACGTCAAGCCTTTAAAGATTACAGAAGACATTTAATGGGTGAATCTCACGAAAACACGTCCAGGTCACGTGTTAAAAAAAAGGGAAAAAGAAATTTACATAAATTAAGTAATATTTTTTTAATTTTACCACCATCAAATGTGTGTGCTTGACACATTTTGTGAGATTGACCTGTAACAGTTAAAACTTTAAATCCAGTACTTAATATCCCAGGTGATCTTATACGTCATGTTGGCCTTTATGTATTGTATGACAAGGCAATGAAGACCTGAGGAGATACATTTTGTAATTTTGCCTTTTTAGTTTATCACACTAGGTCAGTTTTAACCAGTCCTGATAGTTAAGCAACATTATAAGTCAACAGTGCACCTGTTTTTAACATCGAACCCCTCATTTAAACCCTGTGAAGACCATCTTTCTTGCCTTTGTATCCTTACTGTTCTTCCCTGTTGCATTTTTATAGTCCATCCTTCTCTCATCCCTCGTTTTAGAATATTACATTTTTACTTAGATGCTTTGTTAAAGCTGTTTTATTTCACTTCTGTTTAACATTATAAACGAAGTAATAATTTGAATGGTTACATGAAAAAAATAGTGTCTTCAAATATTATAATGAGTTTTGTGATGTTGCTAAATTATTTAAATGTAAGGAATTCAAGAAATTCGTCATTTTGCAGTGTGTGTGTGTGTGTGTGTGTGTGTGTGAATGTTTCCACGTGTGCCAGAAAGATTCATGCGGATTTGTCAGATGAACCAATGTTTGTGACTGCAGTATGAGGTCATCATATTTCAAAAGGTGCTCTTATTTTAGTTTTTACATATTCATATTAACACTATATGTAGAGTCAATGTAGAGAGAGAAAAAAATAAATGTTACAAATCCACAGTTGGTTGTAAATGCAAATGTTGCTGTTATCTCTCTGCTTCCAAGTTTACTCACCCTTACAACACCCTTTAGTCTTGAGTAAAGGAGATGCTTCATTATGTGATTACATGAGCTAAAATGGAGCATGTGAGGCTAATCATGATTGCGCACCCTCATATGACTTAGCATTGTAAAGCTCCAAGCATTACGTTTGATTAAGACCTAAATCTGCAATAATTAAATGTTTTGCAAATGACCAATCAAACAAGAAGGATTTTCTTTTATATTGTTACTGTGTTTATAAGGTGTTTTTTTTCTTACTTTCTTTTTTGCCTTATTGTATGTTAGCATGTCTCTTCGTTTCAGTTTACTGAATGATCTTGATGTATTGGCTATGTGTGTTTTATGTAGGAAAAATATGCCACCTCCACACATTCCTCCACTCAAACTAGTTTTGTCTGTAGCAGTGTCTGAGCTAGAAACTGACATATCCTTAAAAATGGTGGACTAAGGGCCTTCTATTGACCAAAACATGGAAGAGAGTCAGTCTTGTTTGTAGTTCATTATTATTATACAAGTCCAGTCGTCTAAAAACTATTGGCTTTAAAAGGAGGCCCGAATGTCACACATGCTAATGTACCTGTAGCTTAAACGCTAACGTTAAGTATCTTTTAGTCAAATATTTTTTTTCCATGTCACCTCCTTTTTAATTACTCAGATTTGAGACCACTAAAGTAACTGAAAACCAACTTACATTATGCTTGTATGCGTTTGTTTTTGTGTGTGTGTGTGTGTGTTAGAGGCGCTTCATTAATAAAGCTGAATGGAGTTTAATTCTACGCTGTAAGAGTGACTTATGCTAACTGTTGCCTACAGAGGAGACAAAACATACAACGTTTTATATGAAAATGTGAGTAAAATAAAATCTAAAATGAATAAAACAACTGTGTCCATCTTCAATGTGAGCTTGTTGAGTTGCATGAAATTATAACAGTATTCATGAGGAAATCAAAATTACCTTGAAATAGTAAATAGTAGCTGCTCTATTTAAAGATGTTTACCAATGCAAACAAGTGTCATTTGGTCAGTACATGTCTTTTGAATACCTAGGTATTGTGCTGAAAGGTGCTCCACGCATTCTGTTTATCATTATTTACAGGCCTCCTAAATACTCTCCAGCCTTTGTTGAAGAGTTCACAGAACTGTTATCAATGATTTCCTCAGAGTTTCACTGTTTTACTATTGCAGGAGATTTGAACATTCACACAGATAATGCAGAAATCAAAACTACAAAAGAAATGATAACTGTTTTAAACACTTTTGACCTGAGTCAGCATGTGCATGGACCCACACACAATCAAGGACACACTCTAGATTTACTCATCAGTAGAGGTCTAAACATTTCATCCATTGTTATTAAGGATGTAGCATTATCTGATCACTTCTGTATTTTCTTTGATATATTGATCTCTGTAACCACTGAATCTAGATCTGTCTCTGTCAGAAAGAGATGCATTAATGAGAACACTAGTGAGCTATTTATGAAGGCTATATCTTTAACACCAAGCATTTCTGCAGACTCTGTTGATCCTGTCCTGGATTCATTCAACTCAAAAGTTTAGAATATTATTGATGATATTTCCCCCGTGAAAGTCTGCAAGAAGAATGGCAGACAGAAATCATGGTGGAGAAAATCAACAGCAGTTCAGAGTATGAAAAGACAACGCAGAAAAGCTGAGCGGATGTGGTGGAAGACGAAACTCGAAATTCATCTATAGAAGACAGACAGAAATCAAAGTTGACAAACAGACAACAGAAATGCTTGGTGGAATAGGAGCGGATCTAGACCAACTCAAAATTCACACCACTGAAGTCCATCTCAACTGTCCATTGGCCAACGGCCGCCTATAAAAGGACGAGACAATCACAGATGTGGCGAAAATGTTCCACAAAGTGAAACGGTCTCCATGTCTGCTAACTTGGTGGTAGGCTAATATAAACTCATCATCTTCTTGTTTTACGGCGGATCGTAAACTTATAAGTGCATTTTACCGCCACCTATCTCTCAAATGGACCATTGAGACTCTATCTACAATCTGTCAATCTCCTACCTACCAAGTTACCAACCCACATTCATATAAAATCGTGTTTCCAAGTCGTCCGTTATATCCTCTCCAAGCTCAGCCGTAATTTATTTACATATCATATGCTATGATTTTTAACATGTTTTAGGTAATTCAATTGTAATTATTTAGTAAAAACAATTATATTTTGATATAAAATCGAGTAAATCTTTCTAAGAAGACCACATTAGTGGAACTTGACAGGTTTTGAGAGGAAACAGTTTGAGGGAACGAGTCACGTGATAAATTCAACTTTGCATTTAACACAAAGCGTTCCGTTCCACTAGAGGGCGAGACTCCCGCATGAATGGAGCAGATCTCAGCAACATCCTCCTGGCATTAGCTACATCCAGGGAAACCCTGCAACCTTATGCTGCATGAGGGGATGACATTTTCTGTCTTGTTCACTGTTTGCCCTCGTTCTTTGCTATTGCCCAAAAATAATCCATGGTAGTTCTGGGAAACATATTTGTAGATGAAGATATCTATCACAACCCAGATGCTGACTGTAAAACCAGCAGAAACCAGCCCGTCTCTCAGCTCAGCTTTCTCACTTTCAGTCATTTATCATTTTAATGTTCGCACGAGGCTGTTTTTGGTTCGAGAATATGAGTAATGCTGATAGCATCACCGACATGCTGTGAAACCATACAGGGCTTTCAATAAACACATGAACGTCTCTAATGTTCCACACAGTTATTCAGAATGAAAGAGGAAGGGATGGCCTGAGGAAAGTTGCTGACATCCTGGTGAGGAATTGCTTCAAGGGAAAGACCAGGCCTATATCAACTTTCAGTGTGCCTTGTGCATTTTTAATTTTAGCAAAGGGTGGATGGGGCATTAAGCCAGTGTTCATTAATCATGCAAATTGAAGTTAAGTCTGTATTGTATCTGTTTTGGCGACCGCTAATAAAACTGCAACCATCTTTTCAACATCACTTCTTGCCTTGCCTGGAGAACAATGACATTTCCCTGTATCCCCTGAATGGGAGGAAACAGCTTGGTGGGTACAGTGACCAAATGCCTCTTTGTCTCAGGGGTGTCTGTATTCTCTTCCTGTATGCTTTAGCAGTGGAAAACATTGCCACACACAGCCTAAAATATTGCTGAAATGTTGTGTTGTCCTTTAAGGATGTCCCCAGCCACTGCTATTTGCTTTTCACTTATGATTTTGATGGGTTTTTGCAAATCATACATCTAAGTAAAACACTGACTTGGTTTCATTCTGAAAGAATGCAATGGCAAATCTTTGATTATAACTATTTAATGAAGTTATTGTGCTTTTTAAAGCTTATTTCTATCTATTTAAGTTCATTAATAGGCTACTGCCAGCACATATCTCATATTTTTGCTGCATATATGACTAATATGTCAACACATAACAGGACCTGAGCAATAATCAAGAAGTGGAAAGGGAAATTTGTCAGTCATCCATCATTTCCTGGCTTGGTTTCACCATTGTGTTGTGCTTCCAAAAGCCGGAAGAGCTGAAGGAATGCAGATAGAGTAAGAACCAATGACTGTGCAGTACAATGCAACGGTAAGGAAATGCCAAAGTGTTAACATGTATTTGCTGAATAACCAAACAGAATGATGTGAATAAGAACACTTGAACATTCAGTAGCAGGTTTGTTTAGATAAGATGAAGAATGTGTGAGGAACACAAATAATGCTTTCAGTGGATTAACAACATCCTTTAATATGATGTGGCAGAAGCACGGGGGGAATTATTCAGAGCACCAGCCTTAAAATTTCTTACATTTACAGGAAAAAAGTAATTGGCTTTGTGACCCTTTGACATTTTTTAATTCCTGTCTTTGGCTTTTTCCTATTTTTATTTAATAATTGTTATTTTTCTAATTATTTTATTGTTTGTCGTTTAATTTGTTTAAACTGATTGCTAAACAAGTCTTAAATATATTTTCACTTCCAGTTGATTTGTTTGTTGACACTAATATGCAAGGCACAAGGCAACCTGAAACGAAGACATCCAATCAGAATGTATTTTTTAGCGGAGCATTCATTTGGACCAATGAGATCTCACCATGGGCGTGGCCTCCCATCAGCAGACTATCATTCGAAGTTTGAATTTCAAACTGTTATTCAAATGACTGACTAAAATGCTAACAGACTCTTATAAAGTCTAATTTACATGACGAGGACCACAGTTACATCCAAATGGTAATTAACTAAAGCCAAACACCAAACATGAAATATTTAAGTAATCTGAATAGACTGTGTTTCCGCGTGTGCCCCCCCCCCCCAAACAATAGACAAGCTCATTGCTGCGATATTTTATGTTGCTTTTTAAAGCATTCGTTGCTATTTGTATAGATATTAATAGGTTTACTGTGCATTTCCAACATTTTCTGCTCTGTTCAGCACATTACGCACAGCAAAAATAGGCACCATAGACAAGCATGAGCTGCTTTCGCGGGCAATGTGAATGATATTGTGGCCGCCAAAATAAATGCACGCTGCTTGTGTATGAGGTGTGAAACAGGCCTTATATTTCCATTTGTACATACTATTCAAATTTTCAATGAAAAGTTATACTACTTTAGGCCCTTGCTGTAACCTGGTCAATGAATTGAGCTTAATTGTTGTGAAGCCAAAAGAAAGACGTTTTTACACTGAAGTGAAAGTTAATTAACTCAGGCAGTTCTTAGAAAGTTTCAAAACAGCTGGTTGTCTCTTACCATTTTGACTTGTTCTTTGAAGATTCAGTGCTAGGCTACTGTGTATATTTTTGCTATTAGTGTGACTTGATTAAAAATAATTATAGATCACAACAAGTTCAGTGGCCACCAAAGCACTATTATGCTATTTAAAGGATTTCATCAGCATGTATATCTAAAAAAAGACCAGCTAATAAAACAATGCTCTCTGATCATAGCCAGCTCACCATCATTAGAGCTTCACAAAGTCTGATGAGCCACAATGATTTCCTTCATAACCACTGGCTGAGGGAATTCTGTAATTCTTACAAAGAGAATGATAAAACAATCTCCCATTGACGCCATTGCACTCCAACATCCACACTCAGAAGAATAGATTTAACAGCTCCCTCTGGAACACACTGAATGGAGGAAAACGTCACATGTGAGGAGAGAAGGAAAGCTGTAAAAATGTGACTCAAGAATGATGGAAAGGTACTTTTTGCCGTTTTATGCACTTGTAAAATGAACGAGCAAGTTAAGAACTTGGCAAAAAAGAGGCTAGTTGACAAATGGAAAATAGTTTCTTGAAGAAAAAAACGCAATAGTAGGCAGAATGTCAATGTTGGTGATTTGTCTGTTTAGTTTTAAACGTTTCTAGTGTTATTAATTTTTCCACAGAGCTCAAGTACAACATGACCAAGCCAATATGACTTCATTATTATTATTAGTGTTTGCTAGAGTGCTATTTTAGTAATATTTATATACTAGCATTTCTTAATATTTTGAATTAGCTTTTTTAGTTTTCATTTTAGCTTGTCTTAGTAATTTTATGTGCTTTTGTCCTTTTTATTAGTTTTAGTTTTGTTTTCTAAAGATGTTTTTAGCATCGATTAATCTTTATTTAACTTTTTTTTTATAAGTTTTGTTCTTCAACTTGTTTCTGTTAGTTGCCAAAGCAGCTATTCTACTTCTAATAAGTTTTACTCTAATTTTTATATTTTATTTATTTGAGCGTTATATTATTTACCAAAAATATATATATTTTTTTAGTATTAGTAAACAATACAACACTGGCTAGAGAAAGAATCTTTCTTACAATTGATCTTACATTACTAAATATATCTTTAGTAAATTTAAGCACGTAACTATTCTCACACTGTAAGTAAGTGCAGACGTGAATGATAACTCAAATCATGCCACTTGTTGAGATGAGGTATGCTTTTTTCTTTCTAAGTGATCTAATTTACGATGACCTGGCAGACAATAAAACCAGAAAAAAATACCACAGACATGCATCAACGAAGGTATTTAAGTGTACTACTATTACTAATATTTAGAAAATATGAATATTCAGACTTTTGCATTGGTTCTTTAACCAAACAATACCTAGTAACCATCCAGAAAACACTATAGCGACCACATATTGACATGTTAGCAACATCTCCAAACAAAACTATATTGAGATCGCTGGCAACCACCCAACAATCTAGCAGCTGTGGGTTTTGCACAGACATTATCATATTTGTTCTTCAAAAATTATACAAGCTGAGCTCTGTCATAATTTTTGTTTATATATCATGCTCCCTCTTATGTCACACTATTATGTTGTCATTCCCTGATGATAGAAACATTCCTAAAAATGATAAAAATTAATCACGGCTCAAGATTATTTTGGCTGAACAACTCAATAAGGTACATGTACATGCCGTTTTCCTTTCAGTGATTCTTGTGGAACTTAAAAAGATTTCTTCACAGGTAACGGAAACAACTTCATGTTCTTGTTCCAATGAAGGAGGAATCAACACAAAGGCTGCCATGCCAGCTGAAGAAACAGTGGTGAGTGGAGACATTGCTGTTGGACACACAGTATTGTGCACTGAACTGTGCTAGTGACTCATTTTGAATGAGTAAACAGTTTAGCTTCTAACAACCATTTGTTCCTTGGTTTGTTTTATTGTTTCCAGTGGTTATAGCAACATATTAACTGTGTTTGATAAAAATTGCTGAATGGCTGTTAGAACTTTCATTTCCTTGCAGCTT
Source organism: Ptychobarbus kaznakovi (assembly GCA_027422405.1). Lineage (NCBI taxonomy): Eukaryota > Metazoa > Chordata > Actinopteri > Cypriniformes > Cyprinidae > Ptychobarbus > Ptychobarbus kaznakovi. The sequence continues at coordinate 5,704,624 of CM049794.1, forward strand.
CTTAAATAGAATATAATTAAGTCACACATAGTGTCAAACCAAATTCTGAGTTTATATTTATTCAGAAATATTCCCTTAGCAAGCTAAGGCAGCTGTGAGAGGAAGTTGTGGTAAGTTACATTTCCTTTTCCAAAGAAGATTTCAGTTCTGTGAGAGCAGAAGAGGGGCTAGAAGCAGATATTGTCGTAATGTACTTCCTCATTTTGCAGGCAGAGGGAGATCTATGAGTCACACAGTGAAGATCCACCCATGTGATGTAAATTGTGGTTGACCTGGAGCACTGAACCCTCACATGTCACAATGGGAGTTTCTGTCACACTATTGACAAAAATATGCACATCAAATCCCAACTCACCATTGATTATGTTACAGTATACATTTTAAAAGGGTCTTTGCCCTATATAGATGTTTGTGCGATGTAGCAGAGGTACTAGTGCTGAACCATACAGCTAGAACCATACGAAATCAATTATGTCAAACATTTGCAGGCGCACGGCCATCGTGCAGGAAAATAAGAGAGGAACTTAACAAAGGCTGAACATGACAACATAGTCAAGCTGTTCAGAAAACAGCTGAAGAAACGTTTCTTAAAAAGAAAAATAGGTTTAGTGAAGAGTTTGTGTGAAAGGATAAATCTCACAAAAACTATCAAAACATCTCTGGGTCATATTTCATAAAAAAAAAACAAACAAAAAAAACTATTATTGCAGGTTCATTCAGTTCAAAATTAATTTAAAATTAAGCCTATTTTCTGTCAAATTCAAATGATTGTAATGCAATACCTCATATTATTTGTATTTATAGTCTGATTTGATAATAATACAATTATTATTATAATTATATAATTTTATAATTAAGTTATTTTTTACTGTAATACATTAATACAAAAAAGTCCTAATTTTTTTTATGAAATCTGATTTGATTTGATTCAGCAGATAATCTGATCATTAAATAACGTTACACATCCAAATACATTTACACTACATTTAACAGATGTTCTTATCCAAAGTGACTTAAACATGAGGAAAACAACAAGACAATGGTCATAGGAGTCAACAATATTCATAGTAAAAAAATACTAAGTTTATAAACAAGATTCACACGTTCACTATAGCAGCATTAAAATGCATAAATAGGAGTTATCGTAAGTGCTTACACACATTGATCTTTATCTTTTTTATATCACTCACTGCAAACTTAAAGTCTTACTTTTTTCACAGGGATTTGCCTGCTATGCTCCAAATGTGTAAATTCTTGTGTAAATCGTACCTTGCTGGGAAGAGGTCTTCTTTCTAACCATTTCCTCACTGGTAGGAAAATGGCCTCACATATCCAGTTTCATCTTTATTCCCGGCCATCTCTTTCTTTGTAGTTTTTCATGAGTCTCCGTGCCTCCCATTGTTCTGACAACACTGATGTGTAAACACTCATGGTGCTGAAGTGCCTTTTGAAAACAATACTGCTGTAATCTCTTCCAAATATTTTTTACATCACCTAACAAATGACATCTTCATTTCCAAAGGAAAACAAAGTGCACAGTAAATTACATGTTAAAGGAGAATCTAACTCGCCCACTCACATTTTTCATGAAAAAGCTAATTATTTTATACATAATCCCTTTTTAAAGTGGCTCTCGTGAGACATATCATGGTCAACTCACTCTGCTCCCTAAACACAGAAGGGATGTGCTGACATCATGCAGATGAATGATGAGAGAGGTATGTAATTAGCTACAGTATGGTGGAAGTCATGCCCCGGGCCTTTTATGGTTTGCTAGAAGGAGACCTCAGGAGACACGACCAACAGCAACACTACCAGACTCTCCCGAGCTGTGTAAAGCTAACTTAAAATCAACATTATTTACTTTCTTAACCCAAAGTCCTGGTCATTATGTTGCTGTGAAATGACTTTTCCATGAGCTGACCTAAAATGTTAACATGTTATGGCAATAATTAACAATACATTTGAGTAAAAACAAAAAATAAACATGGGGTTAAAGGGATAGTTTCTAATTCTATGTATAAGGGATAGAAAATGATGTCATTAATTACTCACCCTCATGTCCTTCCAAACCCGTAAGACCTTTATTCATCTTCGGAACGCAAATTAAGATATTTTTGACGAAATCTGAGAGCTTTTCTGTCCCTCCATAGACAGCAACGCAACTACCACGTTCAAGGCCCAGAAACATAGTATGGGGATCATTAATTTTATGAAGCGACAAGAATACTTCTTGTGCACAACGAGGAAAAAAATTATTACTTTATTCAACAATTTCCTCTCTTCTGTGTCAGTCTTCATCGTGCTTTGACGAGAGAACAACAATGCACGCGTGTGCATTCCATTGTGGTACTGTCATGAATGTGCATTGAAGACTGACATGGAAGAGAAGACATTTTTAAATATAATCTTTATTTTTGTTTTGTAGCTTCATAAAATGTATGTTGAACCACTGATGTCACATGGACTATTTTAATGATGTAAAAATAAACTGTAAGTATGGAAACCTACATAATTAGGTCTGACTTTGTTCTGGTAAGTAATACACACTTTTTAAAAATTTCAATAAATTATTATTAAATATAAAGAAGTATCATCCTACGTCAAAATGTGTCACATTACAGAAGAAATAGGTTTTGAATGCCGTTTCATGTTGACATTTGAGATTACGACTCATTAGCTAAAGGCAAAGAATTACAATTATCCTTTATTTTTTGGCAACAAAGTTGTAGAAACTCACTGAACTCACTGACCCATCCTGCCGCAGGTGTGACCTTGTTTTTGGCAGAAACGTTGTGTCATGAGCATCGCATCTGTTGCCTCTTCAGCTTACACTTCAAATTAGCTCAACACTCTTCTATTTACAGGACCTGAGTGCATCTGGGTGCTCAGGGGCCTCGTCTGACATGAATTGTGCACGGTGATGTCAGCCGAATACCGCTGTGTTTCAGAGTTTTGGGGTGGGGGGTGAAGTGACATCATCTCATTAATGCTTTGGCCATGAAATCATTTCAGTGCATGAAGAGCTTTGGATTGTGGGGTCACATAGAAAGGGAGTGCTGGGCGTTTGCACATTGGAGTGAGAGATATGGGTAAAGGGAACTGCTGGGAAGGAGACTGTGGTGCCTGTTGGTCTTCTGATCTCGTCTTTAAACATCTGTCATCATGCTGATGTCAGTCGATCAAGCCTTGATCATTCTGTAAGGGAGGAGAAGATGAATTAGGAGTGAGAATCTGTGGGTGGGGGGAAGTGTTCATGAGAAGACGTTATCGTGAGAAAGTGTGAGGGTAGATTTTATTTTCTCATGGGTTGCTGAAGGCCTTCACACCATCAGGGTGAGTGTGCGGTCAGTTTGGGTGTAAAGGGTAGATGATTGTGGCTTGTCATTTCTGACTTTCATGTCTGACCACATGAGCTATTTATCTGACATGTGATACACTCTAGATTAGAAGGAAGGTTTTCAGTATCTCAAGGGTTGCTAGACAGCGTTATTGAGTAATTTAAGATTTGAATGGATTCAAATCAACAACTAAGGGAGGTAAAGATGGACAGATGATGATACAGGCAGGGTAAGAGGTCACCACCGAGTCACACAAGAGCTGTTCAGTGATGAGAGATAATATACTCTGTTAAAGGATAACACATCCCAGTGCGTTCAATACCCAAATGCTATCCTTAAAGCTTTAAACAGAAAAAAAACTATTCAGATTAAAACTAAAAAGTGCACTTGGAACGAATATGACAATTTTATGTTTCATGCACTATGCTGATGTAGTAACTGATTACCAACACAAAATCAGATTTGGTGAAATCCGACCACATGCAGTCACAGGAGAGGCGTTTAAGATCCCTGTTAATATCAGGTGTGAACAGCAGTCTGACTCTGTGGACCACTCAGATTATCCGAGACGGATGTTAATACCTGGGCTAAAATGACAACAGTGCAAGTTGCAGAGATACAGAACAGCAAGAGAAAGAGAGTTTGGGAGAGGGATGGAGAATAATTCACTACTAAATCACCCCACAAGAGGCTCATTCACTCAAGTCACATGAAATCATTGGAAACACAGAAGGATCATGCTGAGGGATGGGATATATAGAGGGGTGATTCAGGGTGAAGGGACTGTTTCCTGTGTGCCTCAGAGGGAGAAACCAAGCCCTCCGGGTCAAGAGAAACAAGAGGCTCAAGTAAGAGAAGGAAAACACTTGTTTTTTGGAGAGTAATAAGGAAGTGGTTTTTGTAAAATTGGAGATAGATACGGAGCACGTTTCCTCTTTGCTACATTTCCCTTCATGACAACAGTTTCCTGGAATAAAAGAGAGATAATTTTTTATTTGTATATAATTGGAAATATTTGTTTTCCTTGCTAAGAATTAGTGTATAAAGTAAGAGCACAGGTTAATCTCTGTGTTGAATTGCCTTTGTTTTCTTGAGTGCACACTTGTTTTTCACACTCTCAAAGAGCTGCTCGTAAATTTAGCACCCTGGGTGGTGACAACAGACCTTCGTTGGTTTTCCCACAAGGACACCTGTTGTGTTTAGTTCGGCAGTGTTGATTTTGCTGTGGGGTTCCTGTTTTGGAGTAAATGGATTGGGAGGAGAGGAACAGAGCTTTAATGGCAGAGGGTGGGTTATGATTGTAATATTATTGCAAAAAAATAGGTATAGTTTACTATATAGCTAACTGAGAAAGCATACTTTGTGAATTGTACCATCAAACTTTATATGATATATTTATGTAATTTTAAATTATTTATCATGTTTATTTCAAAATATTATAATAATTATAATATGTAATTATAAATTACATATATGTAATTATTATATAATTTGTATATTGTTATTTAGTTGTGACCTATGTGACCTATCATTATGAAAATCTATCATGGAGGATGTCATTTTCATGTTATATGAAATATACAGGATATCCTTCACTATTTCAAGATTCTCACCCAACTATGAAATTTCAGAACAACTTGTAGCTGTTGAAAATGATTGCTTTCGAAGTTTATGTTTCTTTAATTGAACTCCGAGAAGAGGAAATGTCGTGTTAAACACATTCAGATGTGAACAGATTTACCGCTGAAGTCTGTACAACAGACACTAGCAGGACAGCCACTGTTTCCGGTCTCTAATGTGTTGATTTGTCCAGCACCTCTCTGGTTCCATTACATCCCAGCAGGAGACACTAACCAGGTTACCGGTGGGAAAACAAGCCCAGTATGGGCCCGACAGGTGACAGTGGGTTCTGTGGGACGACTGGGTGTCATGATACTCTATGGCTTCTTCTGTAGGGATCCCCTGCCTGTAATTAATTACCATTTGCAATGAGCTCATAATGTTATTTATAGGGTCTCCCCGGGACAGGGGGCTTGCAGAGGGGGATCATGTTATGCTCTTTGAGAATAAAGGACATCTGGGCCGTATGCCTTGAGAGTGTGCTGTGAAACATAATTTTACTACAACTATGATGAATGTTTGTAGTCATAGGAATGGAAATGGAGTCTATTCCGAGCCAAAGCGTATTTATGAACCGTTTGTTTTTACAAAAGCATGCCAGTGTCCTTGGCTAACGTTTATTAACCAATGAGGCCATCCATCCTTCAATCTACTGTAAATAACATTCCTCAAATCCTCTAGAATTAAAACGCTCTGGTAATTACCAAAGAATCCACTCCGTTTTACGATCGTGGATAACCTCCCTTCATCGGTGCACATAAATCAGCGGACACCGAAATCGCCATATCAGCAAATGTTCTGCATGAGTAAGACCTCATCAGGATCGGTTCTTAATTTAGTCATGGACTCGTATTTGTCTTGTAATGCTGTCCTGGTGAAGTTGTAAGCCGTAGATGGGTACAGAGTGGGGGATTGTGAGAGGCACGGCTGGAATTTAGGGTCAATATACCGCTGCTCACTGTGACATGATTTACTGCCGTCTTGGAAAGGGAGATTTAGGATAAAGCACCACCAGCCACCCAAACTCTTTTCTCTCCTTTGCTTTGCATTGCCCATCACCTGTGCCTGGCTGGCTGGACGGTTGACCCCCATACCTCTCAGAGAGATGTATCTCTCCCTGGGCTTCCTCTCAGCAGTGGGATTTCATGGTGCTAGGCTGCCCAGGGTAATCATTTATCTCGCTCTCCCAAACCAGGCCTGACCAAACGAATTCCTGAGGACTTCAGAGGAAGCGCTCGAATCGCTGGAGGTTTACGCTAAACTCCCATGCTGGCCGGCTTCCAGAGGAACTGATAAAACAATTTCAATGGCAACCCAATCTCGCCTACACAGGATCCAGCTCAGAGGGAGCGACAGGAATGGCTTTTAGCCACTATAAATTCTCTGCGGTAATTCGAGCTGGCTTGAGATGTTAGCTTTCAGATCTGATGCTTTCAGATGTTCCTGATTAGTTAGTGGCCTTCCACAGGTAACAGTACATTACGCATCCAGACCATCCAAAGCACATGTTCTTCTATTCTCTGTCTAAATACAAAAAACTCAACTCCAAAGGAAAGGGGTGGATTCTTGGCATGCATCAAAGGCGAAGTCCATTGAGATGTCTAGATAAATGCTGTTAAAGCTGCGAGACTTGGCATGCTGGGTGTTAAACTGGAAAGGAAAGATAACATGCATATAAAATTAACCTTGTTTCGAAAGTGAAAGTGAAACTAAAATCTCCACATCCACACATATATACACAACCATGGCGGAAACAAGCGAAGATGACACAAAAGCATATTCAAGCAAAAGCCAGCACGGATAAGTTGTGTGAAATAAAGCAAAATCAACGTTACTCACCTAAGAAACAACACAACCTCAGCGTCCGATTAGAGCCCTTCACACTCCTTGAGTTCTCTCCACCGCTGGAAAGCTGCTCCGATATTTACGCGGGTCCTACCTCTTGCCTGATCGTAACCCTTCTTGTTAACATTTTGTTTCTCTGATATTTTCCTCTTTTTTATCTACCATCTCTCTCTATCTATATTCGATCTGCTAATATCCGTCAAGTGCACTCAATTAGAGCGCTCCCTTCTCTATATCAGTACAAGACACGCACACTTACTGCTGATTTGCTACAAGTGTGTTTTGGGACTTGGTCAGACACTGTGGTCAAGAGCGTTTTTCTTAGTGCATGTTTAAGGAGCGGTGGGCTGGGCCACCACCAGGCCCGGCTCCAGAATCAAATCACTGAGGGTGCTTCTTAAATTAGTGAGGGTGCTCTGACATACATACATACATACATACATATATATATATATACACCTGTACTGTCAAAATGAGTAGGAATGCGTAGAATGGTAGAATTTGAGGTTTTCACAAAATTGAGTTAATTAAACCCTCTTCTAGCAATCCCAATGCTCCAAATAGTAATTAAACATCTAATATGAACTTTATTTATACATTTTCTGAGAGGAGTACCTTTTTCTCTGCTCACTTCTGGATGACTGCTGCTCACTACGAGTACGTATATTGTTGCAAAGCACAGCATTCCAGCATTGTGAATATTTATATCGAATTCTCCATGACATGAGTCCAAACCAGTGAAATGTGATTTTTAAACCCATGCTGATAAAAACAAAAGGATCGCTGGCTGACATTCGCAAAGCGTGTACACCTTAGACGTGCCTTTCCTAGAGCGCGCAATCTCCCTATAAAGTATATTATTGTAAAATATGGCTTGGCAAGATTTACACATGCATAATATTGTCTTACATGAACGTTTAGTTAATGGTTGGGGGAAATTCTGATGTGTAACATTATATTTAATCCATGCATTAGGTAATAGTATGGAAGCTCGTTTCCGCCACTGATTAAAAATTAAAAAGGTTATTGCGAATTTTATCTCACAATCCTGACCCTTTTCTCATAATTGTGTGATATCTACATTTCTGTCACTTTTTTTCAGTCTAGTTATATCTGCAATATTCATGACTTTTTGTGACTTTTTTCTCAGAGTGAGATAAACTTTCAGAACATATCATTTCAAATCATAATTGAAGTAAGTATAACTAGAAAAAAGTCAGAATTCTGAGATTAAAAAGTTGCAATAACCTTGTTTATGCAGCTAATCAAACTTCATTTTTGTCTTGAGTTAATCCTTAAAAGAAGACAAATCTTAAACATGTGTCCTTTTTTGTCTGATTCCAACAAATCATAAATCATTTTGAAGGTATTTTAATGGAGAATGTGAAAATAAAAATAAATAATTTTGGAAAAATTGCTCATTAGGCTACTGACTCATTTGCCAGCACAGCTCCCTTTCTAATCACTAAAAGGCTGTCATTCATCTTAGTTCATCGTGATCTCAACGTTCTCTACGCTGCACAGTGAATCTCTTATTTACATCGCGTCTACACGTAATGAGGTTATTCGTACGCCTGAACACCTGAACAAAAACTCCGGCAATTTAAGTGGTAAGTGGATTCTATCTTAAATGCCTCAGATTTACTGTTAGGCTCAAGAAATCAACAGAAATGTCAGAGATTGGATACAATGCTCAACATTGCAAAAACACGTTGAAATAGAAACCGATCTCCAGAGCGCAAACCATAACGCGCTGGATAGTTTGCCAAATCTGCAATAAAATGCCAATATTACAGCTTTAACTGAGGGTGCTTTTGATTTCATTTGAGGGTGCACCACTACTTAGGCTAATGTAGATAGCTGAAACCCTCATTAATCCTCTGTTTACCGATGTTGCCTTTCGTAGAGACAGTGAGGGGGACGGACTGGGTCACTATGAATCTGGGGGGGGGGGTCATGTCCCCCCGTCCCCAGTGCCATCTGCACGCCTGAAGTTACCTAATGTAATCTCTTAAACATCATTTTAGTTTTAAGTCATTCATTCATATTTATTGCATTCCTCACTCAGCAACTAATGTAAACATAAATTTCTCCATTACACCATAACAACACATTTTAAAGCATTATATAAATTTCCCGATTTGTAATTGACACTAAAAACAGGAACATCTAATCAAAACAGTCGGTATACTAAATCCGGTTTCCATATTTGAATTTAATGATCCAGAAGTGTTAATGGAAGACCCGTGTGGTGTGTTATGGCTGGGAAATGGATGATCTTTCTCATTTCCTTCCCACCCGTCTCCATCAACAGCTGAGGTGGCACAAAGCCTGAATAGTCCACACTTAATCTATGGATCCTCTATTAACAAGTTTTAGTATGAGAAGTGGTGTTCTCACGCAGCCAATGATGGCAGGTGGAACCTGATGTCACTGCACTGTGTCAAATTAATTTTCTGTATAAATTTGTTAGACTGGTATGAGCGGGTAAGTTATAAAGAAAACAGTTGCTAATGTTTAGTCTTCACGATGGATCCCGTCTCATAATCTTGCCATGGTCTAAATTGTTTAACATAATTGGTTATGGATATAGGCTAGTAGATGAAATGAAAGCTAGAGGACATGCAGTAAGATGAGCACAGCACATACCCACTCACCAGAAAATATGCACTCAAGTTCTGTCTTCTCGCAGGGCTTGAATTGAGGCATGTAGGGTTCATTTAATTAATCATTCCCTCAGGGTTTCCTCCAGTGTGTTCATCCTCTACTCCAGAGCTCCAGTCCTTCATGATGAGGGGTTTCCTGAGGAGTGAGAGGTCATAGGTTTCTCTTTAATGTATAGTCACACTCTTCCCTGTTAGGTAAATCAAAAAGATATGCTTTGAAAAGGGACTGAAATTTGTCTTTGGCACACACACACACAAAAAGTAACACTTTAAAAAAACAACAAAAGTGTTTTAGGAAGGGTCAGAAATTAACCAGTGCTCAAGGCAAAAATGCTGCTTAAAAGTAACAAAAATGTCTTAGACATTTAAAATATGGGAGTATGTTAAATAAACATGCATTTATTTATATTTTAAAATAATTTGTAATACTTGCAGCCTTGGTGAGCATAAGAGACTTACCAAAAATGACCAACCCCAAACTTTTAAACTGTAATGTATAGTTCCTCTCAGAAAGGATTGTAAAATCTTTATTAATGTAAATATAATGTGCATAGGTTTGGTGGCGGACTAGATTTGCTACGCTGCTGCTGTGGAGCAAGTAGACTTGCTTCTGCTGAATGCTCAGATCATACAATTAAAAGGAAACATGATGCTGCTGCTAGAGAGAAGAAGATCCCCATAGCAGATCAAGGCAGGTGGTGCTGGGGAGGCGGAGGGCTAATCGGAGGACACGCATAACGTGCAGACATAGCATTCATCGAATATATCCTGGTCATAGGTAAATGGTAATGAGTATATGAATATGATTGGCTGGGATTGGTGATTTGCTTAATTAAATGAACCAATTAGTGCAAGTAGAGTTTCATGGCTGACCTATCCATTTAAAAGTCCCACATAAAGCCAAAACATGACACTAAAATTCAGTCTGAGGGGGCAAATATGCTTATATTATTTTATTATTATAAAAAAATAATTTCTGACCTGGTTTTAGACCAAGTACCTGGGTTCAAAAGTAACAATTCAGGTCACTCACAGTTCCATTTATTGTCCCAGTCTTTAAGGACTTCTATTCCTGTGGTGCTCTTCAGTCACTTTTGAGCACTTTTTTCTTTTTTAAATCACAGCTTCATCGGAATGGTACGAAACTTGGTGACTTTTATGGCATTTGGAATGTGAACACACAAAAAAACTGAGGGCTTTATTCGATCAGGCTGAGTGGTCGTAAAAAAAATTGTTACACTTGTGCTCTTCACTCAAAAATGACCGACCATGAATGGGAAATTGAAAAATTGACACACACACCACACACACACACACACACACACACACACACACACACACACACTACACACAACACACACACACACACACACACACACACACACACACACACACACACACACACACACACACACACACACACACACACACACACACACACACACACACACAAAATTAATTGGTATGGTTATAACCATATAGCCACAACACAACATCAGATCAGACAGAAGGATTGAGCTCTGATAAAACATTCCTGTTCACACAAAAGGCTTTCTCAGTGTTCAGGTTTGACTGTAGCAAAAACTGGCGCTTTAAATCAACATTTTAAACCCCAAAAATCTAAACCTTTACAAAAAGTGTCATCCAATCCCACAACATAAAAATAAGTATTTATGTCTAAAAACAGGCCGTAGGAATCTATGGGCTAAACCATGGAATTGCAGATGTTTTTCTTATTTTACTATGACACATCTGGCTTCAGGCATTTGCTCTATTTGTACTTGAAATACTGCCGAGGGGGGGTGTAACCGTAACCAGCCTTAACCATCTAAGGCTCCAAAAAGTCATGCTGGTATTATGAGGGCGGATTGCCTCACTGTCTCTACCCAGCATGGATGCTCTCTGGGTGGACTAGATGTGTGGAAATCACTGGTGCTAGGTGGAGCCTATCCCTATAATGATAAGCTGAGGAATTTCAATAATGAAAAGTAATTCAATATTAAGAAACACAAGAAAAGACTTCAAAGCCTACAGTGGCATTTAAGGAATGTTGATTGAAATGGTCACAGCATTAAATTCATACAAACAGCTGGAAGTAACAATGGCAGATGTTTTATGTAAATTCTGGTAGTTAAGTGAAAATGTTGGGTACATTTACACAGTAAGCCTCCTGTCCAGTCTAGAGAAACATGAGAAACTATTTGAAGCATTATTTTAAGTATAAAATGGGTGAGCAGTGAAATAATCCTGTTTGTATATTGTTTTGCTTTCATTTCAGTCTCAGCGAGGAACCAAATAACAGTAATTCTAGCTAAATTAAAAAGGAAAGTTAATGGTAAAACTTCCACTCTATGACTGTTTAAAAAATCCCAGAACATTTATTAGAAAACAAATGGACGACTTTAAGAATTTATGCTATTGTTAATTTTTTTCCTAATATATTTTACACCAAACAGCATTGTTTGCATCCATAAGAGTTTAAAAAATAATAATTGATTGTTTTTATTGAAATGGACGCAAAACTTCCCTTCTGAGCTCCAATGATCTGTGATGTTTCCATTGTGTAACCTTGGTCACCTAGACATGTTGAATGGCCTTTCAGGATAAGATGAGGCCAAAAAGCTAGTATTCAGCCATTTATCTTTGGCAAGTGTCAGCTACGTTGACTACATGTCCACTTCACTTAATATAGATCGCACTCTTTAAGGCTCTGTCAAACTGTGATATGGTCCTCCTGAGGTCACCAGGCTTATGAACTCCACACTAGGGTCAGAACAGGTCAAAATATCATGCTTTACCATGTCCTGATCCTTATGTAAGTCTTGGTTTGATGACACATTACACAATACCGTGTTGATAAATTATGCTCAAAGGTCACCTTTTCTGTAGGGATACATTTTCTTTTGACCCAATACTTAGTACTATCAGGGCCATTATTGATGCCTGATATTGTTTTTGTGATTTCTGACAGTAAAATTAGCTATAATTATATTTGTTTGTTGCTGAAGAAACATTTCTTATTAATGCACTGATGATAAGAAATGTTTCCTTGACCACAAAGTCAGCAGAAAGACACTGTCTTAATTGAACTATAAATATAATGTGAGAACTCCAGACTTAAAGCTGAATTTATACTTCAGGATTGGTCCCCCAGTCCCTCTGTGTTTCATATAGTGCTCTGATGATATAACACATGACTGCTGTTTAGATTTTGTAATGGGATGTTAGTTTGCAAAAGCGATGAGGATGAGGACAGATACATACAGAGTAATGTTGTAACTCTCTACCATGCAGCACCTATGTTTATCTAATAGTTTTTCCCAAAACATTCCAATAGGACTCCAGCCATTAGAAAGAAAACAGAACAAAAAGGAGGGGGATACTGAGAAAGACATATTTCCTCTACCCCTTCCTGCACTTTTTGTCGGTTTGCATGTTTTTGCATGAGAGCACAGATACATTTGTGATCTGCTCTAGCATGTGACCTTACCAAAGGACAGATTCAGATAACATCTAGGGCCTATTCGCACCGTAACGCTTTGACCTTATGCTGTCCTCAGCAAACAAACAAGTTGTGGTGCACCATGACCTGCTCAGATATACACAAAATCATACCATACACAACAGTCTTGACAGATTTCAGAAGAGATCAGTATTACTTTTCATTACACAAAGACAATTTAGGTCACTTTGCATCCCACATTATTGACATTCAAAATAATTATTAGCTGTATTTAAACTATGATTTTATTTTTTGCCTATAACAGATTCTAAATGGTTGTCGCAAGGGTCAGATGAAATCTGTGAACATTTTGTATTGATATGCTGACAGTACTACACTCCTTTTCATAGCTGAAAGCAAATTAGCCTCAATTATTTAATAATCAAATGTACAAAATGTGAGTAACTGTGGAATATTGTTAATGATGTTATTCCAATTATGTAACATTTCTGTTCTTTGCATAGAGATTCCATGCAGGCCTGGTCATTGCTGCACCACATGTCATTGCATAATGAAAACATGGTTAGAATAGAATAGAATTCCTGATACAAAAGAATTGTATCAGGACCTTAATTCCTGTACCCCTCCTTAATTCCTGATACAAAATAAGCAGCATTCGTACAAGCATAAACACAATGTGGTTTTTATAAAGACTTGTTTATAAGACAGAACTGTTGCTGGTGGTGTGGGTGAAGGTGTTGTTGCATAATGAAAACATGGTTAATAGAGGTAAATTTATGTCGCTTTTAGTCTTTGTTGAAAAATTATATAAAACTTTGTCAAATAATTCAAGTTTTGTGTTTTCAAAGGCTGGTCTGTTTTCTGTCACCTGTCACCATTCTGTCAGATGGAATTTAGTTATCTTTGCAGGGGGAGAGCTAGGGAGGAGAACTTATTGCCTAATTTTATAGGCATACACTTTGTCATAAAATGTAAGTTTTCCAAGGCACAGCCATGACTGAAGGGAATCTCCCAGGGATTTAAGTCTCACTGCACAGAAATGCAAGCTAGGCCTCATTATATTAGACCTGGACATCCTCCAATGGATGTGAACATTTAAGCTGACATTCACACCCTCCCTGAAGTTGTGACACGGACTCTGGCATTCACATACTCTCACGTAAGAAAACTTTGTCTTTTCATTTACACAGACATTGCTCAGATTGATTTGGTCAGTGCTTCCTCATTACCATGTGACCTCAGGAGACATAGACAGACAGACAGCAAGCAGATCCTATCTCTCGTAGACACATACAAACTTTGTCTGCCTCGTTTTTCTCAAGACTCATTCCCAGGAGCAATATCCTTACAGTCATTGCTGTAGGAGACTCATCATCTGCATGAACATGTGGACACTGCATTATTCTGAGTATGTGTGTGTGTGTGTGTGTGTGTGTAACCAACCCATTTCCTTCATCAATAGGAGTCTGTTTTGGCTCCAGGAGGGGAGGTGGTGATGGCTTGGGCAGTAGGGTTGAAGCGTCACTCACTGCAAAGACTGTGGGAACTGTTTTTCTGTTTTCTCTTGATTCGGCCATTGTAGGGCAAGCCAAACTAGGTCTCGTGCCGACTCCCCAGGTAAGGGTCTAATTAACTCAGCTGGAGACTCAGTGGAAACAAAATGACTCAGCTCAGGTTTACACAATGGAAAAGACATACCCACCCCGACCAGAGACGGGTTGGGGTTACGGTCCCTTCACAAAGAAAGGTGAAACAATGATTCTACTTACCACATGCTCTTGGTCAAGCTTTAGCAGTGGGACAAAACTTTAACAACAGCAGGGACCTCTAATGGGGTAATTTAAGGATAATGTAGCAATCTATTTCAGCCATGGAGGCCCTGTTCCCCTACTCACCTATCCTCATGTCACCCCTCCTTAATTCATATCAAAGAAACATGTGTTCAGGACACACCTGGAGAACAGGAGGGCTTAGATAAAGCACACCTGTGGAATTCAACATCTTCACCTGCTGGGAGAGACTCGGGAGCAGCTACCTTCCAGTTCCCTTTCCGTAAGATCTTTCCTGATACAAAAGAAGCAGCGTTCGTACAAGCGTAAACGCAATGTGGTTTCTATAAAGACTTGTTTATAAGACAGAACTGTTGCTGGTGGTGTGGGTGGAAATCATCTGAGTTTAAGGTGTTGTTGTTATGCAAGCCTTCTCCATAGCGATGGTCCTAACTACACCAAAAGTAAAGGACTCCATGCAAGTTCTAAAAGATTCAACTTTGAGTGTTCAGAGCTTCTTATCAAAAGTGTAAGGAGGACATTTTGATATTTGAGAGGGTGGTTTTGTAAACCCCTGTGCAATGTGTTTTCAATCAAAAGCTCCCATTTCTCACTCTCTTATTCAGCAAGTTGTTGTAGTCTCAGTCTGTCTCCGTCTTGCATGGTTTTCGTTCACTTTGTCTTATTTTTGCTTGCCTATCTAAAGATTTGGTTCGCACCAAAATTGTTGTTTTAAATATTTTGGGAATCTACCTACCTTTTGTTTATATTTATATGTATGAACGAGACTTGCATATAATTTCTTAGCTTCTCTAGGCAGCAAGTACATTCAAAGGTGTAGGATCCAATACAAATAAAAAGAAATCACAACAAGGTGACCTAATCCTCCCCACCCGTCCCATTCTCCTAGCCCTCCCTGCTTTAATTCTGTAGCAGTCAGCGTTGACTGCACCACAACTGAGAGAGATGGAAGCAATTAAGGCCGTAGGAAAGCACGGGAACATTTTAAAAGACCGAGCGCTCAAATGGTGGGATCAAAGCAACCCTGTCTCGATGCCTGCCAAACCATTGATCAACTGTTTGAGACTCTGTGACACATGTGAGATGGGAGGTGATGTGAACTTGAGCATGGATGAGAGGATAGATGGCTTTACTGTGGTGTGATCTGCTGTTTGGGTGGGGAACCATAAATGCCAGATGATATTACAGATGATGGAAGAGCCCAAAGACTTGAATTTGAAGACCTGATGTAGATGTTATTGGGGGACAAACTCTACTCTGAGCTGAACAGAACAAAGGCGTACCTAGGTCTAGTCGTTGCCTGGAGTGACATCAGTAAACCTGGCTGTCCACCAAGTTTATAAACTCTCTCTCATTCAGATCTCCCCAAGTCCCTGAGTTCTTTTTGCAATGAGCTTTACGTCATGCATCATATCTCTCTCTCTAAAATTCTTGCCTGAGTTGGCCACTTCTTTTACAGTCTCCAATAATGCTCACGTCAGAATTGAGTACTCTGGGCCTTCCCAAAATCCCCAGCCTCGGCTCAGGTTCTACAGCCAGAACATGACAGGGTGAGTTAGCCATGAGTGTGTAAGCACTCCTCACAGATTCCAGCATAGCAACCAGCTTGCTTACACACCAAACTTCCAGCTCACTCACACGTTCCGTGCTCTGGCCAAGAGTCTAAATATTCTGTTGGGAAAAAGGGAGGGTGGTGTGTGTGACTGTAGGGGGCTGGAAGGCTTCGATTGGTAGATGGGATTGAGACAGGCAGGGGTCTGAGCAATGAGGGCTCTCGTGGCTGTGTGAACCGCCCCAAGGGGAGCTATGCCAACTTGTTAATGTAAGCCAGACCTCTGGCAAATGGGGAGCAGGACTTTTCACAGCAGAGGAAAAGAAATGAAGGATATACATAGAGGAGAGGGGAATAGTAATATGGGGTTCCTCTTGTTTGCCATGGCTATGTGGAAATCACATGCTACAAAAGGTCATGTGGCGTGAGATCTCTACCCTAAATTTATTTCTTTACCTCCTCCAGAGTTTCTCCAGACAACGTCACACTCTCTAGCTTACCTACTCTGTCATGGCTGGGAGATCTGGAAAGTTGACCTCTGGATAGGATGTCCACTCTCTCATGAAGGGAAATGTTCTGCTGTGTGAGCTAGTTAGTCCCCAGTTTGAGAGTAAAAAAAAGGTAAAAAAAAAAGTGTGTCCACAGGACTGCCCAAAACGACTCATACTCGGAGGGCAAAGAACGGAAAGACATATCAGAGACAAGCAGTGGGTGTGTGAATATTTCAGGCTGTAAATCATATGATTCATAATCACTCGTTTGTGACTCATATTTCCCAGGAACTTTCAGGGAATAGTACCCCCTCTCAATCTCTGAACTATTATGTAGTCAGCTGTCATAAGAGATATAAAGCGCAGCATTCAACTTCCTAACAGCTTCATGTGATCCTGCTAGAATGGCTCCACTTACCCTGGCCTCTTATCAGAAGATCTGGCATCACTTTCCCTTTTCACTATTGAACTCATGTCAGAACAGACTCTACATTACCTCCTCTGGGAACCGTTGTATTAGCTTTTTTAGGGGGGTTATGACGCTACCACAGCATCACTTGATAGTAGTGGTCAGGAATGATACAGATAAGCTGAGAACTGTGTCTGTGTTCTGTTTTGAACCTCACACTCATCGCGGTCATCATTAAGTGCACTTGAATCAGCAGCCTAATAGCCAAAGCCTCTTTGAGAACACACATGGCCATACAAGGTGGTTGCTTGGTTGGTTTAGTATAAATAGTTAGATGTTAGTGAGTTTCCCTGATGAAGGACGACAAACTGATTCATAAAAGAATAGATGCCTCACATCCTGTAGTCACAAATGAAGATATTATCTGTTTGCATGAGACTATTCATTTAAAGGTTATGTTTAGCAATAAAAATATACAATGGTGATTCACACTATGGTAGATTACACACGGCACGCAGTGAGTTTACAATAATTTTTAAACAAACACTCACAAAATTGCACGTGTAAACAGTCTTACAACATAAAAACCTGTTTTATAGTCTCTCAATGTTTACATGCTAAAGAGGAATGCAATATCTAAGACAGCTTTCTTACCTAAGCAAATAATTTGAAGATATTTTGTACTGCCTTAAAATCTACTCTTGTTCTTGCTCAGTTTACATTAGCTGCTAATGGAACCCTTATTACACATATAGGCCTCCGTTGGCCTAAAGCTACCGAGGAAGCCTGTCTCTTGTTCTTTGTTCATGCCTTGTGCTGTTACAAGTCTCTATAAAAGGAAGGAATTAAAGTTTTAAGGTTTGACAAGGCATCATGTCTTCTCCTCCTGGTGCTCTCCCTATATGGTTTTGGGTTTATCTGTACCGGTGATGGATTCTCACTGGCTACACGCAGGTCTTGTTTATTTCGATGCTCTGATGTTAAATAAACTTTAAGGGAGCATACAAGGTGACCTGGTGCTGCGTGAAAGCCCTGATGATTTCAACAGGTTTAGTATTCACAAGGGTTTTCAAACTGGGTCTGCGGAAAATTTAAGCCAAAATTAATTAAAGATTATTGTAATTAAATGAATGAATATAATTTGATCATTATAAGTAATTTTTATCAATATAATAAACAATATCAATTATAATTTTATTTATATAAAATAAAATTTCAAGTGGAGAATTAGGATGATTTGTTGAATTGATCAAATTAAAATAGCAAACCATAATGCAGATCTATTGCATATAATGCAGATCTACCCATTCTTCTTGGGTGTTCCAGTGTAGCAGAAACACTAAAAGACAAAATTAGTAAAGTAGCACAAGCCACAGTGTTAAAGAAACAATACACAGAGTTCACCAGAGACTGTCTCTCAGTAGGAAATGCAACTGTCTCATCATTCTCCAGCTGCCTGTCCATGGCTAAACACTTTATCAGAATGTTGTTTTGTTTTTAGATGGCATACCATGCATTTCCTCTGTCCGATCTGCAACAAACAATCCAGTCTGAATCCCAGCCCTTCTTCTGGGAAACATGAGGATGAGCAGATGAGACTCTCACAGTAGCAGATGTTTGCATGCATCTTAAAGTCCCGTGTGGTGTCAGACTCCCTGTGGCAATCCACTGAGCTGTAAAGCAAAGCCGTGTGTCATGAGAAATGGTCAGAAAACATTCAGAATGGAAATATGGGAGTGATATTGGAGTAGATTCTAAACAAAGACTGAAGTACATTAGTTTATGGACAGGCAGTCATAAACAAGCTTCACCCCATTCTGTTCAAAACTGTATATCATGTACTGCATCAGACTTTTCAACAGTACACCATGAAATATGATTTTTCTTGTAAGAGCTGGAGATGCATCATCAGACTCTCACAACAAACCAAAAACATAGCAACATTCCTTTACACAATACAAGGAAGTGATGGATTGTTCCTGTAACAACACATATAGTCCGGGTTTAACACCATAAATGGTACACACACAAAGTGTCTCCACAAGGAGACTTAATCAGCAAGACTTCCTTGGTCAACCAGCTTTGCTGGCCCTATAAAGCAAATGTTTTCGTAGGGTCTAACAGACAGTAATATTCACTAATGAAAATGAAAAGATGACAGACCACAATGAAGAAATTTTGTAAAATACACACGTAAAATATATACATTATTTATTTATGTTATATATATATATGTATATACACATATATCAATAGGGCTGCAAAACGATTAATCGCGATTAATCCCATTCAAAATAAAGGTTTATGTTTACATATATATGTGTGTGCACTGTGTATATTTATTAAGTATATATCTATACTTGTATATAATTTATATATAAATCTAAAATTTGTATCCTTAATGTATACATGTATGTGTGTGTATTTATATATACATATAATAAATACACACAGTACACACATATAGTATGTAAACATAAACTTTATTTTAAATGTATATAATAATGACTGGTAATGCTTATGTACAAAATAAAAATAAATATATTTGATTAAATAATCAAAATAACTTATTTAGTCCTTTTTATAGTACATTATGCATTTTGATTAAACATCATATATTTTGAACAACACAGGCATGTTGACAATTATCTTATAAATTGCACGAGTATAGGGAGTTTAGGTTATCTCAACAGGTGGAGTTGCCTTAACAAATGGAAAATGAACGGGCATTATTAATGGTCAGAACATCTCAAGTTACCAGTGCAAATCCAATGGTCAGCATGATTTGGACTTGTCCATTAAAAGAAACACCTCACCCCTGCCCCAAGTTTGTTTGTGAAGACAACTGTGGTATATTTTCACAGAAACCCGACCCTGCGAATGAAAAGAAGTGTAAACCATGCTCCATCAGCCCTGCCCTGGGTGTTTTAAAACGGTCACTCTAATGCTTTTTTGAGATGCACCCTAAATGGTGTCGTATTCCAAACAACTGCTCTTAGAGGAGGGATGATGTCCTACAAGTGACTCAGTTTAACTGCCTAACAGAACAAACGGTCCTCTCCACCATACAGATATGCAAATATTGTAATCAAAACCTGTCATCTATATAAGGTACTCTGTTGTATGTCACCCTGTTTTATTGTGAGCATAGTCTTATAAGGAAGACTCTGTCATATTCTGAGGGTCAGAGTTACAAGGCTATTAGAAAATGCTTTGAGTCACTCCAGAGTACAGCGTGTTTCATTGCAGTTGGGCTGTGGTGATGCTCTAAGACTATGGTGACCTTTTTATGCGAGTGCCAACAATCTCGCTCACCAAAAATGGCAGAACCATGGCTGCACAGGATGCAAGGAATAATAAGATACAGAGCATTAAAGAATGCTTCAGAGCCAAACACAACACACAGAGGCTGTGACCTATCAGCGGGCTTCGGTTTTGATAGTATTCAGTTTAAGACTGAAATATCACTGAATTGTATTGTTTTAGCCTTGTCCCTGACCCGAGTATTCAGTCTTGAACTATGAATATCAAAATATGATTTCAAAGTTTACTTTGAATTTTTGCACAAATTACGATTATCCCACAGTTGTGGCAACATTTCCACCACAACAAATATTTTTTCCTCTAATAAAGCTTTGTTCAAAACTAAGTTTAACATTAATTGGGTTAAATTATGCAAAGAATTGAAAATATAATTAGAAAATATAGCTTAATACTCATTGTGTCTTTATACATAAAATGCTAGCTATGAAATTTGTCTTAATGCAGTCATTTAATTTGAAAAAAGCCATTTCCTCAATTGTCATTTCCATCACAAAACTAAACACAATACATCATGTGAGATGTTGTGGAAGTGACTACATTTTCATAGTATTTTAAGTATATTTAATGTGTTAAAAATCAGTTAGTTTGACCTAATCACATTTTAAAATAACACAATTGGAATTTTCGTTCTGAGGACTGAATGGGAATTAATTGATTGTGGAAGGATTTATGGGCTACCGCTAACCATTCTTTTGAGCATACTACTTCTAACATTAGAAGCCCATGGATGTGGAATGACCGCAGCGGTGATCTGTGTTTATTTATGTGTGCGTGAGTACGTGTGTTGGGGGTTCAAGACCGAGGGAACAGTGTTCCCCCGTGGCATCCCCCTAAAAGCCTGATTTACTGCCTGTCTGTTCTGAGCTCAGGACCCCTGGACACAAACACACTTACCCAAACTCCATATTTTCCCCCCGTTGGGCCTCATGCCTGCCCTCCGACTTGGTTTAATCCAATGAGAAAACACAGAGGGGGTCAGAAGGCCACCGTTACTCTAAGAAACCAATGGACAGAGTAAATACTATACTGCATGGCTTGTAGAAGAGATACCATTTAATATAAAAAACAAAGGATTATTAGAAAACAGTTAAGTATGTTTATTTTGTTCCAAACCCATTCAAAGTATGTCATTAAGTGTTTGACTCAATTGCACAAATTGAAAGGAGCTCATTAGCAAGTGACCAGAGATCGTTATGAGATTAACAGAGATTTTGTCTTGCATGTTCTCGTTTTTTGCTTAAAGAGAAAAGCAAACATTTAATGAACCTTGAGCCTAAAAAACAAAGCTCTGGTCTAAAACACAGTGAACAGCATTTCAGGAGACTCAACAACTCAAAAAAGATTCAAATAGAGTTTGTGATTAGCATGTTGCTAAGTTGACGACACACAACTCTAAGCATTAAAACATACAGTAACACATACTTATTAAAAAGTCAATTTGAATTACATTTACTGCTTTTTTGGCATATTGTAGAATTTAATATAAGGTTTTATTATATAAATAAGAATAAAATACATCGGTGATTTAATTTTTTTTTTACATCTCAATGCTCACCAAATCTGCATTTAAAACAGCAATATTGTGAAATATTATTACAACTTAAAATTACAGCTTTCTGTTTTAATATATTTAGAATTACTTTTATTTCTATGACGGCAAAGCTGAATTTTCAGCAGCATTTACTCCAGTCTTCAGCGTCACATTTCTTATTATTATCAATGTTTATAACAGTTATGCTGTTTAATATTTTTTATGCTGTTCAATTATTTAATGATGTTCAAAAGTACAGCATTTATTTGAAACAGAAATCTCTTGTAATATCATTAATGTTTATCAGTTTAATGTATCCTTGCTAAATAAAAGCAATAATTTGTTTAAAAAAATTATATCTTTACTCCACCTTGAATGGTTTATTCACTGTTATGTGCAGTGCATTTTGGCATGGCTTTCATTATGATCTATGATACATTGTTTTAAATCAGCATGTGTATAGACAAACTCAAATGCATTGCACGATTTATTGCACAAGTTAAGTGAACTTGCCTTTTGAAAACACTTCGCATAAGGGGCTCACCCATTATGTGGTTTATGTAGGCAGCTCGTTGGGATTGGACACAGAGCTCAAGACACATTAGTTTATGTTAAACTGACGTTAACTCAAATGTTTGCTCTAAACTGCTCACCCTCTCACCTCTGCTGTCTTGTGGATTTTAGGTGACCCTGGAGGCCTACACATAGACCTTTTTTGCACTCTCTGTCAATGTACCCACTCGGCTGCTGACTCTGACCAATGTCCTACCTTTTCTGTGAAATGATGTCACATTTGATGTGATTCCTAAACAAGCATGTCAAAGTGGGAGACATCACATGACGTCGCCTTTAAAAGCAAACAATTTTCATTGACTAACACTAAGTTTAAAAAGTTTTTTGTATGGATGACATCTGATCCTATGCTAATGCAACATATGTGTGCTGTAAATGGCATGGAGGGATGTTTATTTGGCTCATTAGTTGTCTGGCGAACTCTGAGCTTGGGTTTAATGTAGAGTACTACGCCTCATGTCTCAGTGTGGGATCCTAGCGGATGAGCATTAAACACAAGCACGCGTCGTGAACCATTTTGTGGCTCTTTAAAAAGGTTTCGAAACAATGAATGCACACTTTAACGTCATCTCAGAGCAGTTTCATGTAGTGCCACCATTACATCCTGTGTTTGGAAACGAAAATAGCTTAGTGAAACTTTAGACACAACCGATGAGAGTTAGAGTACTTTCAGAAATGGGGTCAATCATAAGTAACACTGCATTTTCTGTGTTCTAAATTTACACCATCTGAACTTGACCACGACTCTTGGGACAAACGTCACCACAGGGGCTTTATTTTTACACTGAATGAAGAATATTCTCTTCTGTTTCCCATAAAATAGACTTGGGTGAGGTGAACTGAATTCATCTGAGCTCAATTAAAGTTATGCTTACTATAATATGCAATGAAAATAACCATGTTAAAGTTGAAAGTATTGACCTACTGTGCAGTAGAGGTAATTTATTGAGTTTTCTCAACATGATATGGTTCTCAACTGGTGGGTGTCAAATAACAGGGAAAACCCAAAGCTAAATGTAAGGAATAATATGGAAAAAAACCATATAAGAACCATCTATTCTGTTGAGTATGGAAACATTTATGTGCATCAAATGTTATCTTAGTAATTTTGCATAATCAATTTGTAAGAAGTTTTGTTTACTTGTTCCTGATATGCACTTTTGATGCTGTGTTCATCGTTTCTTTCTAATGCAAAATGTAAATTCTAAAGCAAATCCAATTGGGAGCCACTGCCCTAGCCTGTAATGTAATGAGGTAATTCAATAATAACACTTGGCGGGGAATATTTTGTTAGAAATGAAAATATGACTTAAGAAGCCAGCTCTGAATTTCTCTACATCTTGGTTTCTCAAATTACTTTTCTTGGCTTATGTTCTTTTAGTACCAAGGTAACATGCAAGACCGTGTTTCTCACTGTACTTTTCAACAGTAAGAAAACAACAGTGATTTTGGTGACCTTCTAGAGATCTAGAACAGAGTGATGAAATTACATAGTGTGAGAATTTATGGAGTCTGCGATGTTTCTCCAGGAGGACATCATTCTAATGAGTCTTTGAAGAGCAATGTAGCTCTGGAGCAAGTTACTCAGAGAAGCTGAAGGAGGTCCAAACAACACAAACTCAACATCAAAAAACAGACATCAGAGCACCGTCTGCCACATTTGCTCAACTTTATCACAGACAAATCAAAGAAAGAAGAAAAGAAAGGAAACAGAATTGTTTCTCGGTCACAACATGAGATTCACATTCATTAAAATGAGACACTTTTGACATGTTCTGAACTTGAGTTCTTAAAAAAAAGGCAACCAACAAAGTCCCTAAATGTATCAGTGCTGGTCTACAGGATATTTTCTTTAACCCATTTCATTATCTGCCAGGCACTACATTTGATCGCTTTGATTAATATCACACATATTCTCAATAAATCGCATGATTTGAGATATAATTTATGTAGTACAAATGATTTATGCTATGGTCATACTTTATTTTAAGGTCCATTTCTTGCTATTAATAATCCATATAACTTTTGCCTCAATAAACTCCTTATTTGCTGCTTTTTAATAGTTAGTAAGGTAGTTGTTAAGTTTAGGTATTGGATAGGATTAGGGATGCAGAATATGTGCTTTATAAGTACTAACAAAACAGCCAATATGTTAACAATAGGCATGCCAATGAGCAACTAGATAACAGTGTGCTACCTATGCTATAAAGTTTAAAAAATCCTGTTTTGGGGTTTGTTAAAATATTGACTCTTGTCACAAAAAACCTAAGATCAAGTCAGTTTTGCTCTGCTTCTCAAGTACAATGAAAGCCCAACCCTCCCACTAGGCCAAGATCCCATTCCTTAAACTTCCATCTGTCTGCTAACTCACAAAACATAACAGGTTAGTTAGCAGCTATCAGCAACATCAGCTCCCCAAACGTCCTGCCTTTCAAAGGAAAACGTTAAAGCTCAGAATGAGGGAAAGAAATGTCACAGAGTCTTTTTACGTGAGAAAGGCAATAACTGGAAGTAGCAGGAAGTGAAGGCAGGTCTTTATGTTAGAGGCATTTCCTGTCTGAGTGATGCATATCAGTTTTCTGAAGTTAGGTGAAGGGGTGTGTGACAGAGAGGAAGAAAGAAAAAGAGAGCCCTTGATTGTGTGTTTAGAGCTTGATAAGAGATTGCGAGATTAAGGAACACTGCCAACACAAATGTGAACATAACTTCACTCTCTCAGAAAACAAAGAAACAGCCTTTTTTGTTTTAAAATCAAATTACTACCACATAAGACTAATCTAGTATGGAAGTGAAAGCATCTCAGTTTCTTGCTCTCGCTTTTGAAGTTCAAACATCGGAGAACATGATATTTACTGTATTTTGCACATTTGCTTTGTTATTATTATTTTTTACTAAAAACTCTGATAAAGAATCAAATGATACATTTATGGAATGTTTAGGCTTTAATACAAGTCATGAGGAAGCTGTCAATAATTTGACATTTGAAAATATTTGACATCCACCATTCTGTAAATAGAGAAATTTTAATTATACAGTACTGCATTTACTATGGAAGTCTGGGGCACGAAAAGACTAACTTACTAATAAATTAACAGACAAATTATAGGCAACTTGGCAGTTTAATTTATTTAAAAAATTTCTTAAGTAAAATACATGTTAAGATCAACAAATGAAACTGAACTTCACAATGTTATATGAGCTTTAAAGTAATTATGCATGAAGGCCTTGAAGTGAGGGACATGTGCATGTGGTATCATGTGAATATAACACCTGTGCATATTTATCTATAAAGGCTAATTAATATGTATAATATTTACAGTATATGCTCCGTCTTAAAACAGCTCGCCAGCTGTTTGAAGTACAGCATGCGCCACTCACACTATTTTTGTTGTGCTCACTATTGGTTGCCATGGCAGCATTTGTGAAGTCACAATTCAAGCATGCAGTCCCCCACCTATAAATCTGTCCAAGTCAAAGTTTAACCAAATATACAAGGTATTTACAAGCCATATTGTGAAATAGTATTGTACAGGGCACATGTATGATTTTGAAGTGAAGTATGAAATCAATTAGGCTATTTCTGTTTAAAACCTCCCAATAAATCTTAACCTAATGTTTCCAGAAAGCTTTCTGTGTGGGGTTACAATTAAAATTCAGTGCTCAGAGTGTGATATCCTGTCAGATATAGTTTGAACACTACTTTTTTCAGTAGTGAGACAAACCCCAAGAGATGGTCTGACACACAGACGAAAGACTCATCTGTAAAGTGTCTCACAGACGGCTTGAATGCTCTCTAGGCTGCAGTCATCCATGACAAACCACTTGACTCAGAATGGAACAACCAAGGTCAGCAAATTTCCACAAGTCACTTGTCTACCAAATAGTAAGCTATCCCTCTCAGACACATACTTAGTCTCTTTATATACACCCATTGTGTGGGTGAAAACTTAAAAGCATAGTTCACTCAAAAATAAAAATTCATTATTCAGTCATTATTTATTTGGATTCATGTCACTCGAAACCTGTATCCGAAAAAACCTTCATTCTTCTCTGGAACACTGTATTTATAATGAAAATGGATGTGGACCAGGAGCTGACATGCTCCAAAAAGGACAACAAGCATTCCATACAAATCAATATTTAAATTCTTCTGATGCTATGTGATAGCTTTGTGTGAGGAACAGACTGAAATGTAAGTTTAAGATAGTTACAGTAAATCCTGCATAGCAGGCTTGTGGTCATTATTCACTTTTATTGTATTGAGCATAGACATTTTGCTATAAATACCTAATTTTGTGTTCCACAAACAAAAGCAAGCCATATGGATTGCAAAAATTTGATTTTTGAGTGAACTATCCCTTTAAGTCATCAAAACCTGTGAAACAAAAATCACATATGTTCAAAGTATTTGTGCTCTCACATATTAATAGCTATGCTGGATGGCTTTGAAAAGAAAGTGGCATACCAACCTTGCATATGTAGCACCGCTAGTTAAGACATGTTTTGGCTACCGCCTCCACTTGTTAATGCCAATTCATGTATGACAACATCCAAGCAATATCCTACAGACGTAACACCCCTTTACAGAGCCCGTGAAAAGAAAAACTGACCCACATCCAGCCCCATTACCTAATCTTTTCCTGTTATTCCAACTCAACATTTGCAATACCAGATATGTACAAAGGCCTCTCATGGCATGGCTTTAAAATGACTCCCTTACATTATCTAGAAGGCTTTCATTTTGTGTTTCTCTGGATGCTTTGATTTATTACGTGATTTATGAAATGTTCACCATTCCTTCTCTTCAAGGTGCCGGATGTTGAGGTGCACAGCAGACATAATGTGTTTAGTGTCAAGAAATTACAGTCTCTCAGGTAACAGGGAGAAAAACCTTCTGGAGTAAGAGAGCTGACTCTCAGACAGCATGATCATGTAACCATTTATCACTCTCTAAACCGTATATGCTGAAGGCTCTCAGAGGTCCTCAAACTTTTGACCCTTATAGTGTCAGCAGGATACATGTATATACATTTGTATATGTAAGCATCACTCTGCATCAGTATATGTACATGTTTTAAGGCTTGTGTGATGGAAATCAAGTGAAAAAAGTTGAAGTGAAGAACTTGAAGAACAAGATAACAAAAATGAAGAACAAGATAAACCCAAATTGCAGGAGGTATAACTTAAAGGTCCTTTCTTAAGATAAAGCATTATCTTTCAGAATTCAAAACGTCCTGTCCAGCTCCTTATTTTGGCTTAGAAACTTTGATGGCAGTCTTTTGTTCGAAAACGTTCTGTCCTGAGCTAACTATTATTATTATTCAACTTCGGGAAAGAATAATTTCAAACAACCCATTCAGTGGTTCTGACGCTTACTAATCACGTCGTTCCCACCCATCAGCGTGGCATATTACACGATCAAACATTTCTTACTTTATGATAAATCTTCAAATTAGTGATGAGAATCATGACTATATATATGATTCAGTTTTTTTTTCGAGCGGAAAGAATAATTTCAAACAACCCATTCAGTGGTTCTTTGCGCCATGACGCAATTACGTTATCACGTCGTTCCCACCCATCAGCGTGGCATATTACACGATCTAAACATTTCTTTTTTTTGTTCAAAAATCAAGAGTAGTACACATAGAATAATACAATCATCAACACACAAGTGATGAACAATAACAGCAAAATAATTAAGTATAGAACGATCTAAACATTTCAGTCACGCGATATTTAATGAAACTTACGCACAGAACCCGTTTGAACCGGATTCTTAGTTCATTGATTCAGTGAGTTGACTCGAGCGCCGCTCGTGAATTAATCGTTAAGATTCATTTTGTGGTTCATATGTCAGTCGGATTCAAAGTAAAGATTCATTCACGAATCGAACCTCGTTAGTATCAAATACATTATTTATTTTTTGGTCGGTCTGAGTTTAAACAAGACGAAAAGATTGGTTGAAAGTTGTGTGGCTGTGGTCCGACAGCTGTGAGCTCCCCCTTCACACCCTACTTTCCCAAATAGAAGGCTTCTCATAACGAGTTCCCTTCAGCCACGCAGCCAAATTTGGCTCCCCGTTTCAATCCCTTGGGCAGAGGCAGAATAAACTAAAACAACACAATCCAATTCCAGTCGGTGTAGTGGCTTTTTACAGCTCGGAGACGCGCAATTTCCCAGCTCCGTGTGTCTTGACGGTGTCAGATCTATAAATGGAGATTGCTCAGTGTACAGGCTTGTGTATTATAAACAACATCTCTCCAAACTAAAACTGACTCATAGTCTAATACCTACACGTGGAATTTGTATTAGGTGTATTGCTCCAAATCAGGGATGGCTTTCTTGACAGGCGTTATCAGCATTTAGCGTCTATAATCTGCATGCTGAGAAGGTTCATGCAGAAGGCAACAAGTTTGGAGATCGTTTTTTGGAGGATAACGGACTTTGAAAACAGATCTTTCATTGTTTAAAAGGTTAATAATTAATTTAGCTATCTTTGTTTGACCACTTTGCAAAGAGTCCTTCAAGTGGACAGATAAACTGTTGAACAGGTCACAAATGTTCTACTTTAAAAAAATCTTCTTTAAGCTAGTGTTTTTAATGTAATGTTTTAAAAAAAAAAATATATTATTTTTTTTGATTTTAGTGAACATATTTTATCTGTAGCTAATTATTGATGATGCGTTCCAAGGTTATGCATCAAACCATTAAATGATGTAGGCCTACTAAAACCATAAGTAAAAACTGTCATGACATCATCCTTTCAGGATATGAATTCTACAAAGACAATTAAGTGGCCTGTTCGTTTTTTTCCCTATTTATTATTTGATTTATTTATTTTAACTTTAAATGGCACAGTGCAAAATTATGAATTATTAAAATATTAAATTTAAAATGTAATTATACTCCATTCTTAAAATAAACTTAATGCAATTAAAATATCAGCTTTCAAAATGTAAAATGCACTTATTTAAAAAAAAATAAAAAAAATCCCTTAATGGGTTTATCTCTTTGCTTTATTCAATGCATTTCTCCTCATTTGATGAATTAAGTTATCTAACTCAATGTTGTACTGCTCTTTTTCCCCCACTTTGTGAATTGTGCTCTTAGCTCCACCTCTATGGGAGTTTGTCACGAGTAGAAGAACTGAACCTCCTCCTAATACTCCTTCAATTAAGCTGGAGGGAGGACGCAGAAAGAAGTGAAGGGGACAGATCGACGGAGGCGCGGTAGCAGAGCGCTTGGAAAAATAAGGATCAGACTGATACGCTTCACTGAGGCACGCGCTGTGCGTAAAGCAGCATCTTCAGGAGGATTCCGCTCAAGTGCCCTCTTTTGTTCTAAAATAAGTTTAATAAAGAAGTGGGTTGTGACATATCGATTACTATGGGCTCCAAAAGGCACCGTTCAAAGACTTCAGCGTCTTCACAGAACCCGAGCTGCTCTCTAATGGGACTTTCACTGTTGATTCTTCTACCTTTGTCTGTTGCCTTCAACTTGGATGTGGAGAACCCAGCGGTGTACACTGGACCCAATGGTAGTTACTTCGGGTACTCGGTGGACTTTTACATGACTGACTCAAGGTAGGTTTCCTTCTTTGATTTTATATATTGAAATAAAAGAAGCTTGGCGTGCATTCAAAGAAAAGTACAACTAGACCAAGTTAACTAATGATTGCCCAATGTACAGTTATTTAATTATAGACCATGTAAAAGCTGTTTAATAACTTTAAATGCCCCATATTGGTGTTTTTTGTCCATCCTGCTAGTGCTGTTTATCCTGCTATGACTGTGGATGTAAGTTTTTCCCATATGCAGTTTTTTCTTAGAAATGTTAATGTAATGACACACCTCTTTGACCTCAGAATAGTGTTTTACCACAGTATGAGGAACAGTACCATAGTATGAAGGGTTATTGTCAGTAACCAATAGTTTTATTTATAAATGTGATGAAGGAAGACTAGTTTAGCCAAGTTTTTCAATCAAGGGATGTACTGCAGGGGTCCATAAAGAAGATATGTCATGGATTGATATTTTTAACTATTAATTGATTTTGTAACTAATGTTTCTAAATATTAGTATTTTAAATTGTAGTAATGTTCGCTAATGTTCCTAAGTAGAAGCTTTTTTTGTTTGTTTTCAGGGGACATCTTGGTTGGTGTTCTTTAAAGGCTGAAACTCCTGTTCTAAACTGATTTAACCTAGTTCATTCATTGATTTAACTTTCATTCTGATAGACTCGTTGTGTACTGAAGTCTTCTAGATCTCAGCCGTAACTCACACTCTCC
Organism: Ptychobarbus kaznakovi; assembly: GCA_027422405.1. NCBI lineage: Eukaryota > Metazoa > Chordata > Actinopteri > Cypriniformes > Cyprinidae > Ptychobarbus > Ptychobarbus kaznakovi. Next base: position 5,735,519 of record CM049794.1, read on the forward strand.
AGTCCAGGGGGCAATGAAACCAAGGGCACCCCCCAACTGTTGTTTACAGTCCCAGCCCAGTCTGTGCACTGCCATTCAGATCAAAGCGTATCACCACAGTTGGGGAGCGACAGTCCTAAAAGTGTGGTTTACTGTTTGTTTAGTGCAACCATGAAGTGTGTGTGCATGTTTAGATGTGAGCGGATGACAATGCCTCTGTCAGTGGCATCGCTGGTGGTTTTTCTATAAATAGGACTTGACTAGAGTTAATGATGTCATAGTAAGGTACCAGTTATCCTAAAGGGGAATGAAGATTGCCCCCCATAATTATCCCTGATTGCATGTGTTATGGTCACTTAAACCTTCAACATAATTTAACAGGAGAATCTCCAACCATTCAAAGATGACCTTTGCTAGATTATGAGTAACCCTTAGGAACAAACTTAACTTTTTCAATGATGTAGATAAGCCACAGAAAGCATGTTTTGAGGGTTAAAGACCGATCTGAAGTGATGCTTCATTGCTTGGTTAATATCTTGAGTTATAGATATCCTGTTGTTATAATTATAAACGAAAGCCATCATTTAGTCATGTTGGTGAAAACCTGTAAGACTTTCTTCTGTGGAACATAAAGATATTGTGAAGAGTGTTTATGCTGGTTTTGTTTATACAATGAAAGCTAAAGGAGTCCAAAACAACATTGTACCCTGTTCCAATGCATGGAAAAGAAACATTAGCAGCATTTTTAGGAATAATTTGTTGTTATCCACAAAGAAAATAAAGTCATGCATGTTTGAAACACCATGTGTAAATTATGACAGAATTTTGAATTAACTATCCATTTAAGTGCTTGCTTACTGAATAGTAATGCTACCCACAAAAGCCAATATGATGCATAAATGATTTTATATGTTGCCCAAATACCTACAGTCTTTGAATGGAGAATGTTGTTGAATGGCAGTTATCGTAAATGTAATCTAGATTTTATTGCAAGACCACATGATCACCTTCCACCTCTAGATATTATCTCTTTGGCCATATGAGGTGATAAATCTAAGGGGAAATCAAAGAGTACGAGGCATGCCATTCAATCACCATGCTGATCTTTTGGGTTTCCCTGCCCTTTGGCTGCATTTCTCTCTTTTCAAGCTGTAGACAGCTGTTCGGAAGTATGATTTCAGTAATAATCAACTCACGCATGCCCTGACTAGAACACGCCACAATCAGCCATCTCCATCTGTGTTTGTCTGCTGGACTGTGTCTGGCCGTGCACAGCTTTAGAGGGGCTTTAGTCAGAGTGGGCTCATGTTGGATCTGGTTTCTTGGGGGGTGTTATTTTCAGGGAGACTTCACCATCCCTCTAGCTTTAGTCTCTTATGGTCTTTCTTTGCTCACTGTCCCTAAGGCAGACCTTCCAGCTATTGTTTTAGTCTGCCATGGTGTGTCTGGCGAAGATGAGATTCAGAAGCGGCGGATGATTTCGAGCATGACGCATGGTTGAATGAGTCAGAGGAGTGTGTGCACCTATAAGTGTGTTTCTCCATTCTGGGTCTATGATGATGTAATTTCGGCATGGTATTTAAACTCCTTACCCTGCACTTCCAGTCTAATACTCTAGACCGTACACCCCCCGACTCCTACACGGCATCTTGGCCTCATTCTTATGAACTGTGAAGTCATGGCAAGAGGCAGCTCTCTCAATGATGACTTCATCTGAACTTTTCACTCCGGAGATGTCGTCGTGGAGGAGGATGGATGGGCCTCAAACTGGAGGCTGAGTGAAGGGGTGAAAGAATGTGCGATATCAATAGTTTTCTTCCCAGGCGTTTCGATAGAATGTGTATTTTTTTATTTTCCTGTGCTGTATGTCGTCCAACAGCTGTCTATGGGCTACTGAAAGGGACTAGCTAACTGATCTTGTTTGTGTATGTCTTTTATTCATTTATTGCATTTTTTCATAAATGATTAGATTTTTTTTTTAAACATAAGCGCTTAAAAGTTTATTTTAATTTATTAAAAATAATTCAGGAATTATTTTACCCTAGATCCTCTTTAAAGTATCAGTGCTAATAAAACAAATAACGCATTCACTAAATTCACTACTATAAGACTTCAAATCATCTAAGCAATACATGTTTATTTATTGCATTATATTTTAGCTGTTTAATATTTATTTGTTTAATTTTTTGACAGTTACCATATTGATTGGCTGTGCATTTTTTGATTTTTTAACTGTAAGCATATGCAAATATTTAGATCTATGACACATGATTTAAGCTTTTTGAGCACAAAAACATGTCTTTTATTGAACCCCCCCTTAGAACCAGGTCTGGACTGTGTTTCCCAAAAGCATTGTGAGCCTAATTAGATTGTAGATACCACCTAGAGTGTTTTTTTTTACCATTTACTTGGCTTACGATTCTTTTAAGAAATGCAGTGTTGAATGTGGTCTGAAGGACACCAATTTATTCAGGGCATCATTAAAACTGGCTAGCTGACTAATCAGTCAGACAACCCAACAATGAATGAAAATATGTAGTTTTTGACCTTTTTATGTCATAAAAAAGTTTAGAAGTTATGTCATGTCATAGTTAGAAGTTACAGGAGTTTAAGTGGAGTGCCTCCATATTATTGTGGGTTTCAAAAAGTAGAGGTTTGATTTACGTATACTTTAGTGAAATCAAAGTGGGATGGAAAAGCCTGTCTTCCAAACGTCATTTGAATAGCGGCAGCCAGCAGTCTGAAGACTCTGTGTTCTTTTTCTTAAAATGAAGAATCTGGTGTCAGGTATAAACTCTCTGTTCCTGCATGTTCTCCCTCATTCTCTTGCTCTCTAAATCTTTCTTCTTTTTATGAAACATTTACTCCTTGCCTCGTCTACTCCCTGATAGTCTGAGGAGAATAGTACTCCTTGGCACGCATTAATAGAATTAGCCAGTGTGCAGACCACCACTGAGAACTGCCCGAGGACAGGGTTCACGGTCTTGGTGTCAGGGGGCTTTACAGCTGTATACATGGAAGATACATTTGTGGTTCTTCAATGCTGAGAGAAGAACAGTGTATGTATGTATGTATGTATGTAGGGGCCTCATCCGGATGGTCTGGTTAATAAACCTAATTTGTCCTAAAACTTATGGCTGGATGAGGAAATTCTCAAGTTTTTCAGTTGATTATTGCAGCAAGTGTCTCCTTGTATGTTCTTGTCAGAAACCCAACAGTTATTTTACCTCAAAAAATGATTATGTACACCACATTCCTCACTCTGTCTTCTTTACCTTTGGATAAGAAGATGATCCTCTGTACTGTGAAAGGGCAAAGGTCAGGGTCTGGATGTAGGTTTGAATGTCAGAAAACGAAATGGTTTTATTTGAAATGTTTGGATTGCATAAACAATAGAAACCAAACACCACCATCTCTGTTCCTGCTGGGATTTGCATGGCTTCGAATAAGTGTTGTTTTCAAAGAATAACTTGTTCCTATGCATAAATTACTTTTGTGTTTATGATGTTCAAAAAGACGGTTTTTGGTGTTTGATGATTGTTGGCGACAGTTTGAAGCTTGTGGTTGAATCTGAGGAGCTGGACTGTCTGCATTAGCAGCCAAAGGCAACAATTTTACAGCCACAATGGCAGGAATATTACTGTAAAAACACGAAAAAACTTTCTCACCTGCCTCTGTCTGTTTTATTACCAAAAGATTCACAAAGTTGAGGTTTACCAAGTTAAGTTGGCTATCAAAATCTTCGGCTCTCTTCTGATAATGACCTCCTGGGCCTGGATTCATGAAAATCTTTGGAAAAAATAAAATAAAGTTAAGATCTTTTAGAAGATATTGTCCATCTATCAAACTCTAAGTAGCAAGCACCTCATGATACTTTTTAAAAATGTTGTAGCAGTATCTTTGTGAGATTAAGATAAGTTTGAGGTTATGCAAACTTTACAAACTTATTTATGACAATTTTAGGAACATTCTCTTCAAGAAGGGAAGAAAGATAAGAACATTCTAGTATTTTTGTATTTTCTTTTTTTGAATATAAGAAAGATATTGAAGTTTAGTAGAATCATTTTTCTTAAGGATGTGTCCTTGTCTTCAATGATTTGTATCATGTTTGTATAGAACGGTACATTGGAATTACGTCGTCGATAGTTTGGTCCTGATATCGTGTACAGTAGGTCATCCTCAGCTGTGGTCATCATTCTTAGAAAGTTTGGTCTGTCTAAGAAGTTCATTGTTACAACAATATTTACCTCAGTCCTTGAGCTCAGTTTGCCTTTGCTAAATACAGAGATCCAGTTCAGCTCTACCAGGGTTTCATTTGGTATTTATTATTTTCACTCTTCCTCCATGGATTAGACTGTCTGTAGTCTTGCATCCAGCTGGAGATGGGTGTGTAGATTGGCTGCCAAGCTATTCTTCACCCAGGTTCTCCTACAACGACTAGTGTTTTACATGGAGTCTGTACAATAGAGGCCTTTGTGCGTTGGTAGAAAGTTTGCTGTTTTCGTAGTGAAACTTTTCCATGTGACTTAAATCTGTATTTATTTATTCATGTTTTTGGCTTTTTTGGTTCTTGATAAAACCTTGTTTAGCTATTTTGGCCGATGACATTTGGCTGTGATGTTGGTGTCAATCAGATTGGCCTGTTGTAAAATTATAGTCCACTATTTGGGTGCAAACTTAGCTGATTGGAACTGTGGGTTAGATTGTCTTTAGCGTTGACAAGTTGTCTGCTTTTTATGACCTTGCTGGACCTGGCAGGCTTGCATAATAGGCTCTTGTGTGCAAGGGGGTTTACATGTACCCTGGTGGAAAAACAGGCATGTGTTCGATCACGGTAGAACAAATGGCCCAGTCAGCTTTGCAGACACATTGCCCTTGGGCTCCACAATGGCCTGGGGTTGTAGATCTCCATTGTTCCTGATGTACATTTTGGGTAGATCATTATCATCTTGATCTGTTCTGTTTTGGTTTATCAGGCCCCTGCTGGGCTGGCAATGACAATGAATGGCTAATCAGACAACATTTAAATGGTCTGTTTATTGCTTGCAGGATTACAAACAAAGGACGCGAGGCATAGCATGCGAAGGTGAGCAATTGATGCTAATTGTTTACACCTGATGCCCCCTCTTACTCTTTTCAAGTGTGAAGATGTGACTCCATGCTGAGAAAGCTCCCTCAGAGGCGTCGACGGCCAACAGTTGCAACTCGCTATGGGATGTTTTCTGGTTTCAGTGAATGTGTGAATTATAGCTCTTGGGGGCAGGGGTTACAATTTGGTCTCAAGAGATTTAAGAGGTAAAACCAAAGACTATAGAGTACCTAAGACATATCACTTGTATAGTTTTGAATGGGGAATAATGCAACACTTAATAGGCCAGGAAGGCCCGCCTTCTGAATGAGAGAGCCAATCGCTAATCGGTATCGTCAGCGCGTCACTTTCCGCTGCCATTCGAAGTCCTGGTTGTTATAGAAACAGTCAGCGTTCTGAGACACGCACTCAGGACTGCGCATGCGCAGTGGCTGATCTAGCCTGAGAAATAAGCTTTTTATAACAACATTTGTGACACAGTTGTTGTCAGATTTCATTGGTGATTTCAAATATGAAATTTAATCATAAGCTTAGTGAACAGTTTTGGAAAATTTGATGCTTCCCCATACAAAGTGATAGGAGCTGCTCTTGGATGCCCAAGAGGCGTTTCAAAGATGGCCGCCGAGTGACAGGACTTGTCTTAAAAAGACTTTGGTAAAACCACACTCTGCATTTATGTAAATGTCATGGGGTGGTTGAAATTGTTGTCCTGTCACATATGAAAATGTGGCTTGCAGTCGAATGACATTGGTTTGCTTTCTTATATGCATTTTCCAGACTGTTTTCTCCTACAAAAGGTTGTTTTCTTTTTTAAGTGCTTTTTGAATCATATCTTACTACTCAAAATCCGCATAATGGCTGATTGCTCATAATGGCATGTGAAATGGCATACTTCCAGCTATGTATTTGGTGAAAAACAGTATGTGAGAAAAGTTTTACGTCCGAAATATTCGGATTATATAATTGATATACAATATTCATAAAAAAATAGGCAAAAGTACCTGGATGACTTCCTACTTTTGGACACTTTCCTATCCCATGAGACCATGGGAGAGGATTTGTGAATGACAATCAGACAGGCATACCAACTGACACTGTTGGTCGCATAACAAAGACAACATGGCGAATATGGTATGCTTGGATGACATTCATACTACATACATCTATATATAACAAGCTTTTTTAATGACCACAAAGTAACTACATATTTAAAAGAAGTACCTTATCAGAGAGTATGCAATTGTGGACACAGCCATTGACCGTTTCTCAATATGCATTCTTGTCTGTATTTGTGGACTTGTGAAACATCATCAGTCATTGCCCAAGTACTGTTCCAATTCAAAGTTCACATCTAGGCAAGTACAGTTAAAATCCCTGGATGTGTTCTTGCTCCGCCCCTTTTATCGGGGATGCATCCAGAGGTGACTTGTGCGAACTTGAGGCAGCCAGGTATCCCAGAATGCATTTCGCACCAATCAGCGAGCATTAATGTCGGAGGGCAAAACCCACAATTTTTGTAAATATTACTGTTATTGTGTCATGAAATGCAGTTCTAGGAGTATTTAAGGCGAGAATGTAGTTGTTTAAAACTCAAATCTGCGATTTATTTATAAATATAGCGCCTATTTGAAAATGTGCTTCGCTGATTTCGGAGCGGTGAGCTCCACGCAGTCACCGGGCGCTCAGTGCTCATGTATCCGCCGAGAGCAGCCTCACCGGGACTAGGTCGTTTGACATTTGCCGCTGGCTCTGGCGTCTCTGTAGTGGTTAAACATGAGGTAAAATTTGTTTTGGGTAGATCTAACCAGCAATCTTTGGTCTCATGAATCTATTATTTCTTCCAGGTCATATTGTTTTGACTGAGTACAAAGTAATGTTTCATAAATCGTAAGACAGCGCTGACTTTTTTTTACATACATTTGACTGAATTGTTTGCCTTTGTCTTAATTTCCTATTACATAAGTCTCTTATTATACTTCTACTTTTATAATGGCTATTATTGTTAATTAAAACTGACATTTAACAAAAAAGGCAGACTTGTGCTTGCCAGATTTCATTTTATTATGCATACAGTAAAGATAATCAGTGTATATGTGCACATATTACCTAAACCACATATTAATGTGTTATATTTTTTTAATGAAAACGAAAAGAGTTGTTTTATATAATTTTTTTGTGGCTATTAATATTTTAAATGAAACCGAAAAGAGGCAACGCTGTTTGATATAATATTTCGTTTCACTGTAATGTATGTACGTTCCCTGAACTACATTTTGCAGCTATTAATATGTTTACATGAAAACAAAAAGAGGCAGTGTGTTTGATATTTCGTTGTATTGTAATACAGTGTAGATAACCGGAGGCGAGCTGACTGACATTATCAAGTACGCTGCTTTTCCATTTGCAGAATGACCGGACTTGTGTCCTCCCGTCCTCGGGAGTTCGCACTCACGAGTCGAACTTGGTGAACGTATTTATATGAATATTGTAATTTATTCTGCAAGAAAATATTAGATGATTTACTAGATAAAGAGATAAATGTTTTTGTGTGGAAACTGATATGAAATTTTTTACTTTATTTAGCCATCATTTTAAGTGGAAAAAGTGCTTTAAATTGTATTGAGATTGTTAGACATAAATAAAGATACATCAAAGTTAACACAACTCTCACTATTCACTTCTTTAAAATAGACCTTTTAGCATGTTGTACTTTATGTTTCCACTTTAACTTCCCTCTGGTTTGATAGTTAGTGCATCAATTGCACTAGTGCAGAACTGGCTTTTTGCGAGTCTAGCCAAGTGCTCAAGATATGGCTGACCTCTCAGCACCTGGTGTAGCGATGTTGATTTGAACCATATCCTTTGGAAGGAAAGGTTTATTTATTTATTTATTTGTTATTTTAATTTTTTTACGAGGCTGTGACGTTTTATTGTTGGAACTAGAGCTGGTTGTTGCATCTTGCAACATTCCAATGCATTTTGCCAACTTCGAAACAGTTTGACTACGAGTGAATCCGTTAATCATTTTCAGTTCTTTTACATGAATTGAGTGTTTTATTTTCTTGTGCAAAGTTAAATTTTTTGTATTATTGATTAGTGACTGCTTTCTTGTTTTCCTCCATTACTATGCCTCCAGCGATATCACCGACTTGATTGCACAGATACTATTTAAACTGAACTGAGCTGGACAATGGACATCACTGAATTCAATAATGAAATGCCTTTAACTCAATTTTCCTGTTTTGATATTGTGCAGTTGCTTTGACACAATTTGTATTGTTAAAAGTGCTATATAAATAAAGGTGACTTGACTTGACTTGACTATGCAGTTCTCCTCAGGGCTCTTGGCACGCCAGCTTTGTGAGTGAGCTGTCGTCCCCCAGTGCCAGCTGACCCAGCAGTCACTGCTTTGCTCATCATCTTTGGGCCGCAACTCCCAGACAGTAGAACAGAGCACGTGCGGATCAGGTCTAGCGAGCAGACAGGGGCCACAAAAAGATCTTCTTCTGCCTACTTTTATCCATCTCATTATTTGCTGCTTCCATTTCAACCGCTTAGCTGTTTAACGATGCAGAGACAGACTGGCATCTGAGTTAATGCTCGCTGGCGTCGCGCAAAGGAAAACACCCAAAAACAAACCGTCCGGGCCTTGAATTTCACTTTGGCTTCCTTTTGATTTTGAAAATGATGACGGATCATTGGCTCATTGGATTTTTCTTGATGTCGGAGAGTTGCAACCGTGTACACTTTGTGTTGGATCCACTCCACATTTTCTGGGAGGATGTGGTGTGCTATCACTGTAGCCGTTTTTGCTAATAACAACATTCAAATTCTGCTTGCCTCTGAATAGCTTGATAATTGTTCAACTTTGTTTGTGCAGTTTCAGAGATGTTCCTAAGACCACAAACGGCAATCAGTCTTAAGCATTACAGGCTTGTTAATATGTATGGTGGCCATGGGGAAACTGGGATAATCACAAATAACTAAAGTAACTTGCAGAAGAAGTGACTGATGTAATGAATTGTTCTTGGCGGGCATATTGAAATCCAGTTAGCATCATTGATTTTGTTGTTTGTTTGACACAAAAAGATAGGAAAAACACTACCATTCAGAGTTTTGAGACTGTGAAACAAGTCTCTTATGCTCAGCAAGGCTGAATTCGTTTGATTTAAAATTCAGTAATATTGTGAAATAATTTTTTTTATATATATATTTTAAAATGGAATTTATTCCTTTCTTGGCAAAGCTGAATTTTCAGCAGCCATTACTTCTGTCTTCAGTGTCACACAATTCTTCAGAAATCATTCTAATATGCTTATTTGTTGCTCAAGAAACATTTCTTCCAATGATCAATATTGAAAAATTGAAAGTATTTGATGGATGTATCAATTTAAAAGTCTTTAATGTTACTTTTGATTCATTTAATGCATCCTAACAGAATTGAAGTTTTAATAAAAAAATTATATCCGTAAACTGCCAAACAGTAATGTACTGATAAGTCCTAATGTAGTATACAAAGCTTCCCTGAACATTTTCAGTTTCTTTCTTTTTTTCATACAGTTTTCTGTGCCATTTACGATGCCATGTAATGATGGCAGATGGAGGTTTTGTGTGTTTTGTCTGCTTGTGATTTTCTTGCACCTTCATTAGCAACCAGTGTGGTTTCTTGGCAAGCTTAAGCATTTATAACAGCGTTCGAGTGACATAAGTTAACCAGCTGGATGATAATGTAGTGCGGAATGGGTGGGAGAATGTTTTAAGCAGAAGGTGGTGGAAATTAAGGCATTTGCCATCTGATGGCCTCTAACCATTAGTGCCATTAGTTTTGCGCTATCAGCGTCTTTCACTCGATATTTTCTCACCACAACTTAAGTAGATGATATATGTGGTGTGCCAATTCCTTTTTATAGCTTTAATTCTGGTCTGATTACCAAACCTCAGAAGCGATGGGTTAACTGTTAAGACGTCCTTTGCCTCAGTGGTGGGTATCTAGCGAGCTTAGCATTTTAGTGGTAACGTATTCAAGCCGGATTTTCAAACTAACTCAATTAGCTTAATTAGAGCCACACCGAGAATGGTGTTTGCATCTTGGTTGGAGTCAGTGGTTGTCTCTCTCAGAGATACCACAAGGGGTGTTAAAGTTGTTTTTCCTCCTTAAAGTAAAATCAAAACTGACTCCGTTTACTTCGTGTTCCTGTTTTTATTGCGAATTATTCTTTGGCGCTTCGCTTCTGAAATGATTTTGAAGAATGCTTCAGGTGGTTTTTGTCATATACAATGAAAGTGAATGGGGTCCAAAACAAAATCAAACCCTGTTGATTTTCATTGTTTGATATGTTTCAAAATATATATTTGTCATACAGGTTTAGGAAGACATGAGTGTAAGTAAATGAAGGCCCACTGTTACAAAAATCCAACCTCCAAAGGCAATGACCTTTGACCTTCACAATAATTCTGATCACCAACTACTTGCAGATGCTAATAACAGTTAAAGCAAAAAAATAAATAAAAATCCATATAACAGAACTGAAACAACATTCTGTTGTTCTCTTACAAGGCCAGATTGTTTTAATTAAAGTTAGCTTCACTTTGGCATTTGTTCCGCTGGAAGGCCTCCTGAAGTCTTTCTCATTTTATGTGGAGCCGTTACAAAAGCTAGCATCTAAGCCAAGAGCAATCTGGCTCTTATCATTATGCTAATGTTAGCCCAACATTTAAGCATTTAGTGGATAAAAGGACATTTAAGAGCGTTGAGATCCCCTACATAAGATAAACCCCCATTACATGTTAATTGTTTCTTATTTACAGTTCTTTCAGATGGTTATCAAAACGGCACAATTTAGGCTATGTTTCTTGAGTGTTAGGCGGAAGACACCGTTATTTCCAGCAATTTTGTGTTTCTAAGTTTTCTGATAGTGAGTTTTGTATATTATAATTTTGCATCAATATGGCACATTTGAATGTATATGTATAGGTCTTATTTAATGTGAAAGTACATGTGTGCCATAATTAGGTTTTTGTTTTCCAAATGAAGGCACAAAGTTACCTGCTTTCTCATGCTTAAACATTGTGGTGTAATTTTTTATTTTAACTGAATGAATATTTAAAACAACCTTCTTTTGCATTACATGGAAACTTCCAATGACTTTCAAGATCAAACTCCACCATAATGAGACTAAATTAGTGTAATTTATCACAACCGAAGTGGAATGATTGTAACTGTACACTGGTGAGCAGTCAGCCAAAGCAGTAGTGTAGGTGTACAGCGTTCCAGGATCTCGAGCAGAAGAGCGAAAGTGCTTGGGAAAGCTAGTGAATTTGCAGCTGTTAAGACGTATTTCACATGCATCGTAGCAACATAACATTTCATCAGACTAGTGCACTGGAGTTCATTCGTAGTGTGCTGGGGTTCATCTGAGGTGGACCAGCCTGTTCACATTTGCGTTTTAGACATTATCTGTAGGTGTTATCGCTGAGAGTGGGAATTTTGTAAGATGCCTGAACTCCCAGGAGAAAGCCATCATGGGAATCTGGGATTGACATTATACCCCAGCTGGGGTTCTATAACACCTCTGGGATACTCCCTCTGTCTGTACACACATGGCGGAAAAATGGGATACTCTGTCCAAGTCGGAAAAAGGCTTTGTTTTATAAAAACAAATGGAGCGTCTGTTCTTTTTGTGTGTGTGTGTGGTTTGTGCTCCACTTGTAGTGTCCTTGAAATCTGGTGATCCCAACAAACATTTCCACGTTTAATGTCCTCCCTATTTGTCCGCTGATCCATTGTTCAGGCCTTTTCTTTTTCGTCTGGCATTCCTCCCAGTGCAGGATTTGGAAACGGTCCTATTCAATTATAATTTTTTTTTTACTGTCATTGCACAACAAATTTTGTTGCGTGATTTCCAAGGCATAATAAAAATGGCAAAGACAAAGACAGAAGAAAACACTGAAAGTCAGTTTAGAAATATGATGAATTAGCTTTTATTTTTATTGTTTCAGTTTTCATTTTAGTTAAAGTTTAAGGAATTTTATGTTTTTTTGTCATTTATAATTTATTTAATTTAGCTTTTAATTTTTTTTTATTTCTGTTTTATTTGTTTATTTTCAAACAATTAATCACGATTAATCGCATCCAAAATAAGTTGTTTACATATATGAGTGTGTACTGTGTATGTTTATTATGTGTATATATATATATAAATACAAACACATGCATGTGTATATAGTTAAGGAAAATGTTGTTTATATATTAAATATATTTATATAATATAAAAATGTATATGTGTGTATTTTATATATACATAATAAATAAATAAACACAGCACACATACATATATTATGTAAACAAATATTTATTTTGGATTCAATTAATCGTGATTAATTGTTTGTCAGCATGTCACGTATTTCCATAGTACAGGATCGTCCTTCAGCTTTTGACCTTGATGATGATGATGATGATGCTCTCAAATGTTCAATTATTTGCCTCCATAGACACAGTTTTTTGTAAATAACAGCTGAGAAAATCCAGCCCTCTTATTTAGGATGTGGTCAACGATCAGTCTTCTGCTTGCTCTGCTGTTTTCGACTCAAGTGGTCATTTGGTCATACCTATAGGACTCTTATCTCTGCAGTCCATCTAAAGTGTGCTTGAGTCTCCATGGCTGACCGAAGGGTTCACTGAATACAGCCTTTGTAAGGAAGCCCTCTGTTACGCGTCACTGAGACCAGCCCAGGGGGCAGGAAAGGGTGTTCTCTTCCTGTACCTTAACCCCCCCGGTGATGCCCTCGGTGCCCTCTTACAAACACCTCCACACCCCCATCCCCCGTCTCTCAATGGACTGGCCTTAATGACAGGAAAGATGATAGTAAGTTTACAGACAATGAGGTCATGGCGGCACTGCACCAGTCCACGCCGGCTCTTGGAAAATTAGACACAGATTAGAAGAGCAGGGACTGTGGGAGTGGCTGTCTAACTGTTCAGAGAGCTTGTTTCAAATGTCAAATCTCAAGAAACAATGTGCTATTACCTTTTTAAATGGTCATTCTTATCATTTTCTCCTGACAGATGTTAAAACAGGAAAAAAAATCCTGTAGATTCACACTATTGTTCAAAAGTTTAGGGTCGGTACGATAAAAAAAAAAAAAGTTTTTGAAAGAAGTCACTACTGCTCATCAATTTATTTGATCAAAATTACTGTGTAAACTAAGCTTTTGTCCACCACGGAATAACAGAAATAAAAGCTAATTGCGACTTTTTAGTTCACTATTCTGACATTTTCACAGAATTGCAAGACATGAACTGATAATTGTGATTTACAATGTACAAAGATAAACTGCCATTTTTTCTCAGATCTTAGAAACAAGTCAGAATTGCGAGATGTAAACTCGCTATTGTGAAAAAAAATTCAGAATTGTTGAGTTAAAAAATAGCAATTAACCTTTATATTTGTTATTCAGTTGGAGAGACAAGCTTCCATAAAAAAACCCAGCAATTTTATGAAATATGAATGATTTAATATTATGAATTCCTGTCATTTTTGATTAATTTATCACATTTATTTCTTAAAAACAAAGCAAAAAAATCTTACTGGCCCCAAACATTGGACTGTGTACATAAAAAAAGAAATCAAGCCATATTTAGAGACCAGAATATCATACAATTCTGACTTGCGCCTGTAAGAAACCACCTAGCAACCACACAGCAACACGCTAAACACCAATCAGAACATCTTAGAAACCACATAGCAATGCTCTGGCACTCACATTTTCTTTAGAGAATGTACAAATGCAGTTTTAAACAGCTGTTCCTGCTTTTTTTCCTCGTCCTGTCCAACCACAGTTGTTTATTCCTATATCTGTTGAGAAGTTTGTTTGGTTTATGAAGTTTTGACGTGCATTACTTGGAGATCATGCTTTTAAATATGTGGCTATGTTTGTCTGTATGTGCTCAAATATTTGGATGTGTTTGTGATAACCCAGGGGGATAAACAGCTGTAGAAGCAGCACTAGCTTGACTTCAGCAGTCTCAGCTCTTGTTTTCTCATTGACTTATTACCCAGTGGGCCTGGTGTGTGTGTGGTTGTGTGTTGGCGGTCACATGTTGCCAACCAAGTTACTAACCATTGCACATGGCCACACGGTTACATAATTCAGCTCTGTATGGTCGATTATGAGACCGTCCATTTCCTCAAAAATCATAAGTTGTCTGCAGGCCTTTTATTATATGTTAATCTTAATAAAATCCGAAATGAGACCAATATCAAACTTTTGAATTCTAGGAAAATTAAGCTAACTAAAAGTAACAACTCCACTAATGTAACTACCTTTTTTTAGTAGTGTATAGCTTTCCAGAAACAAGTGTAATGATGTAGCATAACAAAATATGTTTTCAAGGTCTTGTTTTTAAATCTCAGTTTGATTGCAACTCAACATGCTACTGTTTAATAATGGCTTCCCAACATAGAAGGATAATTGTTGCTTTACAGCTCTGATGTTCAAATCCAAACCCTTTTAAACAAAGCTTCCTGTAGACTTTTTGTGAGTCGGAACACTGTTGTATTTGTCCTGTTCTCTTATAAATATTCCTCATAGTCTTATTAGTATGCTAACAGCTTCCTTCATCTCTTTTTCTCTTTGAACAGTGTGAGTATTATAGTTGGAGCACCCAAAGCCAACACCAGCCAGCCCAACATCAGAGAAGGAGGATCAGTCTTCTACTGTCCATGGAGCCTCAGCCAATCACAATGCAGCAGCATAGAGTTCGATAAACAGGGTAAGTCTCACTGACCAGTGGATGCGGGTGGTCACTAAAAGATTCATCTCAAAAAGCTGTTCAGTGTGTCGTATTCTCTGGTCCAGTGTTACTGAGATACTGTTATCATTTTTGGTAATATTTTGAATGTTTTAAAAAAAAATACATATTTTATTTTTTTATTTTAATAATTTGTTGTGTTTTTGACATAATTTATTTTTCTAAGTTTGAGTTATTTTAGTGCTTCAACAAATTTAATGAACTTCAACAAGCTCAAATAATAAAATCAAATTATTTCCGGTATTGGTTATATTATTAAGTAATGGAAATTCGATATATGTGTGTGTGTATGTATGTATAAAATGTTAAATTTATATTAATATATAATAAATATGAAACATTTGGCAATGAGCCTATCAAAAAAAATTACATATTGCTACTTTACCATCATTTTTGCTGATTACTTACAAGTCATCTGCTGACATGCTGACTTGTTGTAAGTAATCAATTTTGTTTGCACAAATTAAGCATTAAAACTCAGTCATCAGATAAGCAATTATTAATCGTCAATTGTTTCTTTCAAGGATTT